>CM061919.1:258385165-258704326 GCA_031002005.1 Vandiemenella viatica
AATGTTAACTGTTTATTCGGGAAAAAATACGCAACGGTTATCAAAATTACGAAAAAAGTTTTACCATCTCTCTATAATTAATCAATTTGGTTATTTAAATAATTATTATGACTAAAATGGTGATATTCGTGATTATTTTTACTGCAGAACTCCGAACTTTCCCTCTGAGCGTCTGCGAGTTTCTTGCTGCGCGGGCTCATTTTTTTAGTCTTGGGTAAAGTGCTGGGTATGAGAGGTCTATTTTATCATGAATTTAGTGTACCACCTACCAGTTATGCTGTCCCATGCGGTATTCGTGTCTAGAACGAAGCATAATCGAAAGGCGAGGGGTCTCTCGAATTCTGTCCCCGACTGTACATCCCCTCATCACTCTCTACAAGTGCAGAATTTTGAAACATTTTCCTACACTACCTGTCCAATACGTCCTGCCAAATTAAGCTTGTTACCAAATGCAATGCAAAGATATCTACATTTCAAGTCTTCTACAAGCAATTCCTTCCCCTGTTTGACAATCTCTGGGGTGTGCGACCGGGTCAATTGATCGTAAATGAACGAATTTTTGATGTCGTTACATGCCATCATCTTCAGGTTCACATATCAATTCTTTCCCCACCTTATAATCGTAATGAACCTTTCCTTTTTTATCTGTGAACCTAATAAGCTGACTCTTCTTTACATTTACCTTCATCCTATGTTTACCAACCCAACTAGATATCCTGTCCAGATAACCCTGCAGCTGTTTACAGTCATCTACCGTTTTAATCTTTTTGTATAGCATTAACTCATCTTCAAACAATGTAACTGTAACCAGAAATTGTAGGGTCTGACAACATCAGTAACTTAAAAATCTAACACTGTGACTTCCATAAAAAGCCAGCTTAGAATCCCCTATTCAGATAAAAGCTAGGGGTGTACAACGCCCAGGTACTTTGCTGCTACATGGGCTTCTGTTGGGCTTACACCACAAGTGGTAAGGGGGCGTCTCTCAATGACGTGAGGTGAAATACGTGGGGGGGGGGGGGGGGGGGACCGGCGAAATATCACCAAGGTGGAAGGGGGAGGGGATCTACTGAAATCTCAAGTGAGTTTTTGAAAAATTACGCGAAAATTGACCTTAGGGGTGGGTGGGTGGGCAGGGAGTAAAACGACCATAGTAAGCATGAGAGCTAAAAAAAAATAAAATCTCAAAAATCTACGAGGTTGATTCAAAAATTCACGTCATATTAGGGGAGGAGTCCGACCAGATCTTTCCAAATCTCAACAGATTGGAGGGGGGGGGGGGTCGGAATTCCGGATAAACACCTCACGTCATTACAGGACGCACCCTAACGCAACTTCCCTCTCCAGAAGGCGTCAGACTCAACGACAAGCCGACCATGCAATAGCGGGATAAGAGCAACGAAGAATAAGAATTATGTGTTATATCATGAGCTGAAAAAATTGTGAACAAATGGTATAAGATTTTTATATCAGTTCGCTTTCCATGTGTGGTTGTAGGAGATACCATGCTTTATTATCTTCAGAGCTACCATGATATATATTTATACAAGGGGTAGTCAAACTTTTTTACTTACCGCCCACTTTTGTACCTCTCTTATTAGTAAAATTGTCTAACCACCCACCAGTTTCACTGTAATGGCGTATTATAAAGTAGAGTTACAACAAATTAAAGCAAATAATAGTATTTACTTACCAAAATACTTTTTGTAGGACTTTCACTAAGTTCGGTAGACATAAATCTTTATAAAACGACTTACTGTAATTAACTGTATATTTTTATTTGCGCTTTGCGTCCATAGAAGCATGATTCCTGGTGAAATTAAATTAATTATTTAATTTAGTAACGAAATCCCTGAGGTACATGCTGCGAAACTAAATACTGGGAATCTTACTCAGATTTGGTAACGAACTAACGAAGTTCTGCTCTTTCAGAAATATTCATGCGATTTCTTTTTTGGACCATAATACGATTAACAACACTAAATCCAGATTACACGAGATATAAGATAGGGAAAAGTATCAGTAAAATTAAAATCATTTTCCACATTTTAAGATGTAAGACTGGCCTTTTCTTTTATTTTGCAAAATATTTTCGTGTTCTTCATTATCTAAGTTATATTAAAATTTTCATCATATCCAGTTACTAACAGTGCTTCTTGGCTCTGTCGGTAAAAGGATTTTTCGTCCAGTCGTACACCTACAATTATAAAAAAATCTTCAGATCGTTTCTCTATGTCCAATTCAAGTTCGCTAAGGTGGTTGCTGAGCGTGTTGATATCCTCTGGATTATATTATCTTTTACAGATGATAATTCTGGAAACTGACGAAATACTCTTTTTAATGTTTGTCAATAAATAATTCCACAATACTTTGGCAAACTATAAGAATCTGATTAGATCTGTCAAAGAGAGCAAATGCAGGTCTGGCACATCAACTGGTACTGGTGGCACGAAAAGTGTCTTTTACGAAACCCCAAACAAAGATCAGACCTGCGGGTTCGCATCACCAATGCATTTGCTCTCATTGACAGAGACATGCTGAATTTGGTTATAGACTTGATGTGTTCAGAGTCACTAAAGGTGCACATATTGAGCATCTACAGACACTAAATAAAACTTTCACAGTTTGTTTATATGTCTGTGTAATCTTGTAAGTATATGTCAAATATTAAATGTGTAGTAATTTTTTGAAATCACTGCAATCATTTTGACTAGCCCTGTAAATAATTTCCTAAGCTTACACACTCACTTATTCACCCACTCACTATTGCCTGGAGAATGGTGCCACCTGTCAGCATTCACTCGCAAATTAACAGCGACCAGAGATATCATTAGAAGAAATTCGAGGATAAGTTCACAATTTAATAACTAAGCAGTTCCTACAAAATTAACTGTCATAATAAATTCCTTAAATTTGTTTTTCGTAGCATTTCATAGTTAAAGAAATATCGGTAATATTAGTGCTGAAAAAACGTGAAATTGTTTTTCAGTATAATGTCGCTGATGAAAGCAACATAAATAAACTTTAAAAGACTTAAATTATTTATGGTCTCTGGTGTAATCACGACTGGCAATTGTCACTCCGGCTTAAGATAAATTTCAATTTAATTAAAACATTCGCTAATGTGGCTGATTCTCCATTGACCAAAGATTTATTCATGTTCGATGTACGTGAGTTATTAGGTTATTTTAAGTGAACATCAGATAAAATATGTTACCAACTCGAGTAGTCCGGCATCCATTTCTTTGGAGATATTCAAAAAATTTAAAAATCTGGAATCTGTCTTTAGTTCTCTGGCCGTAACAGATACTATAACCAAAGATTACATCATGAATGTTTAGCCAGCCTTAATAATAATAATAATAACCAACGTGATGCTTTCGAATGAATTGTGCACTCCCTTAAAACAGAAATTTGTTGAATTTTGCAGAGTAATCTTTTGGAATCAAATTCAAGTATTTATTTCAGCAAGTTCGAGTCTACGACCTTTGAAACAATTACGCCATAGCGCGATCGTCTCTGTCCATGTTTAATACGTCTATTAATACTTCTGCGATCTTCACGCTCAAGAGATTTTAGTCACCCTAAGTGTGAACTACAGGTCGAGTTCGCATTTGGACAGATCACGTCAACCTGTCATAATCTTTGAACTTAAAAAAAGAAAATATTCTAGACACATGATGATACGAAAAATATGGGCAAGGGATTTTTTTTTTTTTGTTGTCATCAGTTTTACGACTGGTTTGATGGAATACTCCATCACTTCCTATCTTCTGTTAATCTCTTCATCTCTACATACCTTTTACAACCCAAGTGCTCAATTATCTGCTTCATATATTCTAATCTCCGTCTTCCTCTACAGTTCTTACCGTCTACTCTTCCCTCCGCAAACAAATTAACCAATCCAGCATGTCTCAAAATATGACCTATAAGCCTGTCTCTTCTTTCTGTAAGTTTCTTCCACAAACTTCTTTCCTCACCCATCATTTCCAAAACTCGTTCATTTTCTACTTTGTCTGTCCAGCATTCTTCTGTGGTATCACATTTAGAATGCTTCAATTTTTTTTTCCTGGTATTCCTAAAACCCATGCTTCGCTACCATAAATTGCTGTGCTCCGTTCATAGAGTTTAAAAAAAATTATTTCTAAGTCGTAGATCAATATTTGAAACTAAAAGGTTTCTCTTTTTCATGCAGGCTCTTTTTGCTAGTGCTATTCTGCTTTTAACATCATTCCTGCTACGGCCATCGGTTGTAATTTTGCTTCCCAAGTAACTGAATTCACTTACTTCTCCTATTACATCAGAACCTATTTTTATATTTAATCTACTAGTATTGGTATCATTTCTGATACATTTTATCACTTTTGTCTTGCTTTGATTTATATTCAGTCCAAAAATATTCCTTCAGCATTTTGATCATTCCATTTAGTAACTTCTCAATATCCTCAGCCTGTTCTGCTATCAATACAATGTGATCAACAAATCGTTGCACACTGATTTCTTTCTCCTTGAACACAATATGCTCCATGCATAGAGTTTTAAAAAAAAATTATTTCTAAAACCTAGATCAATAGTTGAAACTAATTTCTCTTTTTCATGCGGGCTCTATTTGCTAATATGATTTTAACATCATTCCTGCTTCGGCCATCACTTCTAATTATATATCACACGTAGCAGAATTCACTTACTTCTCCAATTGCATTCGATCCTATTTTTATATTTAATCTACTGTGATTGGTATCATCTCTGGTACTATTCATCACTTTTGTCTTGCTTTGATTTATATTCAGTCCATAATCTTCCTTCAGCATTTTGATCATTCCATTTAGTAACTTCTCAATATCCTCAGCCTGTTCTGCTAACAAGACAATGTGATCAACAAATCGTTGCATACTGATTTCTTTCTCCTTGTACACTTAAGCCAAATGATATTTTTGTTTTAGTTTCTTTATTGCTTCCGCTAGATACAAGTTGAATTTTAACTGGGATAAAGTACAACCTTGTCTCACACCCTTTCTAACTGATGCATCTCTCTCATGATTCTCTACTTTTATTATAGCCTCTTAATTCTTATATAATGTATCAAGTATTCTTCTATCTCGATATTTTAGACCTGACTTCTTTAAAATTTTGAACATCTTGTCCCACATAGGTCCAATATTATCAAAAACTTTTTCTAAATCAACAAATGCCATAAAAGTATCTTTCTTTTTCTTGGTCCGTCATGGGCTTGCACTAGCAATAATAATAAATAAATAATCAAACATTTTGAATTACATTTTTATTTTCTGAATTTTAAAGAATTTCTGACAGCAGTGAGCAAATCGTACAGTTTTCTGACATTATTTTCGTTTGACAGAAATTCTAATGTAATGCCAGCAAGGCCGAGAAATGCTGCAAAGATATAAAGACGAAGTCGTTTTCCAGGACGTCCCATTTCGGCGAGCGCAAGAGTCGTGGCGAATGCTTGCTGAAGGGAGTTGTGGAAGCCGCTCGAAAAATGAAACCAGCGCCTGGAGTAAAACAAAAGCTGAATCACATTTATGAATAATTAGCTGACCCGGCAATGCTTCACTATTGCTGGACTTGATTGGCACATAGATTAAATGAAAAAATATTTACATATAAATTTTAAACTGCTGTTTCATTCATTTTCAGTTGGAAAGGGTGAGAGGGGATACGCTTTGGAAAACATATGGAGGCAGTATTTTTCTGTTTGTTTCAAAGTATAAGTTCTTATCTAAATCGGATAAAAAATGTGGTTTCCCTAAATTTGGGGTAAAACGTAATGGGGTTGGAAAGGGGGAGAGGGGATGAATATTCGGAAACCATACGTAGGCAGTAATTTTCTGTTTGTTTTAAAGTATAAGTGTACAAATTCTTATCTAAATCTGATAAAAAAAATGTGGTTTGCCTAAATTATGGGGTAAAAACGTAATGGGGGTGGAAAGGGGGAGAGGGGATGAATATTCGGAAACCATACATAGGCAGTATTTTTCTGTTTGTTTTAAAGTATAAGTGTACAAATTCTTATCTAAATCGGATAAACATGTGGTTTCCCTAAATTATGGGGTAAAACGTAATGGGGTTGGAAAGGGGGAGAGGGGATGAATATTCGGAAATCATATGTAGGCAGTATTTTTCTGTTTGTTTTAAAGTATAAGTGTACAAATTCTTATCTAAATCTGATAAAAAAAATGTGGTTTGCCTAAATTATGGGATAAAACATAATGGGGTTGGAAATGGGGAGAGGGGATGAATATTCGGAAACCATACACAGGCAGTATTTTTCTGTTTGTTTTAAAGTATAAGTCTACAAATTCTTATCTAAATCGGATAAAAAATGTGGTTTGCCTAAATTATGGGGTAAAAACGTAATGGGGTTGGAAATGGGGAGAGGGGATGAATATTCGGAAACCATACGTAGGCAGTATTTTTCTGTTTGTTTTAAAGTATAAGTGTACAAATTCCTATCTAAATAGGATAAAAAATGTGGTATTGCCTAAATTATGGGGTGAAAAAATTATGGGGGTGGAAAGGGGGCGAGTGGATTAATATTCGGAAACTGTATGTAGGCAGTATTTTTCTGTTTGTTTTAAAGTATAAGTGTACAAATTCCTATCTAAATAGGATAAAAAATGCGGTATTGTCTAAATTATGGGGTGAAAAAATTATGGGGGTGGAAAGGGGGCGAGTGGATTAATATTCGGAAACTGTATGTAGGCAGTATTTTTCTGTTTGTTTTAAAGTACAAGTGTACAAATTCCTATCTAAATCGGATAAAAAATGTGGTTTGCCTAAATTATGGGGTAAAACGTAATGGGGTTGGAAAGGGGGAGAGGGGATGAATATTCGGAAACCATACGTAGGCAGTATTTTTCTGTTTGTTTTAAAGTATAAGTGTACAAATTCCTATCTAAATCGGATAAAAAATGTGGTATTGCCTAAATTATGGGGGTGTCAAGGGGGGGAGGGGATGAATATTTGGAAACCATACGTAGGCAGTATTTTTCTGTTTGTTTTAAAGTATAAGTGTACAAATTCCTATCTAAATCGGATAAAAAATGTGGTTTTGCCTAAATTATGGGGTGTTATGGGGAATAGGGGGTGACTTTTGAATTTTTTATTCCAGGAACCTTCGCAGACGTACACTCGAAAACTCTCCAAAGTTTCATTGCAATCTGGTAAATGGTATAGGAATACATAGAAGACGAACAAACAAACATTGATTTATATATATATATATATATATATATTATAAAAAAAAGAAGATATGTATTAATTTTACATAAGCTTTATCGAATAGTTGTGTTTCTTGTTCTTTATCCATTTACATGAAATAAATATTCAGCTAACGAAGTAGAAATTCTTGCGGTGAAAGAGGATTATAAATATATATTACACAATAGATGACCCGTGTTTGAATACAGGGCTAGTCAAAATGATTGCAGTGATTTCAGAAAATTACTACAGGTTTATTATTTGACATATACGAGGGCCGTTCAGAAAGTAACCTCCGGTTGATTTAAAAAAATACACCAAGTTAAACAAAAATATTTTAATATATACATCTTACAACTACATCTTTGCACTATTTTTCTACATAGTCTCCATAGCGATTTAAGCACTTATCGTATCTCTTCACAAGCTTTGAAATTCCTTCTGCATAAAAATCACCCGCTTGTTCCTGGAGCCAGCCTGTGACTGCATCTTTGAGCTCTTCGTCGTCATCAAACCGCTGGGACCCGAGCCATTTCTTCATATGCATGAAGAGGTGATAATGGCTTGGCGCCAGATCTGGGCTGTAAGGTGGATGGTTGATAACGTCCCACTTGAAGGACTCAAGAAGGGCCGTTGTTCTGCGAGCAGAGTGAGGACGGGCGTTATCGTGCAAAAAAACGATACCGGAAGTCAGCATACCACGGCGTTTGTTCTGTATAGCCCGTCGTAAGTTTTTTAGTGTTTCACAGTACACGTCTTGATTAATGGTCGTCCCACGTTCCATGAATTCAACCAACAACACACCTTTGGCATCCCAAAACACCGTTGCCATCAGTTTTCTGGCAGAAAAATCTTGCAAGGCTTTTCTTGGTTTGGCAGGCGAATTTGAATGTGCCCACATCTTTGATTGTTCTTTTGTCTCAAGGTTCACGTACTTAATCCAGGTTTCGTCACCAGTCACGATTCTGTTTAACAATGGTTCTCCTTCGTCCTCATAACGTGACAGAAAGTCTAATGCAGAGGCCATTCTTTGAGTTTTGTGGTGGTCGGTAAAAATTTTGGGCACCCATCGTGCACAGAACTTACGGTAACCCAATCTTGCTGTCACTATCTCGTACAAGAGAGTCTTAGAAATCTGCGGAAAAACAGTAGACAACCCCTACACGACCAATCAATTTGTCTGGGATCCTGGTGTTTAGGAAATTACGCACAACTGGAGAAAAATGGGGTGGAGCACCGTCCTGCTGGAAAATGAAATGTTCATTGTCAGCTTCCAGAAGTGGCATGAGCCAATTCTGCAACATTTACAGATTGATTTTCCCTATGATCGTCACCTCATTAAAGAAAATAGGCCCATAAGGTTTCTTTCGTGAGATCGCGCATAACACGTTCACTTTGGGAGAGTCACGAACGTGCTGCACATAAGCATGGGGGTTTTCGGTCCCTCACATGCGCACATTGTGCCGGTTCACTTTTCCACTCACATGAAAAGTGTCCTCATCATCTGCGAATGTTTTGTCTTGTTCTAGACACTGGGCACAGAATTGAAAACGACGCACTTCATCGTTGTGCGACAGTGCTTGTAACAACTGTAACCTGTAAGGCTTCATACACAGTCGCTTCCGTAGGATTCTCCAAATGGTCTTCTGTGGAATACCTAATTCCCTGCTCGCTCGAGGAGTAGACTTCTGTGGGCTACGAACGTAACTGGCGCGCACACGTTCAACGGTTTCTTCAAGCACAGGAGGGAGACCCGTTGTTTTACCTTTACAAAGTCATCCCGTGGCTTTAACCTGTTGATACCAACGCCGAATGGTGATAGCAAGCGGGGGATCTTTGCCGAACTTTGTTCTAAAGTGTCGCTGACCAGTTACCACAGACTGAATCGAATAGAATTCTAGAAAAAACATACGCCTTCTCACTTTCAGATATCTTGCTCTCTAGCGCTCTAGTGGCCACCGCAGGAAGCTTGCATTTAGTGAAATTGAAACTTGGAGAGCCACTTGTTTTCTAACCCCATCAACGTACCTATAATAGGACAGCCAAAAGAAAAATCGTGAAATCGCTGCATTCATTTTGACTAGCCCTTATAAATTCGAACAAAAATAATGTTTTGAATTTCCAACAAGAATATCGCAGTTATTCAAAACACAATAGTATTAACTTAGAAAAAACAAACCGCACTTAGGTACTTCCGGAACAAAATTATAATTCCCATAAAGAGGCACGATGGATCTGGGGACATGCAACAGGAAGGAATTAGGCTATGGAATTTTGAAGGAAGCATCCCGCCATTCGCCTGGAGTGATTTGGGGAAACCATGGAAAACCCAAATCTGGATGCCCGGACGGGGATTCGAGCTGGCGTCCCCCCGAATGCGAGGTCAGACCGTTACCGTTCACCCACCACTCTCGGTCTAGGCTTTCAACAATATTTTATTATTAGTTTTGGTTGTGTAGCATTGCGCTTCCTCGTTCCCAAAATTTCCTATTTCTTAGAACTTAAGGTCTCAGAAACAACTATGAAAAAATTGTTTACCCATAACTTTCTGCATTAGGAAAAACTTATAGGATATTAATGTGTTACTTTCAAATTTGTGTCTTCTTAGAAAAGCACAAAGAGCTCTCAACGCTACAGGCAACAATACTGGTAACAATATCGGCGTTAATGTTCCTGCTTCAAAGTTTTCTCAGACTATCAGGGATAGAAGAGCAGCACAGAAGAGGGCCTCCACCCCGCCCTCTGGCTGCGGTACAACTAAGAAGAATAACACACAGGGCAACCGTAAAGCAAAGAAGCCCCGGGATCAGCCCGATGGAGAGGGTTTCATGCTGGTAGTCCGCACCAGCAAGCCAACGCCCTCTCTGGACCCTGCAAGAATAGTGGTCAACAACTCTTATGGACCACTGAATCGAGATGAACCTCCGCATCAAGAAGAACCCATACGAGATCAACAACAGCGGAAGCAAATATGACAACCTCAACAACCAAAACATTCGATTCCTCCTATGGTGGTATAATTTCAAATCAGTTATAAGGAACTGTATCAAATGGGCATATTGGAAAGACCGCCGGGGGTGACAAGATCAAACTAACCTTCAACTCGTCCGACCAATACATGAAGGTGACCGCAGAGTTGCAGAGGAAGTGTATACCTTATTATACCTTCCCTTCCGCAGCTGAGAAGATACTGAAGGTCGTCCTGCATGGGATGCCCTCTACCTTACCAACCGATGACATCAGGGAAGAGCTTGAAGACCTCGAACTTGATATACGCACAGAGGCTCAACTGAAGAGACCTGTCACTTCAGACATTATGCCACTCTTCCTGGTGGTCCTGCTTGACAGGTCAAAAACAGAAAAATCTTCAATCTAGAGTCCCTAATGTCACTGCGCAACTCTGTTGAAAAACTGAGATCCTCCAATGGCCCAGTACAATGCTTCAACTGCCAGGCCCCAGGACATGTCACCCGCCACATGCCACATGCCCTCAGCGTGTGTGAAGAGTGCTGGAGCACATTTATTAAGTGGCTGCACTCTAAAGAAGGGGGAAGGCAGTCCCAGAAGTGCAAACTGCGGAGGTCAGCATGTGGCCAGCTATAAAGGATGCACGGCCTTCAAACTGGCCAGGGACAGGCAGTGCGGAGTCGCTGCATAACAGGCCAACACCGTGCACCGCGTTAGGAGGGGTGGCCATATACGCTAAAACAGGCATTCCACACCACATGTTACACACTCAACCACTGCAAATAATTGGAGCAATAGCAAATGAAATGGCAACCAAATCGGGATCGGTCACCGTCATCTCAGCGTATAGACCCCCACGGAGCGTACCGATTGAAGATGACACCCTCCAACTGCTCACCCTTATGGGCAAGCTCATTATTGGAGGTGACTTCAATGCAAAACATCATGCATGGATGTCACGAGTCAGCACTCCTGCTGGGAACAAGCTATATAGAATGCGCGACAGCAACAATCTTCAGGTCTGGGGCCCGGACAGGCCAACCCACCAACCGTGAAGCCGAAACCACTGCGATATCCTTGACATCACCAGAGGCATCGTTGGATTTGTTTCTGCCATCACCATGAAGAGACTCTCATCGGACCATTCCCCGGTAACTGTAGAAGAAGCTCACCAAACCTCCTCCAGACTACACAACAAAAAAGCACCTGGAAATGATAACCTGGGAAATAGGCTGCTCATAAAACTTCCAGCCTCGTTAATAGAAGCTGTTTAACTGAATCCTTCGCACCCAACACTACCTCCGATGCTGGTTGCAGGCAACGGTGATTGGAGTGCCCAAACCGGGGAACAACGGCATCTTCCTCCAAAACTACAGGCCCTTAAGCCTCCTCCAACCACTAAGCAAGGCTTTTGAGAGGCTCCTCCCCAAGCCGCTAGAAACACACATTCGCAGGGAGAACATCATTCCGGAGTTCCAATACGGCTTCCAGTGGGGCCACTCCACCACTCAGTAGATCTTTCGCGTAGTCGAGCGTGCCACAAAAGCATTCCACTACCGGAGCTACTGCCCACTAGTTCTGCTCGGTGTGGCTCGTGCATTTGACTCCGTTTGGCACAGCGTATTACTTTATAAGCTTTACAATCAGAGACTCATCGACCAGCTTGTAAAACTAATCAAAAGCTATATCGCAAGATGATCCTTCCGAACGAGAGTTGGAAACGAACTATCCTCTCGCCACCCGATCAACGCAGGTGTGCAACAAGGGTCAGTACTAGGGCCGGTATTGTAAAACCTATATACTGCTCATATCCCTGCCCAGACTTTTACGCGGATAACATGGCATTTTTCACCACGCATAAATATAAAACTGCTGTCATTCTGCGCCTACAAGACATTCTTCAATAAACCGAAGAATGGGCCAGGCGGTGGAGAATCGACCAAACCCCAAGCAATTATGCTGACGAGACGTCTGGGGAAACGTGATCGCTGGTGCAACCAGACACCAAAATTACGTCTACATGGAGAGGATATTGAGTGGTCTACTGCTGTAAAATACCTTGGTGTGACGGTTGACTCCTGACTCATATGGAAGCGTCACATTGTGGAGACCAGACTCAACGTCGCAGCAAGGCTGAGGGAGCAGTATCATATTCTGAACACAGACAGCTCGCTGGGAGCCAACATCGGAGTCCACGTATATTGTAGCCTGATCAGACCGGTGATTGAGTATGCGTGTCCCATGTGGGGCTACGCCTCCAGGACCGAGATGAGAAGGTTGCAGATAAGGATTATAATCCCACAGTGTTTTCAATCCCGCGGGATTTGCGCCAATCCCGCGGGATCCCGCGGGATCCGTGCGGGATTGGTACAAACAGTTTTTAACGCATACCTATATGTAAAAGATAGTTACTTAAAATGTTAGTAAATAAAATAATAATTAAATTAATAAATAATTTTTAATGTTAAATGATAAAAGTTAACAGTTAACAGTATTTTGATTGGTAAAATGGCATTAAAACTTTTTAGCGTGTCTTAAGTGTATTTCGAGGTTTTACATTTTTATTTTTTAATCTAAACCAATTTTTAAATAAATAATAAAAATGGAAATTATTGAGTCTTAGGTCATATTATCTGCCTTACAATACATCACGTAAGTTTAAAAATATGGTTTGCTTAATTGCCAAGTTACCAGAGTTGTTTTGTTTTTTAAATTCTAAATAAACGTTCCATAATACCGAGAAAAGCATTCCATTTCACAAAGTGAAGTGAACATACTCTGAAAAGTGTAGACTTGGCTCAAAACAAGATCTCATAACTTTTTGTCACTGCACAAACACGAGACTTGGCCTTTTTTGCGTGATTCATTATTATATTGATGTTACAGTTGATTCAATGTTATTAAAAGTAACTACTCACCAACACGTAAACTGTCAAGTATTTCAGATTTACGTATGTAGCGTAACGACGTTTTTAGAGTGGAAATTATTATTTTTTAGTAAGAAAGGAGACTTTCTCGGCGAATGATTGCAGTGAAGTCCTCATAGGTTGTATCTCCGAATTTCATTGAAAACACACGAAATTACACACGTGAGGAAGACGGCGGAGGCAGCCGTCGAAGTATGGTGTTGCTACAACACAATTCGTCGATACACCCGTGAAACTTTCATTATAACTTTTTTTACCTTTAGTCGAAATAATAACAAGGAGAAGAGGGATTAATCGAAAGCCTGAGCGGCACATGTAAGCAGGTGGATTTCGTTAAAGAAACGCATTGAGGTAGCGGCCAAAACAACAATAAGTCAAAGGATACACAATTTATTTTTGATAGCTGTTAAATAAATAGCTTCGCGATCGTTAAAATTACGATAACATTAGTTTCATATCAACGAATAATCAAATTTTCAGCCGCAAATTAGGAAATTGTAGCAATTACTTTATCTGCAAATACAGAAAATGGGAATAATGAAACCGTGAATAAAAAGCTGTAACCGTGTAGTTCAGATAACGTGTGCGACACTTAAAAAATGATTATATAGTTAAAAAATCGTACTAAATGCGTACCATAACTCAAATTACAGAAATGTGTACTCGAAACAAGCGTAAGTTTTGATGAATACGTAAAAGTGTATTTATTTACTTACGAATGACGAAGATTGACAAAAACAAACGCTTGTTCACATGAGTCAAATGCCAACTGGAAGGGTACAGGCAAACAGTGAAAAATATCCGACAGATACCAAGTGGGGCAGCGAGTCACGCAGAATGACACGCGTTTCCGCCGGATTTTGCGGATTACGGATCCGCTTAATTTTGTGCGGGATCCGCCAGACTGTCTAATGATGGGGGATCCCGCGGGATTGCGGGATCCCGCTTTGCTGGATTGCAATCCCTAGTTGCAGACCTTGAAAAATCGTGCGCTCCGGCGAGCACTACACGTGTCTCCCCGATTTCCTACAGCTGACCTTCACGAAGCCGCAGGTATACCGATGCTCAAAGAAAGGGTCGTAAAGATTACAAGATCTTTTTACCGATCTTCCAGGAAATAAAAGAATCCCATAATTGCCAACTTAGGGTGAGCACAATAAGCCGCTGTCAATATTGACAAATAACTAAAAAAGACCTGAGCAACCCAAAAGACACACCAAACGTAAAGCAACTGATCTTTCAACGTTTGAAGAAAGTGTCATCAGACAAACCCTTCACTAAAAACTGCTTTTGAAGATTAAGCAGCAAATCCTCTGGGACGATGATGTGTCGACGGCTACAACATACTCGTAACAATTTCATCCCTTTTTGTATAGTTAATCTTTTATGGACTACGGATGCAGAGTGCTCTATAGTATTAATATTAGAACAGAGTAAGAACTTGATCTTCTCGAATAAAATCATATCAGGAATAAATTATTATTGATTCTTCTTTAACAAACGAAAAAGACATTGAATGAAGTTCTCAATATATTAAAAAAATCTTAATAACTTGTCATGGAATTAGCGTTTCGAGAAGATAATTAGTATACTGCGATATCTAGGTTGCAATTTAAAACAGTGCACACCAGAAGTTAAATCAATTGCATACAAGTCACTAGTGCGTCCTCACTTAGAATATTGTTGCTCTGTATGGGGTCCCTATCAAAAGGGGTTAATGGAAGCTTTGGAGAAGTTCCAAACAAGAGCCGCGCGATTGGTGACAGGTATAAATAGTTTAAGGGAAAGCGTAAGTGAGATGTTGAAGGAGTTAGGTTGGGATGACCTGGAACACCGAAGGCGTTCCTTTCGTCAGAAGCTAGTTGAAAAATTCACGACTGATGTATTTGGGAATGACAGGTAACAAATATTACTACCAGCAACATTCATATCTAGGAATGCCCGCGAAAATAAGATAAGAGAAATCAGGGCCAGAACATATGTATTTTTGTATTCATTTTTTCCACGAGCGATTAGGGAATTGAATAGGAATGATTTACCGGGCCAGTAAACTTAAAATCTGACAGGAGTAGTTCTGGATAAATCATTTCGGCCATCCTGATGTGGGTTTTCCATCGATTTGCCAGATCGCTCCAGGCGAATGTCGAATGTTTCATAAAAATAGCCTATGGGTGCCTCCTGTCATATCCCATATATCCCTTCCTATTATGACGTTTCCTCCCCCTACCTTCAATACTTCTCGGCTAATTGAGTAATAATTGATTATCGGGCTCGGGCTTCTTTCTTTGCCGACGATTGTCTGCATTCAGATTCTAAATAAACAACTTATCAATGGAAAGTTAGTAGGGGACACGAACAATCACAAAGAATAAATATAAGTGAGTAAATGATGTACCACCAAAACTATGGTTATATTATGTTCTGTCAGCAGTTTGCCTACAAAGGTCCACACTTAAACATTATATACCTATTCAATCCAACAAGTTCATGACAGTTTTCCATAATCACTTACTCAAATTTTAACAGTCACTCAAAAGCAGCTATACACATCATCTTAGTGGTATTAATTTACTTCACTACATGAGCGTAGCGAAAGTGAGGTATGGCAAAGAAATACACACACACACACACACACAGAGAGAGAGAGAGAGAGAGAGAGAGAGAAGAAACAACATACAGGGCACGGCAATAAAACCTCCCGCATTTGAAGTAGCCGGCGTGCGGGTTGTAGTAAGGATACTGATGTGGAGTGTGTTTTGTTTGAAAGCGGTATACGTGCCGTTTTCAGTGTGCGCCATGGCGTGGCTTGGTGAGAGTCGTGCGATGGTTCTGTGATCAGTACTCAGCGAGCGTTTCGGAGAAGATTAGAACTTCGCCGTCATGATCATGTCCGGGATAGAAAAACTATTCAACTGTGGGTGTCAAACTTTAGAGAGACAGGTTCAGCACTGAAAAGGAAACCTACAGGCCGTCCTCGGACTGCAACAACGCTGGAAAATGTGGCGCGGGTGAAAGTGTCTGTGCAACAATCAGCAATGCGCTCAGCACTTAAAAATGCAGCTGCCCTGGGATTATCTGAGAGGAGTGTAAGAAGAAATCTTCATAGACAACTTCATATGCACCCATTCAAAATGATGGTTACCCAAGAATTAAGTGAAAGAGATTTTGAAACTCGCAGAGCTGCATGTGAGGAAATTCTTCAAAACATTCCACCTGGCGCTTTGCCTATTTCTTCGGATGAGGCCCATTTCCACTTATCAGGAACTGTAAACAAACAAAATTTCCGCTACCTGGCTGCAGAAAATCCTCGTGAACTTCATCAGCGACCACTACACAGCCCTCATGTGACAGTTTGGTGACCGTATTTTTTCGAAGAAGGTGGCTATATGGTAACGGTTAATACAAACTGAACTGTTATTTTCACATGCTAGATACCTTCGTACAACCCAGGCTAAACCAGTTAATTGAAGATCATTAAGATCGAGAAGTATGGTTCCAGCAAGACGGAGCAACATCCCACACCTCTCGGCGTTCTGTGGAAATGTTGCGCAAGGTGGTTCCTGGTCATGTTGTCTCTTTGCGTGGCCCTCAAGGTCAGCATATTTATCACCTTGTAATTTGTATCTCTGGGGTCACTTAAAGACTCTAGTGTACAAACATCGTCCCACAACACTGCAAGCACTTAAAGAGGCCATTATCCAAGAAGTGGCAGCCATTCCAAGAGAAATGACACGAAGATGTATGGAGAACTTACGGGATAGACTTCTTCAATATGTCAACAATGGAGGACGTCATTTAGCAGATATAATTTTTAAAACCAAATAATTAAAAATGACAAAGTATGTATTTTTTTATAAATAAAAGTAATTATTCTCCATCATATTTATTTTTCCAGTGCCAATCTATTAAAATGAGGGAGGTTTTATTGCCGGACTTACATCATGCAGGCACGCCACCACACGGAGCGAAACCGTGAAGTCAAACTGAGAGACATTGGGCAAAACTGAGAAGGCTATGGTCTTCTTGGGGTCTTATATACTCCTCAGCTAACTGTACTCGGTGTGGGATGGAAGTCTTTTAGGGAGAGCGCTACCAGAATTGACTTGCTGGCCTCCGATATGGCGTGAACAATGTATCTGCCATATGGGAGAAAGCACAGGGTTCCAGGATACTAGCCCTCCGCGGAGATTACATTTTGTGTTTGTAGGGTTCGTAACAGACAGCGCCAGAAGCTAAGGCGGGAATGGGTTGACCGAGCTGTTAGCGTGGCAGCAGCGTCATGAAAAATCCCTAGATAAAATTTACTATCTGCCTCACTCCCGCTTGTTAAAATTTCTTATCCTATTCCTTATTTTCTATGTAACACTATCACTTAGAATTACTACCTACAGTTTTTATTACTCTTCCCTTAAATATCTATCTTGTGACATCATGCACAAATGTTGACACATTATGATTGGTGCAATGCACCCTTCGGTACACACTTTTAGTGAATCGTGGAGTAATATTAGTAATAATAAAATGACAACATATAGGGGTGCGCAACTCACCTCTGTCCATGCTCCACCACCGGATCGCACCTCGCGGGCGGGACGACCAGCTTGTACCTGTCTTCTACCTGCTCGATGGATCTGATGCGGATGCCAGTCTCAATCGCCTGCCTCACCTTCTTCCTCTCCACCGCCTACCAACATGCGAAAAATAAAGATATCGACTTGTAGCAGCGATAATAACTGCTATCTGTTAATCATTACAAAACAGAAAATTAATCAGCAAGAAAAATTCGACGTTTAAATGACATTATATATATTATAATATAGCGCACGCTCCTGTGGCAATTTCCATACAACACCCATCTTCTCCCTTTCCTGCACCCAGCTACATTTGCCCTCTACAAAGTTTAACCTTAAATTTTTTTCAAAATTTCTTGTAAATTATTCATTGTTTCCGTTGGTAACATATACCTTACCTAGGCCTACCGCTAGCTGTTTGAACGCTCTTGTGCCTCAGAGATCATCACGCTCCCTGTCTAACCACAGCCAATGGTGGATCTATGATTTTTCCGAGCCGGATCAAGAAACTGTGAGATTTCCGCCCCTTAGAACATTATTTTAGCGCCCCCATTGATGATTCCCAGAGTGTCGCAGCCGCACCCATTGTCGCCGCCAGCAGCAGTTGAGTATTTTTAATTTCTTTTTTTTATTAAAAAAGGTCGCCGCTACATAAATTTCCCGCCGCCCCTTATATCTTACGACTTTTTAGGTCTGCTACTGTCCCGGGGTGTAGCATATACGCTAAGACTGGATTCTAAGTGTTGACATTAAGTGACAATTATCTTTGGTCAGCGGGCGCTGCCAAAGAGTAATATAAGTAATATTGTCTCTGGTATGAGAGAGGTAATCGCAGTAAGACAAAAGCAAGCAAGGAGTGTGTTAAGTTTACGAGAGGTTGTGTTATTTTTTTGGATATATGAGTTTGAATAAATGTCTCATGTTGATGGTGTTCTTTAAATGTGTGGTTTTTCTTGGTTTAGCAAATATTAATTTGACTTTAATGCATTACATTAATATGCAACAACTGCCGAATTAAATAAAAAGGAATGATCGGCAGTTTATAACATGGCTTGCCTGGTAAGGTTGAAAAGAATAATATAGCCTTGTTATATTTGGCGACCCTGCCAGAATTTATGGGTGTACTACTAATGAGAATAGCACCCTAAACGATTGGAATCTTCTGATGACGCAGTGGCAGCGGCGAGTTCCATATTTTCATTCTACGCAGCACGGCAAGTAGAGAACATTCCATTTATAAGTTCTGAGGTGGCAGTAATCATCAGTCATATAAAGAAAAAAGAAAAGAAAAGTAATTAAAATTTGAACACTGAGTGAATAACGTACAGTAAAGAACTTGAAACTGAAGCAGTGATTGTTATTGAGAATGTCTTTCTTCAGTAGTAAATCATTTATTATTTTGATAAGGAGTGAGTAGTGTATAGTAAAGAAGTTAAATATGAAGCAGTGATTTTTGCTGTGGGGATTGGCTCTCCTGAGTAGTAAAACTTTTGTTGTTGCTTGTAATATATGTATTATATATAATAATTGTATGAAATTTGCTAGAATGGTGCCGAAAAGAGCACAGACCTAAAGAGCATGGACCTTGAATTGATATTAAATGCCATCCGAAGATTTGAAGAGAGCCAAGAAAAAACCAGACAAGGATTTGAACAGAGCCAAGAAAAAACCAGACAAGGATTTGAACAGAGCCAAGAAAAAACCAGACAAGACATCCGAAGATTTGAAGAGAGCCAAGAAAAAACCAGACAAGACATCCGAAGATTTGAACAGAGCCAAGAAAAAACCAGACAAGATATCGGAATAATTAATGAAAAACTCACGCAAGTTATACAAAGTAGTCAAGAATCTGAGAAAAGGATTACGGATAGTATTAATCAGCATATTAAAAGGACAGAAGAATTGATAGTAAGTGTGTATGGAAGAAATTTGAAGGTGGAGAAGGAGTCAGAAAAAGAACTGAAACAATGAGGGAAGATACCATTGAAATCAAGAAAGTTATGGAGCAAGATGTCGTTGTTTTAATGGATCACTATATGGAAGAAAAGGAGAAAACTATTGTTGAAACTGTAGAAGTGTCATTAAATAAAAAAATAGAAGAAAGTCAGAAAAATGTGGAAAATAAAATGGAAGAAATTTTTGAAGGCCAAGTACGAAGTTATGTAGAAGCTGTTGAAGAAAAAATGAGTATAGCAGAAGCACGAAAAGAGTCGTTAAAAGAGACATTCGAGGAAGAAGAATTAGCAGATAATGATAGCGAGCTACCGTTAAGTATTAACGAAAGTGAAGAAATTGAAAATGTTCCTAGCATCTATGGAGAAGAGTACGAATGCAGAAGTAGTGAGAATGAATATGAAGAAAATGATGAAAGTGAAATAAGAATGTTTTTTATAAGGAGTTATGACGAAGAAAAAGATGAAAATGTATTGCTGATGGGAACCGAAGAAAAGAATATTGTACCAGGTCCAGGTAGCAATAAAAGAACGAATGTATTTTTCCGGCACGGTAATACAGAAGCCGCTACATATGTTTCTTTTGACAGGAAAGATGAGAAGGGATCGATGGAAGTATTGTTGCAGGACACAATCGATGACGGCCGACACCGAATTACTTCAAATTATTTGAGAAAAGAGTACCCACCTGATATAAGTACAAGAGAAGTAGTTGAATGGTCTCATGAAAAGGAAAACTGGAAAACAAGAAAGAAATTACATGAAGGGCTGGAAGAATATATAAAAGTGGCAGAAAGGAATTGGAAGAGGCGGAAGAAAAAGCTACGGTAGATCTACGTGTATGCAAGAAGCTTATCGGGGGCAAGTATTTCCATCATCAATTCGATTTGGGAGATATGTTTTTGGTGAAAATTAGACAAAATTCTTGCGAAATAAATGCAGAGATTAAAAAATTCTTTAAAATATATCACGGACCTTTTAAGATTGTTGTTAAGCCAAATGCGAGCGCCTATTTGCTTGCTTATGCCAAATCTAATAAAATATTAGGATTAAGAAATGTGATCGATTTAAAAATTGTATAGAACAAAGGACTGAAAAGATAAAATGTTAAGTAATTGTCAAAGTAATATTGTATTGATCTTAAAACAGAATAGTATCATAAAAGAAACATGAAAAGCAATCCAATGGTTTATAGTAATATGTAATGTTATTGTTAACGCCTTGTTGTGATGAAAAAAGTAGCATGATAAATGTAATGGTTAAGATTGAAATTTAAGCATGTTTAATCTGAAGTGAGTGTACGTGTCAGAGGAACGAACAATAATAGAATTGGACGCTATGCCAGATTTAGTGACAAGCAAAAATTTAAATAGTGAACTGATATAGACTGTAAAAATACTTTGGATTTTGAATCGAAATTATTAGCATAATGTGGAAAAAGTAAGGCCATTGCAAACTAAATTTGAGAAGAACTGTTGGACATTGTATTCAAGGAGAAAATGTTGTCATCCATTGTGTAGTTCAATAACTTCTCGGCAAATTAAAAATTGTGCTAAATTTATTAATCTGCCTCGAAGTGGGGGCAGGTGTAGCATATACGCTAAGACTGGATTCTAAGTGTTGACATTAAGTGACAATTATCTTTGGTCAGCGGGCGCTGCCAAAGAGTTATAAGTAATATTGTCTCTGGTATGAGAGAGGTAATCGCAGTAAGACAAAGCAAGCAAGGAGTGTGTTAAGTTTACGAGAGGTTGTGTTATTTTTTTTTTGGATATATGAGTTTGAATAAATGTCTCATGTTGATGGTGTTCTTTAAATGTGTGGTTTTTCTTGGTTTAGCAAATATTAATTTGACTTTAATGCATTACATTAATATGCAACAACTGCCGAATTAAATAAAAAGGAATGATCGGCAGTTTATAACATGGCTTGCCTGGTAAGGTTGAAATAGAATAATATAGCCTTGTTATAGGGGGCAACAGTCGATCGCTCGATTTGCCGCCCCCCTGGACGTGCCACCCGCGTGCGCTACACTCCTTGCACGCCCGCTTATGACGGGCCTGACCTTACATAAAAAAACAGTATCTCCCTACACCCTTGTACATGAAGTCGACTGCCAGCTTGTGGTCATGGTCATCTATTCCATTCCACGCATTAATTTCAATTCTTACACCATTATCTTTCCATGCCTCATCACCAATGTACGCCTTGTATACTCCCATGACCCTCTTCACCCTCTTCCTATCTTCCTGTGAATCCCATTCCAGCTCTTTTATCATATCTGTTGCTGATTTCATTCTGCGACAATTTCCAGAAGCAAATCTAGCAGCCCTTTTCTGTACCCTCGCCAACTCCCGTGTTTGATACTCAAAATGTGGGTCCCATACTACACTACCATATTGAAACAATGGTCTAACCAAAATTTTGTAACCCAATTCCTTTGCTTCTGTCGTACATCCCCTCACCACTCTCTCCAACAAGTGCAGAACTTTGAAACCTTTTCCTATCTGTTCTTCTACCGGGACAAATTATTGATAAATATAGGAGAAATTACATAGTTAATGGCAGATTGAATTTGAAAATTGTAACAATACACTAAGACTAACATAATTTATTTGTTTTTCTAATTAACAGTTTTGAGGTGAGGAGTCGTGGTAATGGAACAAGCAAAACAGTTGTCTGCTTGGTCCAGGCTTAATTTCAGCCTAACCAGAAACTCTGCTAATATTGCATCCAGAAAATCAAAGCTGCAATCACACGTGAATTAATACGTTCCCTGTATGGCATGTTAATTTTATCATGCATCGCTATATAAACTTGATTCAATATCTTGTAAGGTTCTTATATCTTAATTTTTTGTTATATGTGAGGGAAATCAATGTTTGAATGGCTGATACAGTTTACGTGCAGCTTCAATCTATATATATAAAAATCAATGCCACTTTTCGTTGTAATTTTATATCTCAAGAACGGGCTCACCTATCCAAACCAAATGTTTAGGCTTTTGTTTGCACTATTTAGTAGATGGTTTATGTGAAGTTTGCACAAAATCTGTCGAGCGGTTCTTCATTTATCACATTTTTTGTAACAAATGAATACAATAAATGGCGGATCATTTTGTTAATGGGGATTTTGCTGTCAAATTGAAACTTTTTTCAGTGTTGAAAGGCAACCATGTTGTTATGTCATTTCATTTTGGATTAAAGCAAATTTTTCTTTTGTTATTTTGCATTTCCTATTTATTTGATTTCTAAATTGCCTGTACTGCACTTTTCCTGCTTCATCCTGAGCATTTTTGTACCTTCTCCTCTGATCCAAAAGCTCCAAAATTTCTTCTGTGATCCAAGGTTTTCGGGCAGCTTGTTCCCTACAGCCAAATGTTTCTTTACCAGCTTTCATTATTTCGGCCTTTAATGCATTCCATTCGTCCTCGGTTGAGCTCCTTTCAGAGTTACTTCTTAGACTTAAGTCTACCAGTTCTACAAATTTTTCTCTTGTGCTAGATTGTTTCAGTTTATTTACTTCCAGTCTGTTCTGCTTATACTGCTTCCTTATTCGCTTAAATTTCAGCCTGCACTTCATTACTATCAAATTATGGTCAGAGTCTATGTCTGCTCCTGGGTACGATTTACAGTCTAGAACTTGATTCCTGAATCTCTGTTTGACCATGATATAATCTAGCTAATATCTGCCTGTTTCCCCAGGACGTTTCCAGGTGTATATTCTTTTTGCATGGTTCTTAAACAGTGTGTTTGCCACTACTAGCTTATATCTTTCACAAAATTCTAGCAACCTGCTTCCTCGTTCATTTCTTTCTCCTATACCAAAACTTCCTGCAGTATTCCCCTCTTTTCCTTCTCTCACTATTGCATTCCAGTCACCCATGATTATTAGATTTTCCTCCCCTTTCACATATTGGATTAATTCTTCAATTTCAGCATATATTCATTCTATTTCTTCGTCATCTTCCTGTGACGTTGGCATATACACTTGTACTAATGTGGTTGGGACGGGCTTACTTTCTAACCTCATCAAAATAATCCTCTCACTAAACTGTTCATAATAACTCACCCGTTTCCCTATTTTCTTGTTCATTACAAATCCTACACCAGTGACTCCATTGACAGCTTGTGTGCTAATTATTCTGTGTTCCCCAGACCAGAAATCTGTGCGTCCTTCCATTTAATCTCACTAATCCCAACAACATCTAACTTAAGTTGTTCCATCTCCCTTTTTAAGTTATCTAACCTGCCTGCCCTGTTCAGACTTCTAACACTCCACGTTCCGACTCGTAGAATGTTTCTATCCTTTCTGATGACTCCTCCCTGAGGAGATCCGATTGGTGGACTATTTTACCTCTGGAATATTTTACCCAGGAAGAAGCCATCATGATATATGTAATTTGAGAGGATTACATGTCCTCGGGATACCCTTTGGGTCTTTAATGCAGTGGTTTCCCGTTGCCTTCTGCATCCCCATGCCGTTGATCTTTTCTGATTCATCCGCCTTTAGGGCCGTTTCCAACCCCAAGGGCAAGAGGGTGCCCTGAACCACTCCCCACTCTTCCGCCCTCCTTTCGGAGGCCGTTGGCAAGCAGTGGGTGATTCCTTATACCGGGAATCTTTCAGTCGCCAGAGCCTCGTCGGTGTGGTCCAGGCTGTTTTTCAACCTAAAAACAATAACTAGGAAGAAAATAAAACACCTATAGTGCATTTCCACCGTGTAGGTACAGTGGTTTTAGGGAAGTTGTTTTTTTCTGGTCCAGGCCAGACATATCAGAATTTAATTCGACATAGTTCTGTTATAGTTCTTTCCAGGCTGATCGATCTTGAGCCACCCTCTTCCAGTTCACCCCTGTAACTCGACGTATATCCTTAATCCTTATCCCAGCGATCCGGGGGTCTTCCCCTTGCTCTTTTCAGGTTTCTTGGCATCCAATCCAGCACTATCGTAGTCCATCTTTCATCTCTTTTGCGAGCAATATTTCCAGCCCATTGCCATTTTTGGGTCATGACTCTTTTCAAGATGTCTGTCACTTTAGTTATTGAATGAATGTGCACTGCTCTTTTCCTGTCTCTTCGTGTAAACCTAAGCATTGGTCTTTCCATACTTCGCTGGGCAGTTCTCAGTTTTTGCTTCGTGTGACTATTTAGGGCTGGCAGGCATACGTGAGGACCGGTAATAAACATTGTTCAAATAACTTACCTGTTTTTTTTTTTAAGATGTAGTGGAATGTTATATTTAAAAACTATGGAATTTCTTCCGTATGCTCTCCAGCACAGCTTTATGCGTCTGTTGATCTCAGGCTTAGAGTCACCATTCATGTTAATCAGTTGGCTAAGAATGATGTATTGATCCACGTAATCAATACCAGCATCTTTCGCGTCTGCGTTGTCTTTATCTTTTTCTGCCCATTTGTTTTGCATGATTTTGCTTTTTGATATATTTATTTTAAGGCCCACTTCGTTGCAAGCTGCCTTTAGTTCATTTATCAGTTCTTTGAGCTCTTCCAGACTGTTTGAGAGTAAAACTTAGCAAATCTTAAGTTGTTGAGACTTCTTTCGTTTATTCGCAACCCTCTGTTTTGCCATTGGATTTTTGACATTGGCCAACTCCAGGACTGATGTGAATAGCTTATGGGATAAAGAGTTTCCTTGTTTATATAAAATGATTCCTTATTTTAGATTTGTCTCGTCAAGTTACATGATCATTCATCATCAAATTTGGGTATGGCGAAATTTTTCTTCTAATCCACGCCGCATTTCAACCTAACCACGTCAATTTCTAGATACGAAATCTCGAAAACTAATTGAGATATCAAAAGATGGGGACATTCTCCACCTTCCCGAAACTGGAAATGGCCTGTTGAATTTTGTTTTAACTACTTCATTGTAATGTCCTCTTCACGATTTTCATTCTCTTTTTTCTAAAAAGTTGGCATGAATTAAATTGTAAATGCTGAAATATGAGACCCTACGCAACTATGGAAAGTTAATAGCACTGCAAAAATGACACGAAAATTATTGGTACAGGGATCATATCAACCTAAATAGCTCTATTTTGTCATAGTGGTCGTAGTTTTGTTGATATTCAGCCTGGACCAAGAGTAAAAAGCTTACGGGAAATTCGTTCTGCTGCATCCATCTCAGAAACGGCGCATTTGTTTACAATGGAAGCAATCGATTGTCTCTGACTGTTTGTGTCAATTCTAAGATGGTAAGCCTTGTTTTACTGCAACTCCGATAAATTTCATGCGATGTTTTACAACGGAGTGAAGCTAAAATGCCAAGAAAATATTACAAAAAAGGATTTAACCAACATTTCAAAATATTGTCATTGCTTTTGCAGCGCCGGCGGCATCATCTAATAGCTGAAAGTCACTCTCATATTTGGGCATTTTTAATTTAATTCGTGGCGACTTTTACGAAAAAGGAAAGTTCAAAACGTGAAGAAGACATTATAACGAAGCAGTTAATATCAATTTCAACAGGTCAGTAACAGTTTCGGGCCGATGGAGAATAACCGCCTCCGCGAAATTTTTTTTCTGATCGAGGCCGCATTTCAATCTAACCGCGTCACTTTTGAGATACGATATCTGGAGAACTAAGTGAGATATCAAAAAATGTTATTTAATTTCAATTTGTATCGTCGAGTTACATAAGGATATATAATCAAATTGTGGCGCCACGGTTACCATAGAATTCCTCCGTAGAACTCTAGGCCTATAGCCCATGGGAAAAAAGGGGAGGCTGCACCACTTTCGGAACCCACACGAAAGTGGTATTAACCTGTTGAAATTTGATTCAGTCACTTCGTCAACATGTCCTCTTCACGTTTTGCGCTCTTGATTTGCGAAAAAGTCGCTAGAAATTTGAAAAAAAATGTCGAAATATGAGAGGCTGAGCGTATGCGAAATGCTGTCAGAACAGCAAAAATAACATAAAAATTATCGGAAGAGGGATCATATCAATCTAAACAGTTTCGTATTGTCTTAGAAATCGTGGTTAGTTTGAAATTCGAACTGTAGGAAAAAAAATTACAAAATTTTCGTTATGCGGTATCCATCACGGAAATGGCATATTTGTTTACAACTGAAGCAATGGATTATCTCTGATTGCTCGTTTCGGTAAAATATGGCGGGCACCACCGTATTACGACTCGGATAAATATTGTCTGTTTGTCAATTTTGTGCGACGTTTTACAACGGAGAAAAGCTGTAACGGCAAGAAAATATTACAACAAAGGATTAAACGAACAATTTAAGAGACTGTCGGTCTCTCACTGATTTTTACAACGCTGGCTGCATCTAATGCCTGTGCGTCGCTTTCATATTTCGGCATTTTTAAGTAATTTCCTGGCAAGTTTTCCGTGAAGCGACTGAACCAAATTTCAACAGGTTAGTACCAGCTTTACAAAGGTTCCGTTAGTTGTGTAGCCCCTTTCCCAGCCCCCTCCCCCCCCCCAAAAAAAGTAAACAGCTTGAGACACTCCAAGAATGTACAGAAAAAGTAGGATTACAAATCTCATTTGAGAAAACTGAATTCATATGTTCAAAGACAGAAATAGCAAGTTTGAGAATAAAATTCGGTAAAATCAACAGGGACCCATACTTTAAATACCTCGGAGAATTCATCGAACCAACAGGCCTTGAGAAAATCTCACAGCAAAATCGTCTCTAAGAAGTAGAAAAAGCATTAGGGTTAGTCCAAAATCTCTACAACAAAAAATCTATGTCAAGACCAGAGATGTGACTTATCTAGATAAAAGTATCTGAAATACAGATACAAGATACAAAATACGTATTTTTATCTTGTATCTAAGATACTTTTCTTAATCTTTATCTTGTATCTTGTATTTAGATACTTTTTCTTTGTATCTTGAAAATACTAAATACTATTTCCGCATTTTTCCGTTACGGCATCATAAAAACAACGGAATACATTCGTAAAATTCATTAACGTACATCAAAAGACAAGGTTATAGGGTCTAGTTATCTTTGCCTTCCTTCATACCTGTGAACTGTGAAAACCATGGAGGAAGGAAATATATGGAGGAGAAGTGACGTTAAATCGGTGAAGCAGGCTCTAAACTCTCCCGCATGGCGGCAGCAGCGGTATTGCGCTTCCAAACATTGCGATGTTCCCAGTATATCCCGAAAACTAAGCAAGATATCGAAAAATTTTATTCTTTATTTTCGATTTTTCTCGTCGTGTTACATAAGAATAGATCATTAAATTTGACTTTTGCGAAATTTTTCTTCTCCATTTCAACTCAAGAAACCTCACTTTTGATACAGTATATCTCTAGAACTAGGTGAGATATCGAAATTTTTTATTCTTTATTTTTCATTTGTCTCGTCTTTTTAAATAAGAATCCATCACCAAATTTGACTTTAACCAATTTTTTCTTCTGAATTTCAACCAAAACCATTTCACATTTGGGACAGAATATCTCGAAAACTAAGCAGAATATCAAAAAATTTTATTCTTCATTTTTTATTTGTCATATCGAGTTACATAATAATCCATCACCAGATATCGGCGTCACCTTTATCCTAGTCCCCTTGAGGTTTTTGTACATATTACCTGTCTCTGTATGGAAGCGGCCATGCCCCCTCCACTCCGGCCATGCCCCCCCCCCTCATCCTCCGCCCTGCTTCACTTCAATGCGTGGTGAAGGTTTCTTGCGTCGTCTCCATATATTTCCTTCCTCCATGGTGAAAACCATAAACGAACACCTGCCTGTCTATTGTATGTTGTCTTTGGTCAGCGCCATATTTTACCGTGCCAAATCGTGTGTGGTATGTGGAAATCGAATTTTTAGTGAATCATAATCGAGGACAACGGCATCGAAATGTAAGTAAATAAATAAACGAATCATTTTAATTTTATTTAAGTAGGTATATACCGAATTAGATTTCACTTGTTAAAACGGTAACAGATAATGGATCAAATATGGTAAAGGCCTTCGAAGTATTTGCAAAATCAGATTCAGATATTTCAGCCACAAATCCTGAAAACATTTCGCATAAAGAATATCTTGAAACAAAACCACAAGATGAAGATAATGAAGATGATGATCTGCTAACACAACCATTTCCAAATTCTTCTTCAGAACCGGAAAGTGATAACTGTCTGCTACCAGGACATGAAAGATGCGCTACGCACACTTTGCATTTGGTCGCCAGTACAGATTTTGAACAAGCAAGACTGAAAAACAATTTTTATAAAAAAGTGCATGATGCAGCTTTAGCGAAGTGTCAGGCACTCTGGAATTTATTTTCTAGATCACCAAAGGCATGTGAAACATATTTGGAATTGACGGGGAAATCACCAACTTCTCCATGCGCAACCCGATGGAACTCTTATTATAATTCCATAAAAGACCTTTTATCAGTGCAGGAGCGTCTCAATGAAACCATGAAAAGCCTTAAATTATCAGCTTTTAAGGACTATGAACTTCAATTTTTATGGGAATATGTAAATTGTTCAAAACCTATAGCAGAAGCTATTCAAAGTCTGCAAGGTGATAAAGATACCTACTATGGTTGTCTACTACCCGAACTAATGAGAATCCGGCATATGGTTAAATGCCTTAAAATGGAAAATCTAAGATATTGTGGCACTTTGTTAGATGTTATTGAAGAAAATTTAAATAAACGTTTCAAAAAGTTTTTGCAATTTGAGCCTGCAGCAAATGATGCAATATTAGCTTCAGTGTCCCATCCGTTTTTTAAAATGAAGTGGGTGCCAAAAATGTTTAAAGAGCATGTAAAAGAGCTTATCCTGATTGAAACACGGAAAATTAATCGATCCGAAAATGAAAAATCAGAGGCTTCAAAGAGTAGTGGAGAGGATATAAGAAAGAAGACAAAAGACGAATCTTATTACATGTTTTTTGATGACTCTGATTCCTCTGTTGGTAGTGCCACTAGTGGCGACAGTACAGTATCTACTGGCAGCACCGCTGACTTAGAAACACTTCAATACCTTAATAATAAGGACATCTGCCTAAAAAGTTTAAATACTTATCCAACAATCAAGAAAATATTTTTAAAATATAACACTTGTTTGCCAAGTTCCGCCCTGTGGAACGACTCTTCTCTTTCGGGGGGATAATAATGAGATCCACCGAAGAAAAATGAGTGATGAGATGTTTGAAAAACTTATTATACGTAAGTCTCATTTAAAACCTTAAGCAACAGTTGTACATTGTAGTAAAATATGTTTCTAAATAAAAATAATACATTTTGTAAAAAAGTATTTTATCTTAAAAAAGTATCTAAAAATATGTATTTTGTATCTTGTATTTCAAATACCTTTTCCAAAAGTATCTTGTATCTGATATCTAAGATACATTATTTAAATGTATCTTGTATCTTGTATTCAAATACTTTTTTCGAGGTATCTTGCACATCTCTGGTCAAGACGGACGAAAATTTGGCATTACAACACAGGCATAAAACCAACAATCCTCTATGCAAGTGAAACATTAACACTTAACAGAAAACATGACCTTGAAGAAATTAAAAAAAAATTAGAAAAATCGGATGGGGTGGGACTTTCTCCACCAGTGAAATACTGGTACTGACCTTTTGAAATTAGGATTAACTGCTTCCTTATAATGTCCTCTTCACGTTGTACACTCTCCTTTTCCGGAAAGGTCACCACGAATTAAATTAAAAATGCTTAAATATGACACTGCATCGCTGCTATTAGTTGCCGCCGGCGCTGCGAATCAATGATAATCTCTTGAAATGTTGGTTTAATTCTTTGTTGTAATATTTTCTTGCCGTTTTAGCTTCAGTCCGTTGGAAAACGTGGCATAAAATTAACAGATACAAAAATTTTATCCGAAGTGCAGTACTATAAGGTCATTACCATCTTGGAATCGATATAAGCAGTCAGAGATAATCGACTGCTTCAGTTTGTCTCTGGTTTGTGACATGGGCTGTCAGAGAACGAATTTCCCGTAAACTTTTTACTCTTGGTCCAGGCCGAATTTCAACCTAACCATGATCACTATGACAAAACGAACCTATTTAGGTTAATATGATCCCTGTACCGATAATTTTTAGTCATTTTTACAGTGCTGCTAACATTTCGCGGTTGTGGAGCATCCGATATTTCGGCATTTTTAATTTAATTGGTGGCGACTTTTCCGGAAAAGGAGAGTTTACTACGTGAAGAGGACATTATAAGGAAACAGTTAATCCAAATTTCAACAGGTCAGTAACAGTTTTTCACTGGTGGAGAATGTCCCACCCCATCCGCGAAATGCTATCAGCACAGCAAAAATAACATAAAAATTATCGGTAGAGGGATCATATCAAACTAAACAATTTCTTATTATCATGGAAATCGTGGTTAGGTTGAAATACGACCTGTACCACGAGAAAAAAAATTACGAAATTTTCGTTGTGCGGCCATCCATCACGGAAATGGCGTCTTTGTTTATAACAGAAGCAATCGATTATCTCTGATTGCTCTTTTCGGTAAGAGAAGGCGGGCACCACCGTATTACAACTCTGATAAATAGTGTCTGTTTGTCAATTTTGTGCGACTTTTTACAACGGAGAAAAGCTGTAACGGCAAGAAAATATTACAACAGAGGATTAAACGAACAATTTAAGAGACTGTGACTGATTTTTCAACGCTGGCTGCATCTAATGGCTGTGCTTCGCTTTCATATTTCGGCATTTTTAACTAATTTCATGGCAAGTTTTCCGTAAAGCGACTGAACCAAATTTCAACACACAGGTTCACAAAGGTTCCGTTAGTTGTGTAACTCCTCCCCCAGCCCCCCCCCCAAAAATAAAATAAACAGCTTGAGACACTGAAACAATGTGCGGAAAAAGTAGGATTACAAATCTCATTCGAGAAATCTGAATTCATATGTTCAAAGACAGAAATAGCAAGTTTGAGAACAAAATACGGTAAAATCAACAGGGTCCTATACTTTAAATGCCTCAGAAAATTCATGGAACCGACAGGCCTTGAGAAAATCTCAAAGCAAAATCGCCTCTAAAAAGTAAAAAAAAAAAAAAAAAAAAAGCATTAGGGTTAGTCCAAAATCTCTACAACAAAAAATCTATGTCAAGACGGACGAAAATTCGGCATTACAACAGTCATAAAACCAATAGTCCTCTATGCAAGTGAAACATTAACACTTAACAGAAAACGTGACCTTGAAGAAATAAAAAAGTAGAGAGAAACATCATTAGAAAAATTCTAGGAGCAAAACTCACTAAAGATGGTTACAGACTACAATCAATCAAACCAGTAGAGAATTTTTAACATCGAAATTGACATCAAGAAAAGGCGAATGCAAATCTTAGGTCACCTTAAGAGATTACTAGAAAGTCGATTGACAAAGAAGATAATAGATTATGTAAGTTCAGTTAAAAATCCAACACCTTGGCTGAATGAAATTCGGAAAGATTTTAAAAGAGCAAGCATGAGAGCAATAGACATCTTAGAAAGAGACACCTTCAGACAAATAGGAAGTTATAACTGAGCAACGAAAACAAAAATAATACAGATCAAAGTGGTCGGAAGAAAGCAAACAAGCTTTCTCGGAAAGAATGAAAGCCTGTTGGAACAATAAGAAGAACTCGAAGAAAACTTGATTCGGTCATTTGCTTACCGTCTTCCATTTATTGGGATAATTTGCCAATAATAATAATAATGTATGGCACTGATAATAATGTTTTGTCATTCTGATGAAGATGAAAAATAGTGTATTTGAGTTTGGCGATGTGTTGTGTTACCTTTCCAATGTGGCGTTGCTGGGTGTTGATGTGCTGGAAGATCTCCTCGAAGGTGAGTCCGTGCTCGGGGTTAGGCCCCTGCAGCGCCAGTATTGCCCTCACCAGCACCGTGGGACCCTTCCTCGCTCGCTGCCGTTGGCGCTCCATGTTACCTGCAGCAGCACCGTCTCCAGGAAACAGACCCGATACGCGACAATGGGCCTCCACCCGGCGCCATAGCAACATGTCGCTAAGCAGAGACAATTTGAAGGTCGAACGTCAATTGTTTGAAGAATTTTTTATTATTACTTATTTATTTATTGGTTTCTAGTCACAAGACCATTACACCAGCCCACCTATTACATTTTATATATTACAGTTGACTGGAACATTTTACTTGTTGAGTATCTTTCAAATCTAACATATTACATAGTTAACATATAATTTACATATTTGCATATAATTTACACATTATTTACATATTATTTACGTATCGTTCATATCTAAAATATTACATATTGACTTATGTGAATTTTTCACATTTCTTATATTACACAATGTTTTGGTATGTTTGGTCCTTTTGCTTGGATTAGTTTCATCTAGATGTTAATTTGAGTTTATCTTCGGTTGACCAGACGCAAGGAGGGTAGGAAACCTTGTTGGGAGAGGTAGCTACCTGTAGCGCTAATAGCTTAGTTATCAGAGTTTTGCTATCGGTCGCGTATTTACTGCATCCTAAGAATATGTGATTTAAATCAGCCTCTTCTTCCTTGTCTGCATCGCACAGTGGTGATTCCATGACTCCCACTTTATAGAGATGGCTGGGGATAGCGCAATGTCCTAATCTCATCCGAATTATTGATGTTACGAATTGTCTTTTCGTGTGCAAGTCCTTGTACCAAACTTGTTTTGAGACTGATGGTTGAATAGCATCGTAGTGTTTTCCTTTGTGTTGTGCTGATTTAAGAAGCCGATTGATCTATCGTATGTCAATTTAGACACTTTGAAGATACATTAAATAAAATATACATACTACAACTTTGCAAGACTACAGACATTAAGGGTGTTTCAAAATGACCTGTATATTTGAAAAATCAGTAAAAACTAAACGTGCAGCGATAGAAATACACCATTTGTTGCAATATGCTTGGAATAACAGTAAATTTTCGGGCAGACAAACTTTCGAAATTAGTTACAATTTTCAATAACAGATGGCGCTGCAGTCTGGAAAAATCTAAAGTTCAAGGGAATAAACCATTTTTTCACAGCAAACTTGCTATCTGTGAACAGCACACGCTTACAGCAGAAAGACGACTTACAGAATGGCGAACTCACAGACTGCGTTTACTTCTATATCTTTCAAATCGCCTGCAGAGCCATCTGTTGTTGAAAATTGTAACTAATTTCGAAAGTTTGTCTGCCTGAAAAAAATTACTGTTGTCCCAAGCATATTGCAACAAAAGGTGTATTTCTATCGCTGCCCGTTTAGTTTTTATTGATTTTTCGAATATACCGGACATTTTTGAAACACCCGGTACATCTAGTGGGGACTGCACCACTTTGGTAACCTTCGAGAAACTGGTACTCAGCTATTGAAATTTACATCAGTCGCCTCGATAACATATTCTCTTCACGTTTTGCGTTCATCCTATGCAGAAAAGTCGCCAGAAATTTAATTAAAAATGGCGAAATATGAAGAGTTGAGCAACTGGGAAATGCTATAAGCACTGCAAAAATAACATAAAAACTACCGGTACAGGGATCATTTAAACCTAAACAGTTTCGTTTTGTCTTAGGTTAGGTTGCAATACGGCCTGGTCAAAGTGAAAAAATTTAACGAAATTTTCGCTATACGCCATCCACCACGGAAATGGCGTATTTGTTTACAATCGAAGCAAATCATTATCTCTGGTTGCTCTTTCCCATGTAAGAAGGCGGCCTGCACCATATTACAACTCGGATAAATATTGTATATTTGTCAATTTTGTGCGACTTTTTACAACGGAGAAGAGCTGAAAAGGCAAGAAAACATTACACAATGGGATTAAACCAACATTTTAAGAGACTGTCAATGATTTCTCAACGTTTCCATCATGTCATATTTCGGCATTTTTAATTAAATTTCTAGCTACTTTTCCGCGTAGTATGAACGCAAAACGTGACAGGACATGTTGACGAAGCGACTGATTTAAATTTTAACAGGTTAGTACCAGTTTCTCGAAGGTTACCAAAGTGATGCAGTCCCCCCATCTAGTTTATTAGCATAGAGGTAGGTTTCACGTGGTTTATTATATATGATGAAATAATTAGTCTAAGAAACAGATTTACCTTTGTTTATTTTCGGAAGACCTCAGACTCCAAAGATACTAGTTGCACATGCTCCAGCGATTATACTCAGTACTACTTTCGAAGATAATACTGACATACACTCTCACTGTATTGGATTTCAAGACTCTCAGCAAACATAAAACTTGTACTACTGTTCGCGAGATTCTACAAAGACTCTCCATCGCCCACTCCATCATGCTATCCGGAAGAGAGGACATCATAAACATCTGTACACAGCAGACCGCAGCGAACCACAAAATACTTCCTGGTGAAGCGAAAACCGACGTCACTACGCAGACGACCGTAACAAAGCCTCCATCACGCAACGTCCTTCAGTGCTTCAAGTGCCAGAATTTCTGGCACTTGGCCAGGGACTGCACGGAACCTGTCAGGTGCGTTTGCTGCGGAGGCAGTCATGGTGTTACTGATTGCAAAACACCCCGAGACGACTCCGCCTGCTGCAACTGCGGGTTCAAGCACTCTGCTTCTTATCGTGGCTGCAGCGCATGGAAGCATCAACGAAGCAGGAAGAGACCACTGCGGCGTCAAGGGCTTCACCTGCAGCGAGCAACAAGTCGACAAGAGAGCGGGGTGTCAGCGAAACATCAACGTCGCAGCGCTTCGGAGCAGCAAGGAAGCAAGAACAGAATGCAGCGGACCAATGTGCTTCATACCCAGCCTGCTACAAGTCGGCAGGAGAGCGAGGCTCCAGGGGCACATTACCACCTGGACCAGCGAGCGAGTGGCAGGACATCTCGACAGTCAACAGCAGCCAACGTCGAAGAAGCAGGAAGATACCGGAGAAATACCAAGATAGCCAGACGACCTCCGGAGGAAATTGCAGGCTCAACTGGGATAGTCACGTCGCGGATCATCGAGAGAACAGACTGGATATCCTTATCAATCTACTCGTCCAACTTGTAGATCACCTACCATCGCAAGGAGGCATGCCTCCATGAGCGAGGCTGCCTTAATTGCATCAAGATGCCGTGAAGACGGTACGTCACCCAAATGAAGACGCCGATTAGAAGCCATAATGCGGAGACACACCTAGAGAAATGCTATACCCCATCGTAATGATCTTGGAGTAAATGTTGAAAGACAACTCCACCATACCCTGCTCAAAGGATCAATGTTTCCCCCAAAACTCGTATCTACCGCGCTCTTATGTAAGTTCATAGGGCCGCATTTAAGCTTTGTAGACCCCTAGGCTATACATGTGGTGCGGGCCTACCTGGTGGCAGTGGCCCTTCAAACAGGGGGCTGCCTCCGGCTGTGGATGCTGAAATTTGAAATTCGGGATAAAAAAATGTATGGGCGACCTTTTTTTCGTTGTTTAGGTGCGGGCCCCCTCCTTGTGGTGCGGGCCCCCCTTTGTGGTGCGCGCCCCTAGGATACAGACTAGGTAGCCTAAGCTTAGATGCGGCGCTGTAAGTTCCAGAATATTACAAAGGCTTCCGACAGAAGTCTAACAATTAAAACACATTAAAAAAAAAATCAAAATCAATTACAATCATTGAAAAATGCACAGAAACGAAAACTAGAGATCTTTACTCACAGAATTATCAATACAGATCAGTTTCAACTGTTATAAATCATCCTCTTAACATCGTAGTTCACCTTAATACTTGTGATTATAAACATTTAATCAATTCTTCTTTCATAATACTGTTCATCAACATATTAAGTAGTATTTACATAATTTCTTTTCTTAAAACAAAGTCCATTTACACCGATTTACAATAAATTGCAAGTTAAACATACATAATCATATTTACACAACCCCCAGCTTGCCACAAATAATTCATAAAATACAATTTCATTTAAAATCTGGGTTTGAGGGCTGTTACAATAGTCTATCGATATCTGAGTTGCCAGAAGGAAGTCCACAGGATCACCATTGTAGTACCTTTTCTGGCATTCTTCAACGATATGACCAACAGCCGGAATCTCTCCACATTCGCATAAGGGAGATGGTTGCTAGCCCCACTTGTACAGGGAATGTGCGCTTCTGCCGTGTTGAGTTCTGATCCTGTTGCGTGTGGACCAAGCTTTACGGGAAGTCAAAATCTAGTGTTGTGTAATACAAGGTATGATGTTATTTTGGCAGACAGTCCACTCCTGGATCCAAGCTATGGTGAAGTAGAAATCTTCACTTGTAGCACCCCTTGCCGATTTAATTGGTGGTTTTTTAGAGCGAAGCATCCTCGGTATCTTGGTGGATCGATAAGGTTCTGTTGTCCATTATCCTCTTGTACTGCCGTGTAAAAGCATTTAACCGTCGCAGGTTAGGTGGTGGTATGTGGCTCAGTATCGAGAGTCATTTTGTGGGCGTTGTCTTGATCACGCCTGCAATCATACGTATAGCGTTATTAAGCTGAGTGTCCACTTTTCTCGCGTGCGGGCTATTCAACCAGACCGGGGCAAAGTACTCGGCGGCCGAGAAGACAAGACCCAGAGCAGAGGAGCGGAGAGTGGCGACCGATGCACCTCAGGAGGTACCACATAGTTTTTGAATGGTGTTGTTTCGAGTTTGTGTTATGGCTCTGGTGCTGGTAAGCTGTGAGTAATAAGGGACCGTCCATAAACCACGTAGCTCCATTTTGACCTCTATTACTATTACTATTACTCCGCGATTCACTAAAAGTGTGTGGCGGAGGGTACATTGCACCTATCCGGAAAGGTAAGGTAATGGTTTGGAAGGGATATACGGGATATGGCAGGAGGCTCCCATGGGCTGTTGTGAGGAACCATCCCAGCATTCCCCTGGAGTGATCTGGAAAAACCATGGAAAACCCAGATCAGGATGGTCGGCCTGTCTATACCCTCTCCCCCCCCCCTCCCCCTACGCTACATTAAATTAAATTGCAATGGAGCGCAAGCTCCGGTGGAAATTTCCCTTAACACTCATCTTCCCCTTTTTCTGCATCCACCCACATTTACCCTTTACAAATTTTAACTTTAAATTCTTTCAACGTTTTTGGAAAATTATTCATCATTTCTCATGGTAACTTAGTCCAATCCCTGACATCCTTACCTATAAAAGAGAATCTGTTGTACATGCGTGTTTTTGCGATGTATTAAGTACTCTCATAGCTGGATATTGTGGGCCATTTCCTCAATTGCGAGTTAATCAATTTTTTTATAAAGGTGAATAACACGCCAATGCAATTGAATTTTGTTTTATTTTGGTGTCGTACGCGTTTCGCTCTATTTCAAGAGCATCATCAGTGACATCTGTTTGGTATTTATACATTTAGTTAGTTACATTTCATTTAATAACAATATGAAGTTGAGGTGAATCTTTTTGTGAAACCTACACAGAGAAGCTAACGCTGATCATGAGAAAAAAATAAAAAAGTAACATGTAAGTAAATTTAATTTCACCTCAACTTTATATTGTTTTTAAACCAAATGTAACTAACTAAATGTATAAATACCAAACAGATGTCGCTGAAGATGCTCTTGAAATAGACCGAAACGCGTACGACACAAAAATAAAACAAAATTCAATTGCATTGGCGTGTTATTCACCTTTATAAAAAATGATTAGGTACTTTAAGCAGAGAGTTTTTGTCACTGGTGATTGAAAATGTAATGATACACTTAACGTCTTTGAATTGCGTATAATTTCCTTCATTTGGTTTTGATATCTTGTTACTTTGTTTCTCTCTGTTAAAATATTAATTTGAGGTAGAATGCAACGTTTTGCATGGAAATAACACGCACCATTGTTTTCTTTATGATCGCTTATTACTCTATGCATGTTTTCGTGCTGTCCGAGCGTTCGATGTTGTTGTTGTTGTTATTCCGGTTTTAGGGCGCGTCGACGGCGGGGTCATTAGCGCCCACCGAGCGTTCGAGGTGAAAGTGAAGTTGTAAGTGAAGAGAGAAAAAAAGATTTGGATATATAATCCTGATAACTGATTGCATTCGTCGTGATAAATTTTCTCATTTCAAGTGATCCGTTCAGTATAGTAAGAGTATGAACACTACATGGAACAATGGGAAATACATATGATAGAATAAATAAGTGAGCTCTATCTTTGGCAAAGTATTGTTTCGTTTACGAGAAATACATTAAGAATCTCTATTACGAGGATAATTCGGAAAGTAACCTCCGTTCTAGTGTGGCGCTAGTATTCGTGCGTGGAGTGCCGTCATTTTCACATCTTCGTGTTCCCCGATTCAGTAAGCATCCACCTGTGACAGTACGAACCTCGTTCTTTTGCGCATTGTCTTGTTATAACCTTAAACATGAGCACTGCAATAGAAAATTCCGCGAAGTGCGAAGTGCGTGCTGTGATGAGATTTCTTTTGGCGCAAAGCGTTTCAGCAGCAGACGTTCATCGTCAATTGTGTACTGTATACGGTACGAACGTTATGAGAGAAGATCTTGTGCGGCAATGGGTCCGATTTTTTAAAAGTAGTAGAAGAAACATTCATGATGAAGAGATGAGTGATAGATCTTCTGTTGTAAGTAATAATATTGTCAAGAAAGTAGACGAAAAGTTCGTGAAAATCGAAGATTCACAATCTCTGAACTTTCTGAACAATTCCCGCCAATTTTTCGTACGGTTTTGTACGACCGAGGGTACTGGTGTAACGGTTAGCGTTCTCGCCTCCCATTCGGGAGGACGGCGGTTCGAATCCCCGTCCGGGCATCCAGATTTGGGATTTACATGGTTTCCCAAATCACCCCAGGCAAATGCCGGGATGCTTCCTTCAAAAGGCCATGGCCGAATTCCTTCCCATTCATTCATTGCCCCACATCCTTTTCCGTCTCTAAAGACCTCGCTGTTAAGAGACGTTAAGCAGTAAAAAAAAGAAGGTTTTGTACGAGGTTGTCACCGATAAATTAGGCTACCGGAAGTTCTGTGCTAGGCTGGTACCGAAATTTCTTACAGAGGTTGTAACGTACCATATGTGTCGTCTCCTTTTATTTTTTAGAGAACATATGTGAGTGCTACTTTATCATACTTTTAAATTAATACTTTTGCTTATATTTCCTGCACCAGACCAGTATATAAGGATTTCCTTAATTCCTCTTTGTCCGTTGCTGGTTTTAATTTGATACTCACGCTGTAGATCAAATTATTATTAATCAAATTCTTACCATACAAACTTTAAATCAACTCCTTTGTCTATGTCTATATCTCAATATCAAATAAAACACTTTCTACTTATCTCATAATTCCTATATTTTCTATTAAACAAATAATTATCATTTCCAAACTCATATTCCATTATCTTTATCAAAACCCTAAACCTTATATTTTCTTCGTCTTATTTCCGCCAGGATTCTTCGTGGCTTCCATCTATCCATTCTGTTTCATCTCTTCTCTTAATACATGTTCTTTCCTAAACCAACTCGTCCTCTTCCTTTGAAATGTTTTCTTCAACTCTATATCGACTGTTCTCTATTTTCCAGAGATCTCATTACATTCATCTTGACATGCTTTGACCTTGGAACTTAAAATTCAGAGTTAGTATATACAATTACAATTATTAATTAAAAAATAGCTTTTTTAATGTCAAAATCACAAAATGTGAGGTTGTGTACCTCACAAGGTCCACAAAACCAAACGAATGGGCTCTGCCTTAAACTTCCTTTCACGCTACGAAGCGGAAGGAGAGTATTTTTTAAAGAGATTGGTGACTGGTGACGAAACCTGGGTGCCGTACATAAACTCCGAAACGATACAACAGTCGATGGACTGGGGCCATAACAATTCTCCATGCAAGCCGAAGAAAGCCCGCCAAACGTTTTCAACGAGGAAGTTTATGACTACTGTTTTTTGGGATGGCGAAGGAGTTTTGCTCGTTGAATTCATACTGTAGAACGTGGCACCACAATCACTTCAGATGTCTACTGTGAAATTTAAGCGAGCCACTCAAAACCAACTTTGCGGTAAGCTGTCATTCGGTGTTGTGTTTTTGTATGACAACACTCGTCCTCACAGTGCCTGTAAGACTCAAGAGCTTCTTAAGCAATTCAAATGGGACGTTGTCGATCATCCCCCTTACAGCTCCGACTTGGCGCCTAGTGATTTTCATCTCTTCACTCACATAAAGAAGTGTCTTGCGTCGCAGCACTTCGATGACGACGACGAACTTCAAAATGCTGTGAAAGATTGGCTACGTGCCCAGGCGGCTAAATTTTATGAAGAAGGAATTTGTAAATTAGTGAAACGCTATGACAAATGCTTAAATTTAAATGGTGACTATGTGGAAAATTGTAAAAAGCTGTAGTTTTAAGATGTATATAATAAAATATTTTTTACTCTCCAAGTTTTTTATTTATACCCAAACGGTGGTTACTTTCCGAATTACCCTCGTATTTTGGATTCACAAAAAGCAGTGGATTCTTTTCTCCTTGGGACCATTCGTGCGAGACAGAACCCTCAAATCTCTACGGATGGGTCTACGTCTGCAGGGTAGTAGACTGTGCCTATACTAGTTGGAAGGAAAAAGATTCGACAACTTACTAAAAGACTCCAAATCATTCCTGTAAATTTTTTTAAAATAATATATATATATTTCAGTATGACTACTGAATAAATAGGACATTTCACGAAACACGAATCAGACAAGATCATTCCTGCAACTATAAGCTAAAATGTTCTCGCAGTTACTTTAATACATATGTTTTATAAATAAATTTGGATTCATTATTGGGCATCCAAACCCACCTAAACCTTTTAAAATTACTTACTGGAACATCCTGGGGACTACATAGCCAGGTCATCATAAATACATACAAAGCATTTCTTCGCCCCATCCTAACTTATGGTCACCTCTCATGGCTCTCCGCCCCTGATCACTTCTACAATAGACTCCAAATAATAGAACGCCACGCCCTCCGAATCGCCTACCAAATAAGACTACCTTCTCCTACCCAACAGCTTTATACCAGAATGCGTTTTCCTCACATACTGATCCACATAGAATCCCTCCGGCTAAAATATGCTATCAATAGCCTTCTAAACAAAAATCCTATAACTCACCGCCTACTTAAAGAACCACTTCATCTCCCCTCCTGTTACAAACAGATCCCACCAACACTGCACCTCCAAAATATCCTTTATATAACCCATCACAGAGACCGACCACCTACAATACCTCAACAAGAGAAGAGAACAAAAATTTACCCCACTCTGTGAATGACATCAAAATCGCCTACTACTAGCCACAAATCTGCAAGATAAGCAAACAAAATAGTGTACAAAACTACAACTTTGATCATGTAACAACTTAATGCAAATCAACTGTATAATTTTTGTAAAAGTGTAAACATTCCTTTACGAAAATCTATTGTAAATTGTATTATCATTTGGCTGAAGAGCACGACATGTGTGCTGCCAGCCCGCTTCCCCCATTAAGGGGGATGAATGAAATGACAATAAATATATATATATATATATATATATTGGGCATGCCATTGGAGATCATTCAATACTTCAATTCGGTTGTGTCATTGCTATTAGTTTTTGAATGTTATATAGTTCATGAATCCATTTCAGGAAGCGCGCGCCATAGCCTAGTCACAGCTCGACCTTATTGAGCTGGAGTATGGTGGAGGATATTGCCCTAAGGCATTTCAGGAAGCAAATGTAAACAGAACAGACTGGAAGAGGATAATCTGAAAAAATCCAGCCCGAGAGAAGAATTTGTTGAAATGTAGATTTAGGTCTAAGAAGTAATTTTGTAAGAAGCTCAACTGAGGAAGAATGGAATGCATTAAAAACCGAAATAATGAAATATGGTAAAGAAACATTATGCTTTAGGGAACAAGCCAACCGTAAACCTTAGTTTTATTATTATTATTAGTCTTACTCGCTGCCTCAACGGCATACTGTAGCCCCACTACTATTTGTAGCTTTATCTACAATCTCAATTAGGTTGTTTTTGGAATCATTTGGAGCAACAGTTTAGGGAAAACCCCGGCTTCGACTATTATATAATATTTATAGCAGCCTTTATGGAAACCCTTGAGTATTCTAGTTTACGTAAGGTGGGGATTACCGCCGCAGTAAGCTGCGTTAGTAGCTGGACGATTTTCCCCAGCTGGTTGTCTCGTAGTTGAATTCTGTGAGGTCATGGATGCTCCGGTCATCGAATGTGTTGGTGGACTCCAGCTCGATTGTAGTTGCTGTCTCGGTTGCCGTCCGGTAGGCCCCCTGACTTGTTGTGTTCTGCGATCCACTGCTTCGTTATTTCTTCTTTCTGTTCAGCTGTTTGCGACCGCCTGTGGTCTCCTTCTATCGGGGCATCCCGCGTAGCAGACGGCGTGGTCAGCGCCGCAGTTCGCGCAACTGCAGTCTCCTTCTATCGGGGCATCCCGCGTAGCAGACGGCGTGGTCAGCGCCGCAGTTCGCGCATGTCAGCGTGTCTTCACGCGGGCGTACGCAGACCAGGACGCTGTGGCTTTCCCCGCTGCGGACACACTGCACTTGATTGCGGCAGTCGAATGCTTGGTGCTGGAACTCCTGGCACCGAAAGCATTATTGGATGGCTGGCTTCCTCCTGTTCTCTGAGCTCCGAATATGGCAACTTGTAACGATACAATCGATAGATCGATTGGTTGCGGCTGTGTGGACTATCGGAGTATTGTAGGAAGTAAGAGTTAAGATGGCGCGTGGCTAGAGTAAGTGTGTGTAAGCCTCAGTTGATTGTGTATTGTGCCATGTACTGTTGAACATGAGTTTGTCTAAAAATAATATTTGAAAGTGTATTAACATCTTTAGGAACGATGTCAACAACTGTTTGAGAGTGTAGTATACTCAGATAAGAACTGCGGACAGTGACATAGGATACTATGTTTTGTGAATGACGGTTTTATGAATGCTCGATCGTATTCACTGCTTAATTGGACCATGCAATCTTCAATCTCTGAAGTCCGATTATAAATAACTTAAACCTGGTGAGTTTACGACGGTGTATCGTGGAGCATACTTGTGAACTTGGTTTTCACGCAATAAATGAGTGATGACTGTTTCTATGAAAATTTGTTCAATTTATGTAAGTGTGACTCCTTTCATGACTTTTAGTATTTAATTTCGAGTGCAAACTCGTGGCGGCCGGTCAGACAGAATCTACAATTGCTTCAAAGTAATCATAAGTGAATAAAAATAATGAACTTGTGTCGTCGTGCAGTAACTAATTTCACCAAATGGAACTGTGCGTTTACGGCGTTACAAACTCTTTTCTTGGCGGGAAGTAGTGGAGGGCTTGGCTGTTGGAGACCTGGACTGCTCAACGTCCGGGCCACTGCATTCTTGGTCTTTTCCGTCCTCGCTGGTTCGTTCTTGACCTGGCTGTTTCGACCGTCTGTTGCTTGAGGCAGTGAGGTGGTTTCCAGCTCTATCCTATACTCGATGTTGCGATGTTCTAGGAACCTCTTTTTGGCCTCCAGCTCTACTGGACTAGTGCATATCACTAACAGTTTTGTTGGTGATGGTGGCTTTGGTGCCGGTGTGATCTCCTGTCGTTGACGTTCTGATGGTGTGTCTTGCTTAACCGGCGAAGAGAATTCGAGCACGCAGTCCAGGATTCCTTACTTGACGGGTGCCTGGACGTCGAGCCTGGGTGTCTGGACTACTTCGAAACTTTGTGTGGTGGGGCTCTCTGCCTTCTCCAGGTTGCTACGGTGGCGGTCTTCGTCACTTGGTGAGACCGAGACTGAAATGAGACGAAAGTGCAGTCCCTGGAAGTATTCATCTCCGTCAAACTTGTCTACGAAGACTGTTGTGAAGGGAATATGGTGTGACCAATTCTTCCCCTCGTCGATATAGGCTCGGCGAGATGTGCGCAGCTTATCATGGTGGTATCGGTGGGAATCAGCCAGGCGAAGACCTTTTTCAAGACCCTGACTCGAAGTTCATGCGCCGCTGGGCCTCCTTCTTTTTGGAGGTCCTCGAGGAGCTCCTTGAATGTGTATTTCGCTGGGTTGAGGACGTAATCACAGCCACTACTGCGGTAGTGGAGGTGGATGGGTGCGTCGACGAAGAAGTTGCTATCGTCATAGGTGATGTCTTGGGGTGACGACCATGACGAGTTCGACGAGTCTCCTGGTGAGTGCCCTGCATGCCGCGCAGACGTGTCACTCAGCGAGGGCCATTTGCAGTCATCAGTCTGCGCGGTGAGCATACTTGCGTGACGACGGTGCCGCTTCCTGGTGGCGCATGGGTATAAGGTCGGGAGAAACCGTCCCATGATGCGTTGGGCGAACAGTGAGTTGCTACATGAACCAAGGATCGCAGAGGAAACTTTAAAACTGATAGGTCAGAGGAAAAGGCACAAAAATGTTCAGGATGAAGCAGGAAGGGAGCAATACAGTCAATTTAGAAATCAAATAAACAGGAAATGGAAAAAAATAAAAGAAAACTGGATAGGCCCTACAAGAAGTAGAAAAGGAATGATCATGGGTAAAGTAGATGTTGCATATAGGAAGATAAAACAGAATTTCGGAGAAATAAAGAAAAGAGGTGTAAATAATAAAGCTGCCAATGGGAAACCTGTTTTAAGCTCAGAAGAAAGAGCTAACCGATGGAAGGAATACATGAGAAACTTTATGATGGGGACGACTTGAACAATAGCGTAATAGAAAAGGAAAGGCGATGTCGACATTGATGATTCAGGAGATCCTGTTGTAAGGACAGAATTTAATAGAGCTTTGAAACACTTGAAAGCAAATAAGGCAATTGGAATTGATAAGAACCCTACAGAACTTCTTAAATCCCTAGGAGAAGAAGGAATCGAAAATTATTCAATCTGATATCAAGAAGTTCTGAAACAAGATGAATTCCAACTGATTTTAGTAAAAAATATCATCTTCACACTTCCGAAGAAAGCTCAAACCGACAAATGTGAGAATTATCGCACCAATAGTCTAACATCACATGCTTCAAAATTACTGACCAGAATAATAAACAGAATAATGGAAATGGTAGTAGAATAGATAGTAGGTGTAGATCAGTTTGGGTTTAGGAAAAATCGTGGTACGAGGCTAGTAATTCTGGCTTTAAGATTAATACTTGAAGGGTGGATAAAGAAAAACAAATACTTTTTTGGCGTTTTTTGATTTAGAAAAAGCTTTTGATTATGTTTGGTGGGACAAGATTTTCAAAATTTTAAAGTCAGGTCTAAAGTATCAAGATAGAAGAATACTTTATAAACTATATACGAATCAAGTAGCTGTAATAAAAGTAGTGAACCATGAGAGACAAGCATCAGTTAAAAAGGGCGTGAGACAAGGTTGTAATCTCTCCCCGTTAATATTCAACTTGTATGTATAAGAAGCAATAAAGGAAATAAAAGAAAATTTTTCTTGTGGCATAAGTATTCAGGGAGAATAAATTAGTATGCTACAATTTGCTGATTACATTGTCTTGTTAGCAGAACTGGCTGAGGATATTGAGAAATTGAATGGCATGATCAAAATACTGAACGAAGATTTTGGCCTGGATATAAATCAAAGCAAGGAAAAAGTGATGAAATGTAGCAGGAATGATACCAATCACACTAGATTAAATATAAAAATTGGATCGGGTGCAATAGGAGAAATAAGTGAATTCTGCTACTTGGGATATATAATTACAAATGGTTGCCGAAGCAGGAATCATGTTAAATGCAGAATAGCACTAGCAAAAAGAGCCTTCATGAAAAAATCTTTTAGTTTAAAATATTGATCTTAGAATTAGAAAGAACTTTTTTAAACCCTATGTGTGGAGCACAGCACTTAATGGTAACGAAACATGGACCTTAAAAATACCAGAAAGAAAGAAATTTGAAGAATTTGATATGTGGTGCTACAGAAGAATGCTGAAAGTTAATAGGACAGACATAATACGAAATGAACGTTTTTTGGAAATGATGGGTGAAGAAAGAAGTTTGTGGCAGAAGCTTACAAAAAGAAGAGACAGGCTGGTAGGTCATATTTTGAGACATGCTGGATTGGTTAATACGTTAGTCGAGGGAACAGTCCAAGGTAAGAACTGTGGAGGAAGACAGAGATCAGAATATATGAAGCAGATAACTGAGGACGTGGGTTTTAAAGTTTGTGGATATGGAGAAGAGGTTAGTACAAAGTAGGAAGGAATGTAGGATTTCATAAAACCAGCCAAAACCCTGATGACAGCAGAAAAATAAAAAAAAAAGTACATTAATACTTTGCTACCTTAAATTATAAATCCTGTATATCTATAGGATGCCTCTTTTTATTTGACTTCACTCTCCCCAGTCTTTTCTGATGTTATACACAGACGGAAAAAAAAAATCCCAACACCAAGAAAGACTTGTGTTAGATAAACGAAATTTGGTAGGCGTGTTTATACATCTGAAAGATGACATCGATTCAAATTTCGCGCTTCGCGCATAAGTGTGGCGCTAGTAGCGCTACTCAGAGCTTGCAAATCAGGTTTGCTTTAAATACGCGCTGTAAAGTTTGTGAACGTTATTTACCGCTGAGATTTGACATAGTGAGTTGATGTTAGCCAAGAATGCCTTTAAGAAGACGAAGAAGCCATTATCAACAGCTCACCGAGTTTGAACGAGGTCGTGTAATAGGGCTACGAGAAGGTGGATTTTCTTTTCGCGATATTGCAGAAAGACTTGGCCGGAATGTATCCACTGTGCATGATTGTTGGGTGCAGTGGTCAAGGGATGGTACTGCCTCAAGAAGACCGGGTTCCGGGAGGCCACGTGGCACTACTGAGAGGGAAGACCGCCGTATTCGGCGTACAGCTGTGGCGCATCGTACTGCGTCTGCGGCAGAAATTCGAGCTGCAGTTGGTACCACAGTGACACAACGAACTGTTAGAAATCGGTTACTTCAAGGACAGCTCCGAGCCAGGCGCCCTGTAGCGTGTATTCCACTGACTACAAGCCATCGCCGTTTGCGACTCCAGTGGTGTCAAGCCAGAGCTCATTGGAGGACGGAGTGGAGATCTGTTGTGTTTTCTGATGAAAGCAGGTTCTGCCTTGGTGCCAGTGATGGCCGAGTGTTGGTCAGAAGGAGGCCAGGGGAACGCCTGCAACCAAACTGTCTGCGGCCTAGACACACTGGACCTACACCTGGAGTCATGGTCTGGGGAGCAATTTCCTATGACAGCAGGAGCACTCTTGTGGTTATACCAAACACACTGACTGCAAATTTGTACGTCAGTCTGGTAATTCAACCTGTAGTGCTGCCATTCATGAACAGCATTCAAGGGGGAGTTTTTCAACAGGATAACGCTCGCCCTCATACCGCTGTTGTCTCGCAACGTGCTCTACAGAGTGTCGACATGTTACCTTGGCCTGCGAGATCACCAGATCTGTCTCCAATTGAACACGTATGGGATATCATTGGACGACAACTCCAGCATCATCCACAGCCAGCACTGACCGTCCCAGTATTGACAGCACAAGTACAACAAGCATGGAACTCCATACCACAAAGTGACATTCGAAACCTGTATGACACAATGCATTCACGTTTGCAGGCTTGCATTCAAAATTCTGGAGGTTAGACCGGCTATTAATTTAACAGTATTTCACATTTGAAATGCATTTTCTTGAGCTTAAATTAACCTGTGATCTTGAAAATTTAATCAATTAAACATGTTAACTTGACAAATGCATTGTCCAAATTTCATTACTCTACAATAATTTTTTCTTGGTGTTGGGATTTTTTTTTCCGTCTGAGTATATGCCTTTTGTAATCCTAAAACCCTTCAAATACAATCGTGTTTCTTTTTCACATTCTACGTTGTTTTTAAAATTAGAGATGAATCCGAATATTTTCGTGCTCAACCTATAGCTGTGCGTTTTGATACGTATTCACAAAATGTGGCTTCTTTTTCTTATTTTGTCTGCAATGTTGTCTATATTCTTGTAGAAATCTTGGTTTTCCTATTTTTTTCGATAATTTGTTTATTATTTTTTACTGCTGCTCTATAAACTTCTTAAGTTTATTCTCCAGTTATTCCTGTAACACCATTTAATTCGATATCATGCGTTCTGATACAAACATTACCTATCTTGAATGATGTTTAATATTCATTTAATTAAATTAAATTGCGATGGACGCACGCTCCGGTGTCAATTTCACTATACACCTTGTTTTCTTACTTTCCTGCACCCACTTACTTTTGCCCTCTCCAGATTTGAATTATAAATTCCTTCAACATTTTTAGTAAATTATTCATCATTTCTCTTGGTAACTCATTCCAATCCCTGACACCCTTACTTAAGAAAGAGAATCTTCCCACACCCTTTTGCCTGAAATTGAGTGCCAGAATGAGGTCATGATCATCTTTTCTCTTCCATGCATTACTTTTAATTCTTACACCAATATCTTTCCATGCATCATGACCAATATACGACTTGTACACTCCCAAGACTCTCTTCACCCTCCTGCTGCCTTTCGATGAAACCCATTCCAGCCCTTTTATTATATCTGTTACTGATTGCATTCTGCGTTTATTTACATAAAGAAACCTAGCAGCCCTTTTTTTGTACCCTCTCCAACTCCTGCATTTGATAGTCAAAATCTGGGTCCCATACTACACTACCATATTCAAGCAATGGCCTGACCAAAGTTTTGTAACCCAATTCCTTTACTTCTCTCGTGCATTCCCTCATCACTCTCTCCAAAAAGTGCAGGATTTTGAAACCTTTTCCAACCACCTGTCCAATGAGTCCTACCTAGTTGAGCTTGTTATCAAATGTAATGCCAAGATATTTACGTTTCAAGTCTTCAACAAGCATTTCTTTACCCACCTTGTAATCGTAATCAACCTTTAGTTTTTTTATTTGTGTATCTAATTAGCTGACTCTTCTTTTCATTTATCTTCATCCCATGTATATCAACCCAACTATATATCCTGTCCAGATCACTCTGCAGCTGTTTACAGTCCTTTATCGTTTTGATCCTTTAATATAGCACTATATCATCTACAAACAATCTAATTTCTGATAGTAAACAATCAACACAATTATTTATTAGAATATTGAATAGCAATGAATTTAAATGCCAGGTCAGTAATTGGAGGAAAGTCTTCTTTTGGTACCAGTTTCTAGAAATCTGTATAATCTTCTGAAGAATTTTTTAAGTTTGAAGATACTCATTCTTCAAAAATGTTTTATAGCACAGAGTGAATTTTCAGTTCAGTGTGTTTCAAATGAATATTGGCACGATAACTAATTATTTCAGTCAAACTAATTATGAAAGCATTCAAAAAAAAAAAATACATTTTTTACTTTCAAAATCCTGGAATCTGCTCTGCAACGATTGTAATAAGCACGTCATTTTACATTCGTACTTGGAACAATTGACGGTGGCAATACTGAGCTTTCTTTTTCAAATCTTACAGTGTGGAGAAAATGTAAATTTTTTATTTGGCTAAATTAATTAAAAATTGGTTCTCCAAGTACAAAGGTACCGTGCAGCACATGGCACCGTGACTGCAATTCCTTTGTAGGCTGTGGGAAGATGGAGGATTTTGCCTGGAGACTTTACCTCCAGTAGTAGTTGGATGGTTCAAGACTTCTCTGTTGGTTTATCTTCTCGGTGGTGCCTGATTATTGGCGTAGCTTGTTATGACTTCCGTCACTGACATGGTTTGTTGATGAAGTAGCTGCATAATGAAGCTTAAGCTTAAGCTTTTGGTGTCCGCCAGGTGTCGATGATTGTGAGTAGCGTACTGCTTCGCCATCGCGAATAGCTCTGGACCGGTCGCTGCAGGTCCTCAACTTTTGCTGTTGCCTTCGTTGAGCTCCCCTGCGTATTTCGTCTTTTGTGGCCCCAACTTCTTGCTTCTGTGGCTGTTGAACGACTGGGTGGCTCTGCTCTCGGTATGGCGGAGACTATTTCTCTGCTGAGGACTGCTGGTGACAGTTACATGGTGGCGAGTGGTCTCCGGCGGCGATGCACCTGGAGTCTTGTGTGTTTATGTGGAGCCGCGGCGCTGCTGTGGATGCCTCTTACGTTTTAGCTTCCATGATTTACAACCTCTGTACGAAGTTGCGTGCCCAGACCTGCAGTTGCAGCAGGTGGGTTCATCGCGTGGTTTCTTGCAGTCGGCGAGTTCGTGACCACCTCCACAGCGTACACACCTGGCAGGTTCAGTGTATTCGCTGGCTTGGTGCACAAAATTATGGCACTTGAAGCACTGCACCAGCTTGCGCGAGGGCGGCTTCGCTGCGGTCGTCTGAGTAGTAGTGTTGGTTCTTGGTCCGCCAAGAGGTGCATTGTTGTGAGTCACTGAAATCTGCTGCGCAAGGGCGTCATTTATCTCTGCGGTGGCGTTGTAGTCTTGTCCGCCGGAGAGCATGATGTAGTGTGCGGTGGAGCGGCGTTGCAGGATCTCGATGGCTGCCTCAAAGTCTTTGAATCAGGACAGCAGAATCTTTATCACTTGAGTTTCAGGTCAGCAGAATGCTTGCAGCTTCATGCGGCGCTGTAGATAGGGCAGAATGGTGGAATGGATGCTAGAGTACCTGGCACAGACAGGTGGAACTGTGTCTTCCTCAACGTCGAATATTGATGCCTGAGTGGACTTCCTGATCTCTGTGGTCAGTTTTTCTCTTTTTTTACTTACGTCTTTATGCCTCGTCGGCGGTTAAGGTCATTAGAGGCGTGATGGGGCTGGGGACGAGGAACGGGAAGGAATTCGGCCATGGCCATTTTGAAGGAAGCATCCCGGCATTCGCCTGGAGTTATTTGGGGAAACCATGGAAAGCCGAAATCTGGATGCCCGGACGGGGATTCAAACCCGCGTCCTCCCGAATGCGAGGCCAGAGCGTTAACCGTTTACCCACCACGCTCGGTCTCTGTGGTCAGGAAGTTGCGACCTGTCGTCGAATCAAAACAGAGAGTTTTGAATCGTCTGTCGCGACGCTGCCGGTGTTTGACCTTGCGAGCAGGGATACAATCGCACGAACGCGCGCGTCACTTGGTATTTTGGAACAGTTTTTCAACTAGGCTGGAATTTTCAGACTTGCCCATGCGGGGCATTTAAAATTCGTCCGCGATTGGAACTATAATGCCGAAGCGATGGCATAAGAACGAAGTTCCACATAGTACCCTATACCAGCCAACATAGTGCAGTACGGTACGCGAACCCCGCAGCCTTTTTTTCGCCATTAAGACCATCCTAGATGGTCGCAGCCCTGGTTTTTCTTCTGAAAGTGGAATAAAAAATGTCCCAAAAATCAACACTATAACCTGACACTTAGAAGTTATACTACCAAAGGCAGTGGGACTTCAAACACAGCCGCTGAGGCAGAAAAAAAAAGAACTAAAAAAAACATATTGCGGTCCGTGGATTGACCAGACTTGTTCTAGAGCAGTGTTTCTCAAGGTGGGGAATAGAGATGGGTCGTTCGCGAGTGAATCAGTTCTTTAGAGCAATCCTTTTAAAAGAGCGAGTGAGCAGTCGCTCACTAAAAAGTGAACGGTAGTTCTTCTAGGTGAGTCACTTTGCCCACCTCCGCTAGGGGTTCGCCACTTGATCGCAGGGGGTTCCCGACAAGATTTTCGTAATGTCGGAATGGCTATCTCATGGGTATAACACGAACAATGGTGAATATTTCCTCACTGTTTCCCATTGTCGCTAGTAGCGAAGCAAAAAGAATGGTGTTCGCCAGCGCCTGGGACATTGTATTTAGGGGTACGCGCCCTTGAAAGTGTGAGAAACACCGTACTAGAGGATGCAGATTAAGTCTGCCTGGCTCCTCCACGAAGGGAAAGAACGTGTGTGAGTCACTGGGACCAAACCAGGAACTGAAAACAAACAAGGATGACGAGAGTGTGAGTGCTCGGCGCTTGTTGTAAATATGTCAGCGAGGATAAACATTTCCGTTATTATCCGAAGGTCTACAGGACCTGTTTACACACACGCACACTCGAAGTGTGACAGAAAGTTAATATAGAAGCTCATCATCCCATTAGGCGCATTCCTGAGAGCCGGGGAATCTGACAGATTTAACCCGGGATCGCTCGCGCGTGAGAAAAAATCTAACATTCATGATTTTAGTGAAATATTGCAATATATTTCAAAGATATTGAAGTGCTGATCTAGCAATGCTTTCTTTGATATCTCTACCTTCATTCCACGTGTCTTTCGTCGCTCCAATTGCAAGTAAAGCCTCCTGGTAGCGGCTTTGTTTGAAGCGGTGTGCATTGTTAGATTATTTCTCACACGGGAGTTCTGGATATGTGAAAACTGCGACCAGTGAAATTTGCGGCCAACCTAAAATCTGCGAAATCTGCGGCCAATACCTCTTCTCTTTTTGTCATGCCGCGCCGTCCTAATCACTCTAAACGCCCCTTTGGACGACCCGACCTGGTCTCACTAAATCGTGGCCTGGAAGTTTTCACGTGAACAAATCATTTTACATTACACGCCCGAAATAGCCAAGTTAATTTCTATTTTTTTTTTTTTAATAGACACGCAAATGTTTCACAGGTTAAGAATTCTTTCTTAGACTTTTTTCGCACTCGTTACTGAAAGCTGAATTTTTTGCTGATCTGCAACACTGTTCGGAAAATCCAGTGCGGTACTAACTAGATCGGAGTGGCCGAGGTCGTCTAGAGGCGGCCATACACGATCGCTCCATCCGTCCAAATGGAGCGATGTCACTCCATTATCGTGTCGTCTGTGGGGAAATTTGATGTGGATGACGTTAACCCACAACTGCTGATGGTAGAATATTTTTTCCTACACTAGTTTCTTATCTGCTTAACGTCTCTCTAACAGCGAGGTCTTTAGAGACGGGAAAGGATGGGGGGGGGGGGCAAGGAATGGGAAGGAATTCGGCCATGGCCTTTTGAAGGAAGCATCCCGGAATTTGCCTGGAGTGATTTGTGAAAACATGGAAAACCCAAATCTGGATGCCCGGACAGGGATTCGAACCACCGTCCACCCGAATGCGAGGCCTCCTGCACTAGTAATGTGAGGCAAAGGGAGATTTTGCATGAAATCTACTACGATTCTGTAAGTATCTGCCTCGTTATTACAATTCTTTTCTACGTCTTTTAAGCAAGAATAAAACTTGTATTTTAATAACAGTTATAAACTATAAAACATCTGTAGTGTCAACCTGCTGTTTAGAAACATTGGCTACAAACGTAGCAATCCGCTCAGAGCGCCGGCGGGGCGGCTTTTAACAATACAGCCAGTTTGATCCTATTCTATAATAAACATACCGCTACAGCATTGTTGAGAATTCTGGCCGCAGATTTCACTGGCCGCAAATTTCACTGGCCGCAGTTTTCGCGACACCGGGAGTTCTCGCGTAACAATGCCTTGTGTATTCGTGAAACAACACCTTGCTTCTCTTTTAGTCTGTTTCTCTGTGCTAGTGACGTGCAATAAGGTTAATTTCTTCTCCTGGACGTATTCTGCACGTATTACGTGGTTTATAAAAAAAAGTAAATATACTTATTGGGTTTTTGTATATTGAATGAACCAGTTCTGTACGCCAAGTACATGACATACTATGTCAGATGTGAAAATATATAAAATTTTACAGGAAAAGATATTGATGTGGCTAGAGGAACCACTGGACGAATATGTCCACATAGAAGGCTTGTCTTCAGATACCGATGCACAGTCTGAACATGAAGAGATAGGCACAGCAACAGATCAGTCTGGCAGCGATTCGGAAACTGTCTTCTGCAGCCCTGACTTCTGCAAATCGTGATATGTATCTAGGTAGGGATGGGAAAACAAAATGGTTCAAGCACAAAGCCCTTCCATCAGAAACAAGCTTGTCAGAATATTGTGACACAGCTTCTAGGTGTAAAAGGGGAAGCAAAAATTTCTAATTCAAAACTAAAGCAAGATGGATGTTTCATTTAGTTTTTTTTTTAACTGCTTTACGTCTCTTTTTAACATCGAGGTCTTTATAGACGGGAAAGGATGGGGGGCAAGGATGGGGGCAAGGAATGGGAAGGAATTCGGCCATGGCCTTTTGAAGGAAGCATCCCGGCATTTGCCTGGAGTGATTTGGGGAAACCATGGAAAACCCAAATCTGGATGCCCGGACGGGGATTCGAACCGCTTTCATTTAGTGTTTATATGTAGTTACAATGTGTTGGTAATAATAAAGAAGTAATTTACTTGCTAATTGTATGGAACCTACAGCCAAAAACGTAAAAAATATCTTTGTTAGAAAAAATCTAACACGGGAGTTATCGCGCGAAAACAATAGGCACCAGTGATCCCGGGTCGGAACATGGCTCTACAAAAATCACCATCAGTTTACATCTACAGCAGTGAATGTATTTCAAGGGAATTATTTAATAACTAGCCTCTTAGCCCATAAAAAAAGACAGGTGAAAAGAATTTTCTGTTAATTAATTCAATTACTAATTATCAGAATTATGAGGGCACATGTGCAAGTTTTTTTTTTTTTTTTTCAGACCTCTGGTATACGTTACTAAATCAGGGTGTAACACAAAAAATACAGGATATCAAAAGTATAAACAATGTTTATTTTCAAATATAAAGTTAGAAACTGTTTGAAAAGTGATAGGGTATAGCGGTATAAACTATTTGAAAAAGAATAAGTAAATTTGATAATTAATATACGTAGAAAATATAGGTAGTCCAATTCATTTTCATGTGGTTCACAACATTAAAGCACTCTGGAGTCATCTTCGAGAATCTCGCTTCCCACAGTAATCGCATTTACTGTCGAATCTTGTGCAGCCTTCATTTGTCCAGCGAGAGCATTACCACACACTTAATCCTATCTTCATCTAATTTTGTCTTACTGTAGTTCTCTTTACACAACACACAATAATCTTCATCCCAGTCACTTTCATAAAGATTATCGCTGCAAACTATATTAATATCAGTATCTTCAGATTCTGAGGATGACGTAAGTTCTTTCTTCTTTTGTGTTACCTTCCTTTTATTAATCATTGTTTGCTTCTGATTCTCACTCTCTTCCTCTAACTTATTTTTTCTCTCCCTTTTTTCTTTTCCTCTCTGCCTTTCTTGTTTTGTCATAATCTTTTCTCTTTTTAAAAGCAATTATGTTTTCCGGAGAGTTAAAAAATGTTGATATAGCTCGAAACTATCTTCTCAGAGTCTGGAAGCTATTGACAGAAGACACTGTATGTTTTTTGTCCAATAATGTCGAGGGGGTTATATTTTCAGATAGTATATGTACCCAGAAGAGGAATTAGGGAAGTCAACAGTTTCGTCTTCTTCCATTGTTATGCCGAAATGAGGAGCGGAATGATCTTTTTTAGCAGATATTTTCTTCTGTTCCCTAAATCTCTTCATCCTCCCGCTGAGCTCTTTCCTTCGTTCCTCCGTCCAGGTGTTCCTTCTTCTAATATATTGCTTGGTGGTTATCGACGATGCTACTAAATCGACATCTGTCCAGTATGAAACCGTCTGTGATTCCAATTTCCTGGAGAAATCAGCAGTTTATTAGCAAAGAAAAGAAACTGATTGTCGATAGTAGAACGCGTCAATTTAGGACTGTTGATAACAAATTTGGCACCAAATATTGAAAAGTCAGTGTCATTACATCCACCCCAACCCTCTGATTAACAATATTCTTTCATCTTATATATAAAAATCAATGTTTGTTTGTGGGTTTGTTCGTCTTCTATGCATTCCTATACCATTTATCAGATTGCAATGAAACTTTGGAGAGTTTTCGAGTGTGCGTCTGCGAAGGTTCCTGTAAAAAAAAAAAAATTCCAAAAAGTCACCCCCTATTCCCCATAACACCCCATAATTTAGGCATAACCACATTTTTTATCCGATTCAGATAGGAATTTGTACACTTATACTTTAAAACAAACATAAAAATACTGCCTACATACGGTTTCCGAATATTAATCCCCTCGCCCCCTTTCCACCCCCATAATTTTTTCATCCCATAATAAAGGCAATACCACATTTTTTTATCCGATTTAGATAAGAATTTGCACACTTATACTTTAAAACAAACAGAAAAATACTGCCAACATATGGTTCCCGAATATTCATCCCCTCTCACCCTTTCCACCCCCATTACGTTTTTACCCCATAATTTAGGCAACCACATTTTTTATCCGATTTAGATAAGAATTTGTACACTTATACTTTAAAACAAACAGAAAAATACTGCCTACGTATAGTTTCCGAATATTCATCCCCTCTCCTCCTTTCCAACCCCATTACGTTTTTACACCATAATTTAGGCAAACCACATTTTTTATCCGATTTAGATAAGAATTTGTACACTTATAATTTAAAACAAACAGAAAAATACTGCCTACGTATGGTTTCCGAATATTCATCCCCTCTCCCCCTTTCCAGCCCCATTACGTTTTTACCCATAATTTAGGCAAACCACATTTTTTATCCGATTTAGATAAGAATTTGTACACTTATACTTTGAAACAAACAGAAAAATACTGCCTGCATATGTTTTCCAAAGCGCTTCCCCTCTCACCCTTTCCAACTGAAAATGAATGAAACAGCAGTTTAAAATTTATATGTAAATATTTTTTCATTTAATCTATGTGCCTACTCAAGTCCAGCAATAGTGAAGTATTGCTGGGTCAGCTAGCAGCATATATTTGTTAATTAAGCTGTAAACAGCAGATCAATATTGTTATTGCCTTTTAACAGAATGATCTTAGACATCTGTTCTTGATTATCTATATATTGCTCCATACACTTCACCTAAGAATGGTGCCATTGAATTATTTTTCATGAAGTGGATTACTAGCCTATAAATTTAATTTAATTGCGATGGAGGGCTCGCATCGGTGGAAATTTCCCTACACGCCGATTTTCCCCACTTTCCTACTTTTGCCCTTTACAATTTTCACAGTTTTTGCTAAATTATTCATCAATTCTTTTCGTAACTTATTTCAACCCCTGGACCCCCTTACCTGCGAAAGAGAATCTTCCTACACCGTAATGCCTGAAATTGAGTGCCACCTTGTGGTCACGGTCATCTCTTTCCTTCCATGCACTACTTTAAATTCTTCATCTTTCCACGCCTCATCACCAATATGCGCCCGACACGTAACTGGCCAACCCCGGCAGCATAGGTGCAGCGTGCTTGCTTCGCGTTGCAGTGGTGGACGGTTCGAGTCGTGCCTAGGGCATGGGTGGTTTTAATTAAATGTTGTGTTCGTCTTGTGTCGTCCTTACACAAGAGAGAAAATAATCAGAGTTATAAGAAATCTGTACATTGTAACACATTGTGCTGGCTGAATGCCTAACAGGGCCCAATGCCATAAAAAAAAAAAAAAAAAAAAAAAAAAAATACACGCTACAAACTTTGCCAGACTCGATCTGAAAGTGAGAAACTATTTCAGTTTTAGTTTTAGTTTTGGCGTGGGATAATATAAGTGAGATATTCCTAATGTGCGGTGTGAAAGTAAGTGCTGTGGTTTTGTGTGGGTTGCTGAGATGGTGGGTTTCTTCGCTGTATTTATTATTTGTGGCATAGAAGAGAAAGCTAATAAATATCGTCACCGCCAGCCTTAGTCTTCCGAAAGACACCAAAATTTCTGAAGAGTTCACCATTCTGTTTCGACAAAGGATACTTGCTGCTTACCACAGGACTAGAAAAGTGTAATAGCAGTACCGGCACATAAAGGAGGGGTGAGAAATAAAGTTGGGAATTACAGGCCAATCAGTTTGACATCAGTAGTAGTTAAATTAATGGAAAGATTGATACGCAACCACATCAGAAATATATGCGAGGAACGTAATTGGTTTTCAAGCAGGCAACATGGGATCAGGCAATGATATTCATGCGAATCTCAGTTGGTGGTATATATGCAAGATATCTCAGATGAAATGGACAAGGGAGGCCAAATTGATAGTGTAGCACTGATCTGTCAAAGGCGTTTGACAGAGTGAGCCATAAAATGGTAGTAAATAAAGTAAAAACTATTGGAGTGGATGAGAAAGTGATTTGCTGGGTAGAAGAATTTTTAAAAGGTAGAAAACAGAAAGTTAGGGTATGAAACGTAGTATCAAAAGAAGTGGAGTTAAAAATGGGAGTACCGCAGGGTAGCGTATTGGGACCATTGCTATTCGTTATTCTAATGAATAATTGTGTTGGTTGTTTACTATCTGAAATTAAATTGTTTGCAGATGACATAATGCTATATAAAAGAATCAAAACGATTGAGGATTGTAAACAGTTGCAGGGTGATCTGGGCAGGATATCTAGTTGGGTTAGTAAACATGGGATGAAGATAAATGCTAAGAAGAGTCATCTTATTAGATACACAAATAAAAAACAAAAGGTTAATTATAAATATAAGGTGGGGAAAGAATTGCTTGCTGAAGACTTGAAATGTAAATATCTTGGTATTACATTTGATAACAAGCTTAACTGGGCAGGACAAATTGGACAGGTGGTAGGAAAAGGTTTCAAAGTTCTGCACTTGTTGGAGAGAGTGATGAGGGGATGTAGGAGAGAAGTAAAGGAAATGGGTTACAAAACTTTAGTCAGACCATTGCTTGAATATGGTAGTGTAATATAGGAACCTCATTTTGCATATCAAATACAGGAGTTGCAGAATGCAATTGGTGACGGGTATGATAAAGGAGCTGGAATGGGATTCATTGCAAGACAGGAGGTGGATGAGGAGGGTAATGGGAGTGTACAAGGGCATATACTGGCGATGAGGCATGGAAAGATACTGGAGTAGGTATGAAAAGTAGTGCATGGAAGGGAAAAGATGACCATAACCACTAGTTGGCACTTGATTTAAGGGACGAGGGTGTGTTAAGATTCTCTTTTTTAGGTAAGGGTGTCAGGGATTGAAATAAGTTACCAAGAGAAATGATGAATAATTTACCGAAAACGTTGAAAGAATTTAAAGATAAAATTTGAAAAGGGCAAATGTAGGTGGGTGCAGGATAGGGGGAAGATGGTGGTATTTGGAAATGGCCACCGGAGCCTGTGCCAACATTGCAATTAAAATAGATTAAATTAAAGTCACAGTTTCGTGTGTCATCATACCCAGCACTTTGGCATGCAAGCTGGTGAAAGCAACCGGCTACCACCTTGTCTTATATTGCTGACGAAATATAGAACTCTCGCAGTTCTCGACCCAGTTAACCTGGTACCAAATACAGTGCCCTTTAACGGCCCAAAGGCTCACCAAGTACAATCACATAAATTAATTACATTACATATGTGGCTAAGAGAGCTACACATTGCTTAATTTTAACTTAAATGCTTTTTTTTTTTCTATGAAGTGTGTAGTGTTTCGATGTACCAGAATAGTTTATACAGACAAACTGACTGTTTTAATTGTATTTCAAACATTAACGTGAATGGAATATTAATTAAAACACGCTAATTTGGATTCCTGTGCCAATAAATGTGTTTACCCTAGTATTTAGTGGCTACTTGTAATTATTTAATTTTGTTAGTTTTATGTTCAAATATTTGCAAATTGAAAGAATGTAGGTATTCTCGGTGAGTCAGTTGCTTGAAATCCTCTCGAGCTTTCCACCGGGATAGCGCGTCAGTAAAAGTACAAGGAGACGTTTCGGAGCCTGCCTCAGACTCCATCTTCCGGCGAATTTTACGTAATTTCATTTTAAAATGTTTTCGTAAAATTTCAAGTCATTGTTTGTGATTTTTAATTGTATTTACACGATTTGTACTGATAGTGTAATTGTTGACGCTCGAAAAATTTCGGTCGGCGCCTTTAAAGTTTTCTGGAAATGTCTACGATGCATATAGAGTATAAAAGTCCATGCTCCGGCTGCATGATTTCTCCATCCATCTGTTAATTGATTGAAATGCAATTGTTATATATAATAGGCCATTTGACTATTTTTTGAAAATGGTTTTAAATAGTTTATTAATACACGTCATTTACCGGGTACTATTTCTTTTTGACGAAAATGCTTATTTTACGGAAAACTCAACGTTAAAATTTAAAGTATTTAAAAGCCCTACAAAACACTCCTTTGCTGTCTGGAGCGGGAAGATGACACTCGTGACGTCACGTGCCAGCAAGCGCTCACTCGATTTAAATACAAATGATTTAAATATAAATGATTTTCAAATCGAAGTTATTAGATTTTTAAGCTCCGCCGAATAAAACTAAGCGGTTTTTTCTATAGTTAGCCCAACAAATAAGCCGTTTAATTTCGTTTTTTTCCGCTGTAGGCTTCTAAAAATTGTCCTACATTTTGTATTCAACACGAAGTCTCATTCATAACACGAAATAACCAGCAACAAACAATAAAAATAGTTGAAAACTTCGATAATACGAAGCGGTCTTTTTGTAACCGCAGCATTTGCAGGCACGTGACGTCACTAAAGCGGGCACCAATCCTAGAGCGTTTTCTGTCACGTGACCAGAGTTAAGAAAAATATTATTTTTATTTCCCTTTTTAAAAAAATAAAAAGTACTCTTTTCATTTCCAAATTTAACAAAACTAGCTTTCTTAAACATCAGTCTACTCGAATGAGTATAATTTGTAATATATTTTCAGTATTGTCAAATACCTTACTATTAGTAGCACTACCAAAAAGAGCCTTCATGAAAAAGAGAAACCTTTTAGTTTCAAATATTGATATAAGAATTAGAAAGACCTTTTTAAAACTCTTTGTGAGGAGCACAGCACTTTTGGCAGCGAAACATGGACTTTAGGAATACCGGAAATAAAGAAAATTGAAGCATTTGAAATGTGGTGCTACAGAAGAATGCTGAGAATTAAGTGGACAGACAAAGTAAGAAATGAACGAGTTTTGGAAATGATGGGTAAAGAAAGAAGTTTGTGTAAGAAGCTTATAGAAAGAAGAGACAGGCTGGTAGGTCATATTTTGAGACATGCTGGATTGGTTAATTTGTTAGTGGAGGGAACAGTCGAAGGTAAGAACTGTAGAGGAAGACAGAGATTAGAATATATGAAGCAGATAATTGAGAACGTGGGATGTAATGGGTATGTAGACATGAAGAGGTTAGCACAGGATAGGAAAGGATGGAGTATTGCATCAGGGTTGCCTATCAAAATATAGCCGCAAATAATTTTAATTAATTCTTTTTACAAAAAAAAAAATCGTTTATTTTTAAAAAATAAATTATAATTCATTTCGAAGAGAGACGTGTAAAGAACATAAAAAGTTTTGGTGCGCACATATCTTTAACAGCTGGGAACCACTACAGCGGCCACTTTTGCATGCGTAACCGAAACTTTATATGTTCTTTACATGTCTCTTCGAAATGAATTATAATTTATTTTTAAAAAGAAGGGAACGATTTTTTGTAAATTTAATTAAAAATAATCACTGTAAAGCAGGCTGGAAGCGACTGGAGAGTCGTTCCACATCCGCAGCTGGAAGGAGAGAGTTGTGCCGGTGAAGTCGATGTGATGTGGTTCGGCCGAATTTTTTACGGACGGCCAAGCCGTTGTGTTAGGATGTTGTATATAACGTGTGCATACAGTTCACAAAATGAGCAGACTTTTAAACTGGTGGATGAGAAAAGAAGGTCGTATAACGAAGGGAAAAGGTAAATGGGACACAGTGACAGATAAAAATGAAGAGGTGAATAAAGTTTAAAAGTAGAAACATGATAGCTGACGACTTTGGTTGATTTAAATGTTTTGAGATGACGTTACGCGCGTCAAAGATTATAAGACGTACAACAACTGATTGGAATCAATCGCGAAACCGGTGACAGGAAAAAAACAAGCTGACCCATAAATTTGGAAAAACTTAAATTCTTTGTAACATGCTCCTTTGTTTGAATTCCAGGAAAAACTGTAAATGCCATTCAGCGTATAGGGTTAGTAATAATAATAACAATATTTAATTAAATTGCAATGAAATGCACGTTCCGGTGGCATTACCCTGCACACCAATCTTCCAACCTTCCTGCACCGACTATAGTAAAACAGACTATCCAGAGAATAAATACTCTTAGGAAAAAAATCGGTTGTTATAGAGACAAAAAAAAAAAAAAAAAAAAAAAAAAAAAAAAAAAAAAAAAAACAAGAGAAGTTTTCTGGCGAGCGACTAGATAAGGTTAGTTCACATTTGGGCGATGTGTTGAAATAAAAGTTACTGTCAGCAAAGGACCAGAGTAATTCTTCGGTTTTGTTTAGAAATGAAATAAGGTGAAATAAACGTCAAGTGAATAATAAGAAAGACTTTTATTATTAAAAAGTGATTCTGTACTCCTGATGATATATTCATCCATTTTACTTATAAAACAAAAAGGAGTTAATAGAATACAACATCGGCGACTTAAAAGTAATATACGACATGGCGACCGTGACAGGACAGAAAAGTGTTATTAAATTGGTTTCATGTTATTGTTGTTATAAATGTTTTGTAATCATTAACAAAACGAAGAGATACTAAGGTCCTTTGAGAAAAAAGTTTACCATACTATTTAAAAAAAAATTATATGGTAAGCTTGGAGGTGGCTATAGTACAACAGACTATCCAGAGAATAATTACTCTTAGGAAAAAATCGGTTGTCATAAAGACCAGAAAAAAATATAACAAGAGAAGTTTTCTGGCGAGCGACTAGACAAGGTTAGTTCGCATTTTGGCGATGTGTTGAAATAAAGGTTAGTGTCAGCTAAGGACCAGAGTAATTCGTCTGTTTTGTTTAGAAATGAAATAGGGTGAAATAAACGTCAAGTGAATAATAAGAAAGACTATTATTATTATTGTTCGCCACAAGAAATTAAAAAGTGATTCTGTACTCCTGACGATATACGAGGCATGTTTTTTAAGTAAGTACCGTTTTGAAATTAAAAAAAGACGTGCAAATATATCTTAATAATTTTATTTTTACATGAAAGCCTTTACCTTACACTACTTTTCTACATAATTCCCTTCAATATTGAGGCACTTGTCATAACGTAGTACCAGTTTTTGAAAACCCTCCTCATAGAAGTCTGCCGCCTGACTTGTTAACCACTGCATCACAACTGTTTTGACTTCGTTATCGTCTTAAAGACGCTGACCGCCCAGGTGTTTCTTCAAGTGCAGGAACAGATGGTAGTCACTGGGCGCCAGATCAGGACTGTGTGGAGGATGATCTAGAGTTTCCCATCGATAAGATGTGTTGAGATCTTTGGTCTGATTAGCCACATGTGGAAGGGCATTGTCATGCAGCAAAACGATGCCCTTGCTCAACTTGCCACGTCTTTTGTTCTGGATTGAACGGCGCAGATTGTTCAATGTCTCACAATAAGCTACTGCATTGATTGTCTCATTACGAGGCAGAAATTCCACATGCAATACTCCTTTTCTGTCCCATAAAACTGTGCACATGATTTTCCGGGCAGAAATCGTTTGCTTGAACTTTACATTTTTGGGTGAATCTGAATGCCGCCATTCCATGGACTATTGCTTTGATTCAGGTGTGACGTAGGCCACCCATGTCTCATCGCCCGTAACAATTTGGCTTAAGAAATCATCACCATCGTTGTTGTACCGCTCAAGGAAAGTCAATGCAGTGCCTAAACGTTTGGTTTTGTGCACATCCGTTAACATTTTTAGTACCCAACGTGAGCACAATTTTCGGTAATTCAAGTGCTCGGTCACAATGCCTTACAAAACACTACGAGAACATTAGGAAAGTCATCACACAAGGAGGAAATCGTAAAGCGTCTGTTTTCTCTCATCTTATTGTCCACTTTCTGCACCGAACTTTCATTTACGACCGAAGGACGACCACTCCGTTGTTCGTCATACACATTTGTGCCGCCATCTTTAAATGCTCTCACCCACTTTCTCACCATTCCATCACTCATAATGATTTGACCGTAAACTGCACAGATCTCACGAAGAATATCGATTGGTTTTAGGCCTTTAGCACAAAGAAATCTTATAACAGCCCTTACTTCACAGTCGGCGGGACTCACTATTATCGGGGGCATCTTAAACACTCAGTGAACAACGTAAACAAGGAAGAATTAGACTGTAATGGCGTCAGTGCGTAGGCAAGAGATGCAGGTACCCAGTGCGCATGTGCGGAACGCCGACCGTAGCGCTGCAGCCACGGTGTGACAAAACGGTACTTACTTAAAAAATACGCCTCGTATCCATCCATATTACTTATAAAACAAAAAGAAGTTAATAAAATATAACATCGGCGACTTAAAAGTAATATACGACACCACCTACATTTACTCTCTACAAATTTTAACTTTAAATTCTACGTTTTTGGTTAATTAACTTATTCCAATCCCTGACACCCTTACCTGAAAAACAGAATCTTCCTACACACTTGTGCATGAAATCGAGTGCCAGCTAGTGGTTATCTTTTCCCTTCCACAGATTACTTTTAATTCTCCCGCCAATATCATTCCATCCCTCATCCCCAAGGATGATGTACACTCCATCACCCTCTTCACCCTTCCCCTGTCTTGCAATTAATCACATTCCAGCCCTTTTATCATCTCTGTTACTGATTACGTTTTGCAATAATTTCCGGGTTACCAGGATAAGCAGCAATCCTGAACCGCTCTTTCTTTTCTTCTTGGTGTATCGGAGTTTATTGTCTTTCAACATTTACTCCTCGTTTATTAGGATTGATAATATGGTGACGGCAGTGTATTTTATTCTGCTAAAGAGAGTTGTGTTTTGTAGAGACAATCCTTGCAAACAGTAGCTTAGCCACCACGATCACCAGGTAAAGTCTCTATAAATTAAGCTACCCATGAATTATTTGAGTGAAAATACTATACACAGTTGCTTGAGGTGATTTTAGACGGGATATGGCTATTTGCGCTATTTTGAGGAACAATCCTGGCATTCGCCTGGAGCGATCTGGGAAAACCATGGAAAACACAGATTAGGGTGGGCGGACGGGGATTAGAAACCGCTTCCCCCTAAATTCCATTTACCATTTCTCAGTACCACCTCACTTCTACAACCCACTTTCTTTTTTTTTTTTATACATATTTATCTCTCTGACGCAAATTATTGGTCTTTCTTTTGATTTGCTGTACTTATCTTGCCTACTCTGTCCTCACATATACTCATCTCCTGTCTTAATCCACTCTACGATGCTACACATTTCTCGCATTTAAAACATTTTGACTTCTTCAGAATGTGTAGCTCAGTATTTTCATTTGCACAACTTTGGTCCGCTTCCTCATTTTCAGTATTTCAGTTGTTGTACCCGCAGCGCATGTTATTAATACTGTTCGCACTGTTGTTTTGTGAATTACGCTCTGGCCTCGCATTCGGGAGGACGCGGGTTCAAATCCCCGTCCGGCCATCCAGAATTCAGTTTTCCATGGATTTCCGCAGTCACGCTAGGGAAATGCAGGGATGGTTCCTTCAAGAAGCCATTGCCAGCCTTTAACGGCCTCCAGGTCGACAAGGCGTAAGGGCATATGAACTTTTTTTTACATAAATTCTTTTTTATTTCCTGGATATCTGTTACTAAACATTGACACTATCAAAAATTATTTAAAAATCGTATTTTTAGAGGTCCAGCTAGTTGTTTTCTTTACACTAATTTCCTTTATTGTATATCTGTTCCTAAACATTGACACGAGCAAAAATTAATATTAAAAAAAGTATTTTTCGATATCCACTAAGAGATTAAAATAATTATCTGGTTTCCAGATACATGGTTAGATATTTACGAGGGGTGTCTTAAAAGTATCCTTCCTTTTATTATTATTATTATTATTATGGCATTTATCCTTGGGCTAATATTGCCAGGAACAAAGTGTATGGGTAGTAAATTCTAGTTTTATTTTATTATTACACCTTTATATTAAGCTTTTTGTTTGTGCGACGAACTTGTATATGAGGTTAATCGTATTTAAATCTCGAGCTGATAGGTTGGTCATTAGGGATATTATATCTGTAATTTTGAGATATTTTGTTATTAGTTCTTTGCTGACTTCTTTGTGTTCATCACATCTAAGTATGTAATGGTAAATATCTTCTATTACTTTACATCTGTGACAGTTCGAAGAGTCGACAATTTTCATGATGTGCTTTTTATCAGTCCTTCCTCATTACGTATCTGCGTTTCTGACAATTTTAGGTCCAGAGGGCGGGTATGGTTGTCAACAGTGAAGCCTCACGAACTTCCTAGATGGCGCAGTTGTCGCCGGGACGCCTTAAGGCGGGTTTACACGGTTCACTTTTCGCAATCACTCCGGATGAATCACTCGCAGTGAAAGGAGAGTGAACTATTTAAACAGAGAATCATCCAAAGTGATCATCCAAGATGACGGATGAAAGAAGTTGGCTCGGGTTCAACTTTTCGTTCACTTTTGGTGTTTCACTCGGATGAACCATGAAGAGTGACACGTGTAAACAGTCAAAGTATCGAAGTGAAACGTCTTCCTGGATCGATCGCATTTGTTTGATTCTGAATGTTCTTGTTTTGAACATATAACTGTTTTTAAATACCCAGAAAAAAACATTTCTTTATTTTTAAAATCTTTCAATCACAACCAGTGTTTATACAACACAAAATTTGAAAGTTATAAAAATAAAAAGTTAATTGATAGGGCTACGGAGGAAATGATTCAATAACTGAATCTCCCATTCTTGACAGTGGAAGACAAGTACAAAATTAAAACTATCCGAACCATGTGTTCTAGCGAATTAACTAAAGTTCTAAAACCAGAAGCATGTGGTGTAAATTGTGCTTCTAGGTAAAGGGAATGTGTTTACGAGTTGCAAGAAACTGGAAGTAGTATTTAACTTCACATTAACTGGAAGACATTTCTTAATTAGCGGTGAGCATTTTGATAGCAAATCTTTGTGATTCACACATTCAAAGATGATTTTTTAATAACATTTTGTCTTCGCACAAGTTTGTTTGTTGCCATCTTGAAGTGAATTGAATGCGTCATTTGTGATGATACATGTGAACGAAAAGTGAATTCACTTTCACTGCGAGTGATTCTTCCTGATTGATCGCGAAAAGTGAACCATGTAGAACATCCTTTAGTGATGACCTTCAGCCACGACCTAAATGGGAGTGTAACTTCTTTGCAGTAGACGTCTATGATTTTTCTCAAAATTGAATAGCGTTCATGTACTTTTCGCTTATAAGATTACCAACAGTATATTAAATACCAGTAATATTTAGTTTCGTCACCACAGTACCAGAGAGAAGAAAAACTAAACACTGATGAGCAGCTAAAAGCTAAAGTTTTCTCGCAGCTACTTTGTAACAATTGTTTAATAAATAATATTGGTTGGCACAATTGACATTCATGCTAATTTCTTCATTTGAATTCTCAGAATTGTATTTGAATGATAATATATTTGATACATTCATCTCTTTCTTAAAGTAAAACATGTATAAGTTGAGATATAAGTGTTTCTCGGCGTATTCGGTGGCAAACCCGAGAAGAATTTCTATGTATAAGTTAATAGCCTGTTGAGCTTTTTTCTGTTAATGTGATCTTTTCGGTTATTTGTAAGTTGTACTACCATTTCTAACCGACTTCAAAAAAAGGAGGAGGTTCTCAATTCGTCTGTATTTTTTGTATGTATGTTCTTCAGCCATATCTTTGACAATTTTGAACCGATTTAAATTAAATTTTTTTAGTGGATAGGGTATACCTCCAAAGTGGTCCCATATGAATTTCATTGAGAAACCATCCCATCTACCCCCTTCAACCCCATAATTTTTATACAAATCCATATTTTTTATTCGATCTCGTTGAAACTTTGGACATATATAGCCAAAAATAAAGAGAAAAATACTGTCAACTTTTGGTTTAAAAAACTGAACCCCTCTCCCCCTACCCATCCCCTTGATTTTTGCCATTTTTCTTTATTTTAAAGCTACAGTCGACACCATTTGACTGATCTCCATTAAAGTTGGCAATTACGAGTAGTTTTCATGAAGAAAGTTTCTGACCAAAAAAACTAAAAATAAAAAACCACCCCTCTCCCCATTACGCCCCTTAATTTTATAGAAACCTAAATTTATTTTCTGACTTTTATTGAATTTTGCCATGTATACTTTAAAACAAAGAGAAAAATCCTGTCGAGATTTCGTCTGCCAAAACTCAACCCCCTCCCTCCTCCCACCCCTTTAATTATTGTCACCGAGCGTGGTGGTGTAACGGATAGCGTTCTGGCCTCGCATTCGGGAGGACGGCGGTTCGAATCCCCGTCCGGGCATCCAGATTTGGGTTTTCCATGGTTTCCCCAAATCACTCCAGGTGAATGCCGGGATACTTCCTTCAAAAGGCCATGGCCGAATTCCTTCCCATTCCTTGCCCCCATCCTTTCCCGTCTCTAAAGACCACGTTGTTAAAAAGGGACGTTAAACTGTTACAAAAAAAAAAAAAAAATAATTATTGTCAATGTTCTTCATAAAAAGCTACACTCGACACCGTTTGACCGATTATCATCAAAGTTGGTATATACATGTAAATTTTTTTATGGAGAATCTGACCAAAAAATAAGTAAATAAAAAACCACCCCTCTCCCCTTTACACCCCTTAATTTTTATGCAAACTCACATTTTTTATCAGATTTCGATGAAACTTTGGACATGTGTAGTAAAAATTAAAGAGAAAAATACTGTCAACTTTTGGTTTGAAAAAAACCGAAGCCCTCTCCCCCTATCCACCCCCTAAATTTTTACCAATGTTCTTTATACAAAGCTACAGTCGACACCATTTAACTGGTCTACATTAAAGTTGGCATATACTGTACATGTAATTTTTAATGGAGAAGTTTCCTGACCAAACAAAAAAAAAATTAAATAAACAAATAAACCACCCCATGTCTCCATTTACACCCCTTAACTTTATAGAAATCTACATTTCTTATCTGATTTTTATTGAACTTTGCCCATGTATACTTTAAAACAAAGAGAAAAATCCTGTCAACATTTGGTTTGCCAATGCTCAACCCCTTTACCTCCTTCAACCCTATTAACTTTTGTCAATGTTCTTTATAAAAAGCTACTGTCTCTATCGTTTGACCGATTACCATGAAAGTTGAAGCTTATATGTATTTTTTTCACGAAGAAGGTGTCTGACCAAAAGATCTAAAAACCACACCCTCTCCCCATTAAACGGCTTAATTTTTATACACAACCACAGTTTTTATCAAGTTTAGACAGAACTTAGCAAATTTTTAATATAAAACAAAGAGAAAAATGATGAAAACTCTTTGTTTGCAAAAACTGAACCCCTCTCCCCGTTTCCACCCCTTTGATTTTTGTCAATTTCATTTTATAAAGCTACAGTAGACACCATTTGACCGATCTATATGAAAGTTGGCACATATATAGGGTCTATGTAATTTTTTATGGATAAGATTTCTGACCGAAGAATCAAAAAAAACTACCCTAGCTCCCCTTCCCTTAATAATTGTGCAAACCCCACATTTTAATTCGACTCGGTGGAACTTCACATGCATATACTTTAAAACAAAATAGAAAAAAATACTGTCCACAAAACTTTCACAAAAACGCAAACCCTATCCCTCTTTCTACCCCTATAATTACTGTCAATGTTCTTCACCGTCTCTTTCTGATTTTGAAGAAAGCATGCACATCTATACTGCAAAACAAACGGAAAAAATACTGTGTACATTTGGTTTCGAGAGTCCAAACTCCGCTCCTTCCTTTCCATCCTTTAATCTACAGTTTCTATTCGATTCTGCAGGAAATTTTCAAACGTATACTTTAAAACATACAGAACAATTGTGTTTATATTAGGTTGCAGAAGCCCAACCCCTCCCAATTTTCAATGTTCTTTATAGATACCCACAGTTTTATCAGATTTCCATAGAAGACTGCCCATGTTTACTTAAAAACAAAGAGAAACATAGGGTCTACTTTCTGTTTAAAAAAAACCCTACCACACACTCCCTTAGCCCATTTAATTTTTGCAAATGTTCTTTGCACAAAGCTACAGTTTTTGTCTGGGTTCGATGGAAATTTGCGCATGTATACTTTAAAAACAAAGAGAAAAATACTGCCCACACTAGCTTTACAAAAACCAAACTACTCTTCGTCTCCACACCCCTTAATTGTTTTTTATTCATACCTACAGTTTTCATCTGATGTCAATAGAAATTTACACACGTATACTTCAAATCAATCAGAAAAGGCAGTCTACATCTGGTATACAAAAGCCCAATCCCTCTTCCCCTTTACCCTCACCCCTTTAAATTTCCAATGTTCTTTAAAAAAATCCACAGTTTTACATCCCGTCAAAATCAATTAAGCTATTTTTAAGTCAAGGCATAATATTAATAAAATAAATGTGTCCTAATGTTACCTCAGATTTCTACTTGGCTTCCAAGCTTCCAATTAAAAATCTATATTTTCTAAGTGATGCCGGAGCAAACAGATATATTCCAGAGACAGATTTCTGTATGTGTTCTGTATTAATGCCCAGATGTTACATGTTTCGGTTATCGACCAGCAGCTTTAACAGATGTTATGATAAGATCGAAAAATAGCCTGGACCCATAAATTTAAACTGACTTTCCTTAACATAACACCCAATTCACCCCGTTCTGGAAGTTTTTGTGGTATATAAAGACAGAATTCTTCTTTGAAAGCAAGCGCTTTAATCTCTGAGCTACCAGGAAGTTCGCAAAATGGGAACTGCTGCGGCATATTTAAAATACAAAAAACTATAATACCACTAAAAAATTTTAAATAAAATAATTGTTTAAAAAAACATAAAAACCGCCTTAAAAAAGCACTAAAAATTTTAAAATAACTTTATATCTTGCTTAGGAAAAAGTAAATCTAAATGGACAAAATTTTACATAACTGTCATTGAAATTTTTACATTAATTAGTTATTTTTGGAGTCGGTGCCAGCGAATTCAAGAAAAACAAAAAGATAAAAACAATAAGGAATAACAATAATACATAAAAAAATCATGTTACTGCTACGATTAATACTAGAAACATGTTTCAACAAATCTGAAACATACAGATGATACGGCGATATTATACTAACTGTAAATCGTTTACTGCGTGATGCAACCTACCAACTGACACTGTAACACCAGAGATATGCCTGGATGACCAATAAGGTCGAGCCACAGATTAAAATACTATTAATTTGTTTCCCTATGCTGTCTCCCGCAATAACACTATCTGCCTCACGACATGCTGTAAAATATTGTGAATTTTTGTTTGTACTCCCCGTTTCGCCTCTAACACCAGTAATTCGATCTTTGCGATGTGACTGCTGGCACCGACTCCAAAAATAACTAATTAATGTAAAAATTTCAATGACAGTTATGTAAAATTTTGTCCATTTAGATTTACTTTTTCCTAAGCAAGATATAAAGTTATTTTAAAATTTTAGTGCTTTTTTTTTTTTGAAGGCGGTTTTTATGTTTTTTTAAACAATTATTTTATCTGACGACGAAACTTTCTTTCTTGCCATAACGGCTGGAACCAAGTGACATCGCGCCAAGTGCTGGGTTATGACACGTTGTCTTGAAGGCTTAGTCAAGGTGGAGAGTCCTAATAAATGGAAGTCTCACAAAAAGGCCAAGTTATAAAGGTAAAGGTCATGCGATCCCCACATTATATGTGAAGATAGAGCTTCACATCCCGATTACAATCTTGTGAAACTAGAGCAGAAGTGTCGAAAGTTTTTCCGATTACGCTCTTGAGAAAACATTCTAACTCCCTCCCCTCATCCAGCCACAATTTGATTATTAAAAAGATGAAGGTATTAGCAGTAGTGCATCGAAAGGAAAAGATGACCATAGGTGCAACCCGCCTCTCAATTTCCTACATAAAGGATTCAGAAATTTTGTTGTTGTTGGTAAATATGTCAAGGATTGGAATAAATTAACAAGGGAAATGGTGAATGATTACCAAAAACGCCGAAAGAATTTAAAATTAAAATTCGTAATCCACATAAGTAGATGGGTGGAGTAATTTAACAGTCAATGTATATAAGATAGTAATAACAATAATAAGTGATAATTAAATTACTTGCGAATTGGCCACCGAAGGCCCAATCGTGTACCCTTGCTGAGTGCACGACACAAAGCTTTACGCCTCGCCTGGGCCCGTCAACACCGACATTGGCCTGTTGGTGATTGGAAATATGTTGCCGGGTCTGACGAGTCTCGTTTCCAATTGTATCGAGCGGATGGACGTGTATGGGTATGGAGATAGCCTCATAAATTCATGGTTCCTGCATGTCAGCAGGGGACTGTTTAAGCCGTTGAATGCTCTGTAATGGTGTGGGGAGTGTGCAATTGAAGTGACATGGAACCCCTGATACGTCTAGATACGATTCTGACAGGTGACACGTACGTACGCATCATGGATGATCACCTGCATCCATTCATGTCCATTGTGCATTCCGACGGACTTGGGCAATTCCAGGAGGACAATGCGACACTCCATACGTCCAGAATTGTTACAGAGCGACTCCAGCAACACTCTTCTCAGTTTAAAACACCTACTTTGGCCACCAAACTCCCGAGACATGAACATTATTGGGCATATACGTGCCGTTCAGAAGAGATCTCCACCCCCTCGTACACTTACGGATTTATCGACAGCCACTAAGCAGGCATTGTGTCAGTTCCCTCTAGCACTACTTCAGACATTAGTCGAGTCCATGCCACGTCGTGTTGTGGCACTTCTGCGTGCTCGAGGGGGCCCTACACGATATTAGCCAGGTGTACCAGTTTCTTTGGCGCTTCAGTGTAGTACTTTTTATTTATTTATATGGCTTTCGGCCTTATCAGCCACACAGCCAAGTTATTTGCGTTCTATTACAATTCACATTTCATTACTTTACAGTTTCTATTTACAAAGTTTAACAATTTACATTTCCTTTACAGTTTTAAAAAATACATAATTTACATTACCTTACAGTTCTGTACACAACAGTTTAAATTGTATGATCTTTTACATTTCCATTCTTTTACAGTTCTATATCTATCTGTTTACTTCTTGGTGTTATACTATGAGTCGACATGTAATCACTTACTTTATTATATTTCTTATCTGCGCCGTAGAGTGTTTATTATACAATTTGTGGGATATCTTAATTCTATAGCACTGGTGCCCTAATAGTTCACTATGGCCTCAAATTCTAGTAATATGACTGGCTGATATGTATGAGGATATATCTGTTCAAGTGGTGTACGTTGTAAATGTACTAACTTTGTTCCCGTCGTCTCCTGTTGGATTTTCTACTTGTCTAAAATCTATAAGATCATTATGATTTTGAGTATTTCGTATTTATTTGAGGCTAGCAGGATGGAAGCGTTGGTTGGGAGAGGAATTTTACATTTTGCGAGTTCATTTAGCATTCTGTCCTGAATGTGGGCGTATTTCTTGCATGAGAAGAGAAGATGGTTTTATATCCCCTACTGCCTGATCAAATGCAGTCGCATAGTGGGTTACTTCTCAATCCTATCCGCTTTAAGTGGCTGGGAAAGTTGCCATGATGAAATATGCTTCTGATTATGTTGGTTAAGTGGCGTCTATTTACTTTCCAGCTGTGGAACCACGGTTTGGAAGGGATGACTGGTTGGATGCGGCCTTTCTGTTTCATCGAGTTATTCCACCCTGACTGCCATATTTTCTTCGCTCCCTGTTTAATCTCATGCAGGAATGCGGATGGAGAGAGTGTTAGCTCTATTCTTTGTCCGTTTGAGATGGCTTCTTTGGCAAGTCTATCTACATATTCGTTGTATTTGATCCCTTTGTGTGAGGTACCCATATTAACCTTGTTTTGATCCCTAGGTTGTTCTAGTGACGGAGAAGAGCTAGGGTATCGTCCGCACGGGGGTGAAGCTACCATGCACCCCTCCCACATGACATACCGTTGCATTGCCCCCCAGTAATAGTATCGGCACACCGGCCGTGTATGAAGAGCATAACCGAGGCCCGAGGATGGAACCCTGAGGTATGCCTACTCCAGCCTTTATTCTTCGTCGTGAAGAGGTGACGTTTCCAACACGCACGCAGAATGTGCGCTCCTGCGGATATGATTATATCAGCGAGATTCCTGACAATGTGGTGCGAGTGGGTGGTGGCGACCGTGGTGTGGGTGGTGGCGCTGGCGTCGCGCGGCGCGTCGTGGCGCGCCTCTCCTGGCCGGCCAGTCGGCGCCAAGCCGTCGTCCCGGCCGGCCGCCCCTCGCGAGATCCACTGTGCGTCCGCGCCGCGCGTGTTGCCCGTCTGCAGGCGCGTGCCCCCATGGTCCCGCACGCCGCGCCGCTGCCCCGACATGACCTCCACCCTGTGCCTGTGATACGTCGCCCCTCTTCGCTCGCAGTGCTGGATTCTCCACACCCGGAACTAGATGATCTGGCGACCGGAGCGGCTCGCTTCCTGCTTCCTGCTCGGCGTCCTGGGTAAGCAACTGCGACGCTGCGGTGTCTCAAGAACTATCTCTCCTTGGGTGCGCCAAATCATTACACAGGCTCCTCCGACGCACCTCCGTGAAAGTGAACTGCAGAACCCTAACCGTGAACTCTTCACGGCCAGTAGCCGTCAACGATCTAATATACACTCTCCCAATTCACAGAAATAGTGGATGGCAGAGGCTGCTTTGCACCGAAACTAATTTCTAGTCCCTGCACTCCAGCCCCGAATGGCAAGAGGGAACAAAGAATTTATATAAGGGTGAGAGTTGAGTCTTCTCCGGCGTTTAGCAGATAAGACGTATTTCCGCGTTATCCACTTCAACCTATGTTTTTACCTGAAGATGGAAGTGGATGCAGCTGTCGAAACGTCATGCTTGGCGTAACTTATCTGCAAGAAGACTCAAGAATATTTGTTATCAACTCATATTAGCGTCGGTACCGCACCTAATTTCTCCATTGTCATCTCTTCTCACACTGCGACGCAATCAGATGATGTCAAAGGGGAAGAAAGAAATCATACAAAGCGTGAGAGTTAAGTCTTCCCCGACGTGCAGTTGATAAGAAGCATGTCGCAGTACCCACTTCAACCTACTATTTTAACTGATGATGGAAGTGAAAGTAGCTGTCGAAACGTCATACATGGTAGAACTTATCTGCAAGAAGACTCGAGAAGATTTGTTATCAACTCATATAAGCGTCGGTGCGGCACCTTATTTCTCTAATGTTATCTCGCCTCATACTGCGACCCAAACACATGGTGAAATACTTCGTCCACCAACCTGCTTGGATCGCAACGACAAAAGTGGTAAGGTTAGAGTAATAAGGTGCCATGTGAATGTTTATATGAGTACTGTCTATCCTCGCGCTATTCGGGATTGGAATACACGCAGTTAGTTTCGGTGTAAGGCACTCTCTGCCACTTTGAACTTTCAGAGTACGCATGTAGATAGAATGGTGGACAAAGTATTTCACCGCATTCGTAAATGAATGCCAGTGTCAGCATGTTTGACAATAAGTTCAAACGAAACCTACGCCGTTTGTCTGCCAGACAATTCCAGCCCAAGCAATGAATCAATTCCGTGACGCTCTCGAAAGGATTCTGACGAACAGTCATGAATATAGCGGCTCTCCTCTGTACTTCCTATATGTTGTCAATGAATCCCTTGCCATAGGGATCACAAATCGCAAAAACAGTAGTCCAAGTGAATCAGCGTTTCTTGAAAGGGCGTATGCGATGGAATGAAACTTTCGGAATGCTAACAAAAAACCAATCCAGAAGCCTTATTAAAATTTTAGTTTAGTTTTGTATGACATTTTCATTTGAAATACGTTCTCTTAACATGTCCCACTATGCCCTATCAAAAGAAACTGATAGTTCTATCCATAAGGAACAAAATAAGCCAGCGCTAGAAAATGTCAGTTACGCCCTTTCTAAAAACGCCGATTGAAATTTGGAAGCACGAGAGTTTTTTTTTTTTGTTTTTTTTCGTGCATTACAATTCCTCACAATTCGACCTGTGAAACGCAGCCTAGAATTATCTCCACCTACGATAGAAGTTGAATGCAGATCATATTTCATGTCGCCTTGTACTGTTAGGCAAAAATGCTTCAGGAAACCAAGCATGTCGACATTTGAATTGTTGCACTCCTGAACAAACTGATTCCTTTTTTTGTCAGTTAGGCACATTGCTTTGCGATTAATCTTGTTGTGTTGAAATAACGTCCAGATTGCGCTGTATTTCTAACAAATTGTCAGAATTCCTTGCATTAGCGTACAGTGTCAAATTTCTGTTTACAATGTCTCCGACATCGTTTATAAAAATTAGGAAAAGATGCTGTCGGTATTACAGTACACCACAAATTAGCTGCCGTCTGTGGTCCTTCCTGACATGGATAATAATTACCGTCTGAGGTCAGCCTCAAAATGTTACGTAAGGTCCAATTTTGGCAGCCGGCAAGAGTTATTGCGTTTGCAGATAGAAGATAACACATAAAACAATCGCAAGTCTTCATCTAGAACACAGCGAAGACCGTAGTGCATTTGGTCGATTAATAATATCGAGTTAGCACTGGGAACAGCATTGTGTATTATGTCCTTTGTATATTTCTTACGAAAATGTCAAAGATTTTGTTAAACTACTAGAAACTTGGTTTTTTTTTATTAATTTTATTCGTAAAAAATTATATACGCAAAAGAATGTAACTGAATTCCTTATAGTTCACAGAAAGAGGTAATTTCTTGTATAAAAACACAGTAGAAAAACATTTTGTCGTACTTTTATCACCTAGAAACTTTTATAAAACTATCATTTTTATAATTATTGTGGCTTTACACCTTATCAACGTCGAGGTCATTAGAGACGGGAAAGGATGTGGAGAGCAGGAACAGGAAGGAATTCGGCCATGGATTTTTGTGGGAAGCATCTAGGAAGGCGCCTGGAGTGATATTGGGAAACTATGAAAAACTCAAATCTGAATGCCTGGACGGGGAATCGAACCCACGTTCTCTTGAATGCATGGTCACAGCGTTAATCACCCGTCCACCACGCTCGGTACACGATAAAGACACCGGACTTGTTTCCAAAATTTTAAAGCACATTTGTAATAAACAAATGACATAGCGTCGTTCTAGCGCTGTTCGGAGCGAGGTTGTCCAGTCTGGAGCTCAATATAGGCGTCGTATATTCCAGAGAACATTTAAAGGGTCGACCGACGCTTCCGGAACACTGACAGTTGGACCAACAATAGAAACAGTACAAAAAACAATTAGAAATTATAGAAAACTATTTAAGGTCAAGAAGAAACATTTTTAAATGCAAGTTTGTAAATATTCACTAACATTATAACATCAAACTGTCCGAGCATGGTGATGTAACGGTTAGCGTTCTGGCCTCGCATGCGGGAGGACACCGGTTCGAATTCCATTCCGGGCATCCAGATTTGGGTTTTCCATGGTTTCCCCAAATCACTCCAGGCGAATACCGGGGTGCTTCTTTCAAAAGGCCATGGCTGAATTCCTTCCCGTTCCTTGCCCCCAGTTCTTTCACGCATCTAATGACCTCGTCGTCGGGGTAAAGGTATCAGGAAAAAAAACATCAATCTGGCAAAGTTAAACTGTTCCAAATACTGTAGTCAAAAATTCACAGTAAAACCCTGCGGCTAACAGCATTCCTAATTATCGGATTTTAATTAGCATTTGAGATACTGTTCTGCTTTTAATCAAATTTTGTTCATTTAGGCCATTTTCTTCCATCAAAAAACATGTTCATACGAAAAATGTACAAATTTACAATTAATCACTGCCTATCTCTCTCAGACACAAAATTAAATTCGTTGAAATTACTGGGAATCTGGGTCTTAGGTCTGTTTCAATTTGACGCGCAGATTCCACTCAAATTGCCTGCAGACAGGAAATGTAGCTCCTGATTCTTTCTTTTAGGTAATGTGACAACAATATATACATTATAAAAAAAAATTGCAAGAAAATTTGTGCCCGTATTAAATACGCTGCGGTTCTGCATGTTAACGTGACGATACGTCCCGCTGTCCCCATCGAGAATAAAAATGTCGCGCTATCGCAAACAAAACGACAATTTAATATATCTATCTATTAAGGTCTAAAACAGACGATGCGGTTTTTGCCGTCCGACGGTCAAGTCGACGCATGGACCATTGCTGATCACGCGAGGATCTATTAGCAGCAGCCAAGATACGGAAATGTTCGACGAGATTTCGTTTATTTCCAACTACGTCACAGATCAAAAAATCACTAGCTGCAACTGTGAGAATGTTGCTCCTGAAGACCTTTGGGCGGAATGGTTTCAACACTTCCGTGCTGACAGCCTCAACTGTGCCGAACTTTCGTAAAACTATTGAGTACGTGTGTTTGCCTGCAGGTAACGCACTTGTCGAAAGATTTTTTTTATCTGATAAATAAAATATGGACAAGTGACACCACACAGTTAAGTGTCGCAGTATTTAAAGCCAAGGCCAACACCGATAAACCATTTAATGGGCTCCATTCCTTTTTGAAAATTTTACCAGATATTTTGAAAATGATTTGTTCCGCTAATAAATACAAAGCAACTGACTAGTTAGGCGTTAGATTTCAGACACGAAGGCTAACTAAATCGGCTGTTCTTCGTTTTTTAATAAAAACTAGTAAAATATTTTTGCTAACAAAATTCATCTGGGGAAAAAGATAAATGGTCACGTTATGCATGGTACCCATACTGCAAAGAGTTTGCCGATGATAAGGCAAAATACACTTTTTTCTAATAATTGTAACACATGTTACGGAAGTGTCACAGACAATGGGTAGGTCTGTATTTGTCTGGTGGTCACGTGACTTATATTCCCCTCTAACTTACGTTGCCACCCTGCGAACAACATAAATCACTAACAACTGCAAACATTTACGTCTGCCGTCCACTTACTTGGGTCGTGATTTTAATTTAATTTAATTGCAATTGAGCACAGGCTCCGGTGGTAATTTCCCTACACACCCATCTTCCCCCTATCCTGCACCTACCTACATTTGCCCTCTACAAATTTTATCTTTAAATTCTTTCAAAGTTTTCGGTAAATTATTCATCATTTCTCTTGGTACCTCATTCCAATCCCTGACACCCTTACCTAAAAAGCAAGATATATATAAAAGCAAGAGATATAAATGAAATGCCCCGCGGCATTACCAAAACAGACATTACTAACCGTTGAAATAACCGCATGACATCCAAAGTTTTTCTTTCAGTCATACAGCATGCATTCATTAGCTTCTTAAAGAACCCCTAGTGAAATTTTTCTGTAGAATGCAATCGACGTTTTATTCGTGCAAAATTTATAGCATCGAAACTGACATCAATGTCTCGGTATACTTCCGACGGATTAAGTCGGTGATATTCAAGTGATATGCATTTATTTGTGTCTGTGTAATTTTCTTTCCTCTGTAGGACCTATCTGTCTTACAATCTCTCTCTTTTTGTCCGAAAATCGTCGAAAACTTACCATGAATATTCTGTTGTAGGCTCCAGTTTGAAGTCTGATGTCTGTACCGAACTACATCAGCCAAAAATACCGTTCGTATTGTTATTATTTAATGACATTTGGCTACAGGTTATCATCCACCTGCATTTCTTTCCGCGTTCACGTGTTGATTTTTCCGTTGTGTATTTGTTCCACACAGTACAGCCATCTCATCACTTGATTAAAATCATCTGTGCCCGAGATCTACCTTGAACCGCCGAAACCTGTAACGCGAAGCAAGGAAACTCTCCCTTTGTTGCTGGAATCGGCCATACTTTTGTTACTTACTGACATTTTCCCGCTGCTCCATGACGATGACCTTGCTATGAGTGGAAATGATTTACCCTTTTTAATTTAGTACTAGATATTACATAGAGACGCAAAAAAATGCAGTTGTCATCTAAAAACTTTTCCTTATATTCCGGTTTTCATACTAATGTCCCAAGTCTTACTTTAACGTAACACAATTTATGAAATGTAAGATATTATAGCTATTTTTAAAAAATCATCTGTATCAATGCGTGAGTCACAATTTCGTCACGATTATTGAAGTGTTAATGTCTGATGTAGTCGTTTGATTAACGACAACACGCTCTCTGGTACTAAATCGACATTTACGAGCCACAGTGTAGTAGTACGATCTTTGGTGATTATCTGTTAAACCACAAAAAATGTTTACAGTAAATTAAACATTACTCATACTTATTTCGTTTTGTTGAATTCCGATTATTTTAATATACTGCATTTCATAAAACTGAAGAAATAGATTACCGAAGTCAAAAAACAAAAAATTCAAAACAGTAATGGTGTGGTGTCTTGGGTTTATCTCTTTAAGGAGTGCCCATCTGAAATACAAAGTGATCTATGGCCCCTAGTTTTCCCCTCTGGAAATCATTATAACTTCTTGTTTTCCCCGGTCACGTAGAGTGATAACTTACATCGCAGATTTTAAGTTATAGCATAAGCTTTAAGAATGTTAAAACTCCAAACAGATTTGTGAGCTAGTTTTCGCGTGATGCTTGTCAAAACCCTCAGGCTGCCAGCTGAATTACAATAGTACTACCACCACAGTCCTTCAAAAATGACGGGTTGAACGGAGTGTTGCACCAAGTACTTTGTTAGCTGTGCTCAATGCGATTACTCGTGCCTTACGGCGTAGCAAAAAATCTCAGTTGTCATCCTGGTCCAGGCTGCACCTTAACCACAAACTCCGCTAATATTGCCGCTAGAAAATCATAACTTCACTCATAAATTAAAAACAATTCTTAACAACTTACGTTATGCCGGGTAACATGAGTTTTAATAATGCTCTGGACCGCATAGACTGCGGTCAGTGCGGAACTATTTTCAGTCAAACGAAGTAAAATATTTCAATTAACATTATTATTATTAAAATAAACCTTAAATAACTCTTCCCCTCTGCAATAAAGAATGCTAATATTTCTGTTGTAAAATGAAAGCTTTCACGGCACGTATATTAATACAAGCACCACATAGCAGTATATAGCCTACGTGATCCCATATTTCTTAGCTTACTATAAAGTTTAATTACTTTAAAGTTTAAGTGTCAGTTTATATCAGTGTAAAAAATCTGATAAAATCTCATATTCACTGACGAATATCCGGCGTAGGTCTCAGCCAATGCAGAAAGCGGAAAAAATGTCAGTAAAATACTCCACTTAACTTTGCACACCTTTCAACGATGTTTTATTTCCACCGTTTCGGCGCCAAACATAGCGCCTTCATCATAGCTGTTTAGAGTTGATGTATCCCATCTTATCAACTCAGACCTGATGAAGGTCCCAGGTTGGGTGCCGAAACGTTGTAAATAAAACATCGTTGATAGCTACGAGGATCCCGCAAAAGTAAGTGGAATATTTTACAAACATGACGCCTGGCAAATGTGTAGATTATTATAGAAAAAATGTAGTTACAGTTTCTCGATTATTACCTTCCGAATCCCACACGAAACATAGCTTCGATGGAGAATAGGCACCGTTCGCTTCTATGGCTGATGTAGCCGGCTTTTAAACCCTCTGGAACTCACTACGACGAATGCAGAAAGTCATAAATCTAGCCCGCGTGACATACGACAACGGTTCAATGCAAATCACGCATCAATAATGCAATATCACGCGTGACACGGCGGCGGGGGCCAGTATCAGAGACTACAGGCCGGCGTGATCGATCGAGATCGGCGATAATACACGGAGAAAATCGGGCACCCAGAGGGCGTACTTTATCAAGGCGAGTGGAGATCAAACTTTGGTGATAAAGGTCCCAGATCGACAAAGCTAACGAGCTTCCGTCCTGGATGCAGAATCTGTCCTTAGATGAGCTTTCCGAACGAGCCAATCAGAGGCTGCCAGAAAGCTGGGTGGAGGGAGGAAGTTCATACCCGTGTTACAGCAGAATTTCAGGGGTTGGAGGTAGACAAAGAGTGATGTATTTTATTCACAAATGGCACGAAGTAGCTATATAATTTGCAAGGTTTTTTTATTTTTTTAAATTGGTTTCTGCCTTTACACCTCGTCGACATCAAGGTCATTAGGAGCTGGAAAGGACTGGGGGAAAAAACGGGAAGAAATTTGTCCATGGCCTTTTGAATGAACCATTTGCCTCGAGTAATTTGGATAAACCATAAAAACCCAAATCTAGATTTTTTTTATCTGCTTAATGTCTAACAGGGAGGTCTTTAGAGACGAGAAAGGATGGGGGGCAAGGAATTGGAAGGAATTCGGCCATGGCCTTTTGAAGGAAGCATCCTGGCATTTGCCTGGAGTGATTTGGGAAACCATGGAAAACCCAAATCTGGATGCCCGGACGGGGATTCGAACAGGCGTCCTCCCGAATGCGAGGCCAGAACGCTAGCCGTTAGACCACCACGCTTGGTCTAGATTGCTGGACGAGGATAGAAGCCATGTCCTCCAGAATGCAGTTTCCATGTTCCAGGGAAGCTACCACTTCCTGGTAGTAATAAATGACGGTTCTACCGAAACTTCTTAAACTTCTTCTAACCTTTTTTCTTCCTTAAGACTTTATACCTCGTTGACGTCGCTGTCATTAGAGGTGGGAAAAGACTGAGGACAAGCAACGGGAAGGAATTCGGCAATGGACTATTATAGGAAGCATTCCGGCCTTCGCCTAGAGTGATTTGGGGAAACCATGGAAAATCTAAATCAGGGATTCGAACCCCCGTCCTCGCGAATTCGAGGTTGCAGCGTTACCTCCAACCTACCAGGCACTTTGCACCCTATACTCAATGTACCTGTTCTTCAGACCTTCCCCCTACTATCCTATGTTTGTGCTCGCAACTCCCCGAACCGAAATAATTATGACGTCACTGACATCGTACAAATCGGCGACAGTAATTTTCACACAGCTGTTCACAAAAATTCAAGTATTTATAATTATTCCTAAAACGTTAGCATACGTCATTTATGAGTAGGAACGTGTTTTAAATGTTTGTATGAATTTAATTAAAAATCACCGCAATTCGTCTGTAGTACATATCAACACACACGCATGAGTTGGGTGCCGCATAAATTTTTCATTATCGCTACAGTGCTCGTAAACAAGTGTATACATATTAATTGCGGGACTTTAAAAACAGTGAAGGAGCTGAGTAAAAATTATCTTTGTAACAAATCCATGGAAAAGCATGATGCTGCATCGTTTAAAGCAACAGTTATGTACAGGAAGCTTGATTTCATTTCTGGATATATTATAAACTTTTATGTGCTGTAGGATTAGGAGGAATAAAAGGCATAAAAATATATTTTGTAATGTCTTTTGACACGTTCTAGCTAATGTACACATCTCTGTTTCGAAGGATATGACGCCTGTAGAATGAGAAAAGCTTGTAGCTGTAAGTGATAATGTGCTGTTATCTTAATGCACGGGCTTTCCATTTCTGATCTGAATCATTTGACGTTTTTAAAAGAACGCTGGCCGTTTCGGAAGGCACAAGATAATAGATATGGCTTTAAAGTTAGTCATGGATTCCAAGAATGTTGCAAATTTCTCTTTCCATGATGGTCTTGGTTTTGCGAACGATGTCTCTATTGTCTAGTAAACATTTTCTTTGGTAGAGCCTATTAGCGATGGTTAAAGAAAATGGTTAGATATAGGATTACAAGTTGTTTTCTAACAAACCATTAACATTTTCCCGCTTGCAGTTCAACTTTGGGTCGAGACACGTTCATTAAAGGAGATGTATTCGAAGCGTATTAACTTAGTACTTACGTTCATCAATTGAAACTGAATGTGCACTTTTGAGATAGATGCTGAAAATAACCAATATCGGCTAGAAAATTATAGGAATTATAGAAAAGAGCCGTCATTGATGGCGAAACAGATATCACAACGGTATAGGAACTATCCCTAGCACCATACTGCAGACACAACTCTTTCTTTATAAACTCCACATAGCTCATGGAATTTTATACTGTTACGTAGGCCTATATAACGAAAAATAAAATTTCGACTAAATACAATCCAAACGAAGACAATTTTTTTCTTTTCTGTTTAACGTCTCTTAACAGCGAGGTCTTTAGAGACGGGAAAGGATGGGGGGCAAGGAATGGGAAGGAATTCGGCCATGGTCTTTTGAAGGAAGCATCCCGGCATTTTCCTGGAGTAATTTGGGAAACCATGGAAAACCCAAATCTGGATGCCCGGGCGGGGATTTGAACCGGCGTCCTCCCGAATGCGAGGCGAGAACGCTAACCGTTACACCACCACGCTCGGTGAAGACAAAGTTACTCATTGTATTAAAGCTGATACAAAAGTAATAGAAACAAAAAATAACTTCAGATATAATAGAATAAGTAAGAGAATCGGTGTTTATATAGCTAATTTGTAGCTGGTAGTCGAATTAACACTAATTATTGATTGATTGGAATGTAGTGTTATAGACGGATGCTGAAAATTAAGTGAATACAAAAAGATACGAAACGAAAGTATTCGTGAAATGATGGGTGAGGAAAGAAGCTTGTGGAAGAGTCTTACAGAAAGAAGAGAGGGGATGATGGGACATGGGTCATTAGTTGATTTGTTAGCGGAGGGAACAGGTAAGAACTGTAGAGATAGACAAATATTGGAATAGATGAAGCAGTTAATTGAAGATGTAGGTTGTAAGGGGTATGTTTAGACGAAGAGATTAGCGCAAGATAGGAATGGATGGAGGAATGCATCAAACCAATAGAGAGATTGATGACAGCAAAGAAGTAATTAATTCATATAAAACGTTAAATTACTCCAATGAAAGAAAGCCTCCTTTCAAAAAGGGAAATTTTTAATTTCAAATATTCATCTAGGACTAAGAAAGATCTTCCTAAAATGGCATTGTAAGGAGCACATCATTATATGGAAGTGATGTTTGGAATTATAATATTTCATACTTTTCGCAAGCGTCATCTTTTTTTCAGGGTTTGTGATGCGTTTTTTCGTTGATATTGCCTACGTTTCGGCTCCAACCTGGAGCCTTCGTCAGGGCTTCTATCTGTCCATTCGCCTAGTTTTTTTTATAAACTTGATCACTTTATTCAGTGTTTATTTTTCACCGGCGAAGATGATTTTGATTCTCCGCCAAAGAATATTTACTGTTCCAAACAGGTTTGTGTATTATGGATCGATCTTGTAGTTGTTACATCGTGTTCACTTGCTAGTAGACACATTAAAATTTGGCTCAAACCATCGCCGCCGTCTTTGTTGAAATTATTAGGATTTTTGTAAATGTCTATAGATTATTAATATATTATTAATTATTATAAGTACAATCAAAAAATTATTTATTTTATTAACTAGACTCTATGTTTCTATTGAAGCGAAAACTTCTATAGTCGCATTTCGCGATGTTTGGGCTCAGGTATCTTTTGGTTCCAAAGAAGCCTCCTGTTGCGTGTACGTTTTTTATATATATATATATATAACTGCTTTACGTCTCTCAACAGCGAGGTCTTTAGAGACGGGAAAGGACGGGGGCAAGGAATAGGAAGGAATTCGGCCATGGCCTTTTTAAGAAAGCATTCCGGCATTTGCCTGGAGTGATTTGGGAAACCATGGAAAACCCAAATCTGGATGCCCGGACGTGGATTCGAACCGCCGTCCTCCCGAATGCGAGGCCAGAACGCTATCCGTTTACACCACCACTCTTGGTTTGTGTGTATGATATGCGCGCAGGAAGCATTTTGCAAAATCTTTATACAAACACCCAGTTTTTATCAGATTATAATGGAATTTTACATACATATAGGCCTACTTTAAAACAAATAGAAAAACACTTTTTATGTTTGATTTACAGAAACCTTAACCCTCTCCTTCTTTCCCCCCCAACACCCACCCCCACATCTTATTTTATGTCACCGTTGTTCACACACACACCCACAGTTTTTAGGATTTGTTATCCGTGGTTCTGATTCCACGTTAAACTGTAGGCCCCTGAAGAAAGGAATCAACCATCGTCCCTCGACACGAATGTCGTGTTTTGAACTAAGTTAGATTTTTAGTTTTTGAACTGAGAACTTCTTTAGGCGCGTTGAGCGATTTTTGGATGGATAAAATCCCATGAGTTCGCGTCACCGACATGCTAATGTTGACAGTATATCTGTAGCGGTCTGGTGGCTCAGTGGTTGAGGTGTCTCACTCCTGAATGAAAGGTCCCCGGCTCGAATCTCTGTTTCGGCGGGGATTTTCATAGACGATTAACCCGACCTGCAGATTTGGCACAGCTTGCTGTGTAATTTGAAGTACGCCAGAACGCTTCCGCGGCTCGGATTGCACGTGAAACTGTAAGTCCCCTGTACCTGGTAACACTACCGGGTTAGGCTAAGTCGGCTAAGACAGGGGCGGAAAGCGCAGCCAGTAGAAACCCTGTCACCAGGTCATTACGACCGCACGGAATTATTAATATTTAGTATATCTGTGGCTAAAAGTATGACACGTTGCGTGAGAGTATGATGTTAATAGTTTTAAGTTTTAACTTCTGTCGGTAGTTCCCAATCACTGCTATGTTTTAGTGCATATTTATTTATTGATTTTTTTTGTTTTTTAATTATAAGTTGCATGAACAAAATACTGAAGGAAGATTTTGGACTGAATATAAATCAAAGTAAGATGAAAGTGCTGAAATGTAGTAGAAATGATACCAATACTAGAAGATTAAATATAAAAATAGGATCGGATGCAATAGGAGAAGTGAGTGAGTTCTGTTACTTAGGAAGCAAAATTACAACCGATGGCCGAAGCAGGAATGATGTTAAAAGCAGAGTAGCACTAGCAAAAAGAGCCTTTATGAAAAAGAGAAACCTTTCAGTTTCAAATATTGATCTAGGAATTAGAAATAACTTTTTAAAACTCTATGTGTGGAGGACACCACTTTACGGTAGCGAAACATGGACTTTAGGAATACCGGAAAGAAAGAAACTTGAAGCATTTGAAATGTGGTGCTACAGAAGAATGCTGAAAATTAGGTGGACAGACAAAGTAAGAAATGAACGAGTTTTGGAAATGATGGGTGAGAAAAGAAGTTTATGGAAGAAGCTTATAGAAAGAAGAGACAGGCTGGTAGGTGGTATTTTGAGACATGCTGGATTGGTTAATTTGTTAGTGGAGGGAACAGTGGAAGGTAAGAACTGTAGAGGAAGACAGAGATTAGAATATATCTATATCTACATATATACTCTGCAATTCACAAAATTGTGGGTGGCAGAGGGTGCTCAGCACCAAAGCTAATCTCTTTGCTGTGCATTCCAATCCCTAATGGTACGAGGGAAAAAAGAATTCATATAAGAATCAGTCCGGCACCTTATTTCTCTAATTTTATCTTTCCTGTCCTTCCGACTCAAATAGGTTGGTGGAAGAAGTATTTCACTACACTCATGAGTGAAAGTTGGAGTACGCATGTTTTCCAATAAGTTTACACGAAACGTGTGTCGTCTATCTACCAGAGACTCCCAACCTAATCTACTAATCAGTTCTGTGACGCTTTCATAAGGACTGTAGCAAGCGGTCACGAATCGAGCGGCTCTTCTCTGTACTTTCTCTATGCTTTCGATCAATCCCTTACGAAACGGGTCCCAAATGGCACAACAATAATCCAAATGTGGACGCACAAGAGATTTTTACGCTATCTCCTTTGTTTGTTCATTACAATTTTTCAATATTATACCTATGAATCGCAGCCTAGAATTTGCTCTACCTACTAAAGAATTAATGTGTATGTCCCATTTCATGTTCCTTTGTACTGTTACTCCCAAATATTTAATAGAATCGACCATATCAATAACTGTATTGTTTAACTCTTATTTCTGAACAATCGGATTCTTTTTGTTAGTTATGGTCATTGTCTTGCACTTTTTACAGTTTAGAGTAAGTTGCCACTCAGCGCACCAAGCCAAAATAACATCCAGATCGCGCTGAATTTCTAAGCAATCGGCCAAAGTTCTTACTTCCCTATAAATAACCGCATCATCAGCAAACAATCTAAAAAGGCTTTTCACTTTGTCTCCGAGATCGTTTATAAAAATTAAGAAAAGAAGTGGTCCTATTACACTTCCTTGAGGTACACCCGATGTAACATCTAGATTAGAAGAACTTTCTCCTTCAACGACAACATACTGCGACCGACAAGTTAGAAAATCCTTTATCCATTCACAAAGCTGATCCGATATACCGTACGCTCGAAGCTTCGCTAAAAGGCGGTTGTGTGGCACAGAGTCAAAGGCTTTCTGGAAATCTAAAAAAATTGCATCTACTTGTGAACCTGTATCGATAACTTTCATTACGTCGTTTGTAAATAGGGTAAATATGAAGCAGATAATTGAGGACGTGGGTTGTAAGTGTTATGTAGAAATGAAGAAGTTAGCACAGGATTGGAAGGGATGGAGGATTGCATCAAACCAGTCTAAAGACTGACGACAGCACAATATATATATATATATATATAATAAGTAAATATATAATAAGTTCTGTCAATAACCATCAATTTCGATGTTTCACATCTGCCGGGCACGCAGTGACGGATACAGATTTTTGTTTCGTTTGTTATGCGGAATGCGTAGGGGTGCGTAGGAGGGACAGTGTCTCACTGTAGCGCGCTGCTGGGCTGGGCCAATGACCGGCCGGCTGGCGCTCTGAGCACCAATATGAGAACGCGCGCCGCCGGAAGACGATGCATTCCAGCGCATTGCGGTCAGCACGGCTCACAAATAGAACCCACCGCCCGAGGTGGCCATACCGTAACCACCCACGCACCCTGAACTCAACATTTATTGTCAGGCCGACAGACGACCGCAGTCGGAAAACGTGTTAGACCTGGCGCGCACCGGGGATAGAAAAACCCCAATCGTAAGGAAAAAATGATTGGGCGCACAAAGTTCCGAAGAAGAGGCTATCCAAAAATTACGTCATACCTTGTGGGGGAACATGTGACATAGTATGTCATCATGTGAAGAGTGTGACATAGCGTAGTATGGTGTGATAATGGTGTGACATGGCGCGACAGTGACATGGTGTGAGCTCATGTGAAGAGTGTGATATAGTGTGTCAGAGAATGGTATGGTGTGACAATGGTATACATGGTGTGACACGGCGTGACAATGGTGTGACAATGGAATTGGCGGTTATAAGTTTCCTAGCGTCATTCTGAAAGTTCTAGTATGGTAAAATTCTAATATTAAAATTACAAACTGTATAATATCACCAATGGGCGAAAGTCTGGCCACCTATTGTGAAATGGCGTCACATGACGTGATATGGTGTAACCTAAAGTGACATAGCGTGACGAATGGAGAGACGGCTTTAAGTTACATGAAGTCGCGTTGGAATTGCTGTTTTAATTAAATTCTAAATTTAAAGTCACAAACTGTGTAATATCACCATCGGGCAAAAGATTGTCCACCAACTGTGAAATGGCGTGACGTATAGTGACATGACGTGATACGAAGTAATGCTGTATCACGTGGCGTTACAACTGGACAGAGGGTCTTGAGCTACATGACGTCACGTAGAATTGCTGATTTAATTAAAATAAAAAAAACACAGAATGTGCGATGCCCACAAGGGTGAAAGGGTTGTCCACATAGTGTAAAGTGGTGTGACTTGTATCATGGTGTAACAGGGTTTGGCATGGCGTGACATTTTGTGAGCAGGGAAGAGGGGGGGATAATAAGAGTGGTGATGTTATGTTCATTGTGCTCTTTTAATAAACTTCTAAATTTAAAATAGAAAAATGTTTAATGTCACAACCGGGGAAACGGTGTTCGCAAAGTATAAAATTGCGTGACATGTCGTAACATTGCGTAACACGGTATGACATGACGTTAGATTGTGTAACATGGTGTGACGTGGTATGATATGGAGGTCATAAATTTCTTGACGTCTTGTTGGATGCTAAATTCTAAAACGAAAATACAATAACGTGTGATGTCTCAATGGTTTGAATGAGTTGAAATGATGTGAAATGGCGTGAGAAGGAAAGTATGGGGGAGGGGGAGAAGGTAAAAACTACGAAATTTGGGTAAATCAATTTATTTATACCTTCTAATTATTGACAAAAACAATGCTAGAAGGTAATTTTTGTGATATATTAAGTTTTGGCTCTGTTGAGCTAAAAAGTAAATAAAAAATTTAAAAAAAAAAAAATAAACCATAGTGACAATTTCATAAAATTTCAATGCGTCCTTAGAAGTTATTCTAAAAAAATTCTTCCAGTTCTGTCGAATAAGTATTTGGTATTTGGAGTTACGTTCAGTAACATCAAAAGATTAGGTCTAGTATTAACTAAAAAAAAGACATAAGGGGGCAATCTATACAAACCGAGAAACTTTTTTTATTTAAAAATTGTTCTCTGGTAACTAGACGAGTTAAACGAGTGTTATACTTACACTTGGAAAAAAAAAATCTTTTATTTCTCTTGTATGTCCAAATAATTTGAGGAGATAGAGAATTGGGGCCAAGGAACGGGAAGGAGTTCGGCCATGGCCTTTTGCAGAAGACATCTCGCCTTTTGCCTGGATTCATTTCGGGAAACTATGGTAACCGAAATCTCGATGATCGGACGAAAATTCGAACCCGCGTCCTCCTGAATACGAGGCCAGAGCGATATCGCTCACCTACCCGGCTCGATTTCCAATTAGATAATTATTACAACAGAATGTGTAGTGAACCTAGTCTAGGTCTAGTCTAATCAGGTGAATATGTGCCCGAGAATATGCCAGTGGTATCTGCTATTGTGTGCCACGGTACAGTAACAGTTTTCATCTGATTTGTAACTGTTTGCACACATACGGTACTCACAGAAACCAAAATAACGACTTGAGTGGAGCGATCCGCACGATCAACAAATCTCGCCACTGAATCGATACTGAGTGAAGTCACATGTCGTTATTAGGAACTTGAACGTGGGTTCGAATCCCCGTCCTGGCATCCAGATTTGGCTTTTCCGTGGTTTCCCCAAATCACTCCAGGAGAAGGCCGGTATGCTTCTTTGAAAAGTCCACGGCTGAATTCCTTCCCGTTCCTTACCCCAGTCCTTATAGGCCTCTAATGACCCGGACGTCGACAAGGCGTAAAGCCGTAAGCAAAAAATTAAAAATAAAAATTACGAACACTAAACGAGCAAAAAGTCACAGTCCATAAGGAACATTAAGTGTAAGACATTGCTTTGAGTTTCTGTGATCGTTTTTCGTGTATAGTTTGTAATTTTACTACGATACGCTGATTTCAGACAACCTGACTGTCACATATTTATCGTAACATTAATATTAAGAACAAATATAAATCGAAAATAATGCCATAACCTGGCCATTTGTTACATAAAACACAAAACCGACAGATGGTAGGTACAGTTACCGTTAAATCAATAAAAAATGAAAAAAACATGGAAAACCTAGACCACCATCCTACAAACGGTCGTTAAATTATATTAATAATGTTCAATGGTAAACATTGACAATCATTGAGGGAGAAATTCCATTAATAATACAAAAGCAATTGAGTTTAAGTTTAAGTCTATTCAGTATAGTATCCAAGTGAACACATATAAAGATTACAGATTTCTGGGAAAGCTTCGAAACATTATCGCGAATATCATCCGGCGAGGTGATACGTTTCCATGGATCTGTAGTGCAGTCCCGATGGTCTCGCGCAGTCACTGCAATCGTAATTGACGAGGCCGTCGGATCATCACGGAAACACGCTGGACCTGTCTGCTGTAGAATCCCATGTTCAACGATGTGCCCTCTGTATATAGATCTGCCACAGGTCGACCCCTGTCCTGTTTTCATAGCAGGCGAGCAACGCTAGAAATTCGTTTACAAATCCAGGCGTATTTGTTACTCCAAACTTTCAGCCCCAGGCGTAAAATCAAAATGTTCAGGCGTAATTATAATTATGAAAATAAATATTTTGTAGCTTACAATCTACTCCAACACAATTTAAAACAGTAAGTGGGTCTAAATGTGACAATATACAAAGGGTGATCAAATGGAAAAGTACAAAACGACGTAAAAAAGTAACAGTTAAATATTTGCATATTCCGCCATGGGAGAACGTAGCGAGACATCTCGGGATGTGATTGGAGTCTCTGACTGGGATCGGAGCATGCGCGGGCGCCTGCATGACCAGTAGAGAGCAGAGGCTCTTACCAAAAGCGGCGTCCAAATGATGCGGCAGTCCGTATGAGGACAGGATGGCGTACAGGTGGGGGATGTGTACTGTGAGACACTCCGACGCCTACGCAGGTCCATCAAGAATAAAAGACCGGGGCTGCTCATGGAGGGTGTGGTTCTGCTCCATGATAACGCGCGTCCACACGTCTCCAGAGTCACACACACGGAACTGGCCAAGTTCAAGTGGGAGACGTTGGACCATCCGCCCTACAATCCGGACATGTCACCCTGCGATTTCCATGTGTTTGGTCCACTGAAGAAACACCCGAAAGGGAAGCGCTTCAACTCGGACGATGTACTCAAGGACGCTGTGAAGGACTGGGTCTCGTCACGGCCACAAGAATTGTGGGACAAGGAATCCTGCGGCTTGTTCATCAGTGGGACCGTTGTGCTCAGGCCTATGGTGTATATTTTGAATAAAGTCTACATTTGTACCCACCGTGTCGTTTCGTACCTTTTCATTTGATCACCCCTTGTATTATATACCAAAATTGTGAAATCGGTTAATATAATTATTGTATTTATTACAAAACTTTTTAATTTTAGACAATGAACTTCATGTTCAGTGGACACAGTAGCTGATGAGTTACTAAGTAGTTTTGGTGATTTACTTGCTTATTGATCCTTGAATTGCGTGAAGTCGGAGCAGGCCTATTGGTAGTAGCTGAAGAGCCTGATGATTTGTCAGAGGCTGATGTTTCTTCATTTTCTGTCATTTCTCCTTTACCGCTGCTTGTAATACTTTTATCACCACTACTTGTCTTTGCAACTGGTATAAAGTCCGTAATTTTACGAGAAATCTTCACTTCCTTTATTAAACGAAAAAAGCACGAACTAGAATTGTCGTTTACTTCGCGGTACTTCCCCTACACCGTTGCGACATCTTATGAACTTCAGAAACGAATCATTTGAAACTCTAAAACAGAACCACAATGCGACAGGTATTATAATTGAAATTAATTTTTAGAATTAAAACTTAACATGCAAAACTGAAAGCGAAGTACTGAAATGTATCTAAAAAAAAAAAGATGCTTAGACGTATTTTCTACGCCTTTGACGAAGATTGCAGGCGTAAAATGAAAAAATTGAGGCGCAATTACGGCTAAAGCCCGATCAATCTCGAGCACTGCTGAGGCAATCCTTCGACCTCCACGTTCTGTGATGACGCGTGGACGTCCATCATTTTGTCACCTATTACTAGTTTCACCGTCCTTCAACCAGTTTCCGCAGATGCTCACTACAGTAGCACGCGAACAGCCGACCAGCCTCGCCGCTTCCGAAATTCTCGTTCCCAAACGCCGGGCCATAAAAATCTATCTTTTGTCACATCTAATTATGTCAATGGATTTCCCCTTTTGCCACACGTATTTTCACTATAATTGCTCTCAATGAATGTCTGCTCAGCTATAAAATAGTACAAGCTTGTGATATGCAGATTTGTCCTTACATTCATGGATTGTAGAAGAGATAGTAGGTGAAGATAAGTTTGGGTTTAGGAAAAACCGCGGTGCAAGAGAAGTAATTCTGGCTTTGAGATTAATACTTGAAGGGCGGATCAAGAAAAGCAATGATAGATTTATGGTGTTTGTTAATTTAGACAAAGTTTTGATTATGTTAGATAGGACTATATGTTCAAAATCTTATAGAAGTCAGACCTAAAATATCGAGAGAGAAGAATGCTTTATAACCTGTATAAGAATCACGTGGCTATAATAAACGTAGAGAATCATGAGAGACATGCATCAGTTAAAAAGGGTGTGAAACTGGGTGTTAATATATCCTCATTAATATTCAACATGTATCTTGAGGAGGCAATAAAGGAAATGAAAGAAATATTTAAATGCTACGATTTGCTGATGACATTATCTTGTTAGTAGAACTGGCTGAGGATATTGAGAAGTTACGGAATGGCAAATACAAAATACTGGAGCAAAATTTTCAACTACATATGATGAAATGTAGGAGAGATGATACCAATGATACTAGATTAAATATCAAAATAGGGTCGGATGTAGAATTACGTGAATTTTGCTCCTTGAGAAGTAAAATTACTACGATGGTCGAAGCAGGAATGATGTTAAAAACAGAATACCACTATCAAAAAGAACCTTATTGAACAAAAAGAAATCTTTTAGTTTCAAACATTGATCTAGGACTTAATAAGAATTTTTTTAAACTTTATATGTGGAGCACAACACTTTATGGTAGCCAATCATGGACTTTATGAATAACAGAAATAATAAAAATTGGAGTATTAGAAATGTGATGGTTTAGGAGGATGCTGAAAATTAAGTGAACAGATGAAGTACGAAATGAACGAGTTTTGGAGATGATGGGAGAGGAAAGAAGTCTGTGGAAGAAGATTACAGAAAGAAGAGACAGGCTGGTAGGTCATATTTTGAGACATGTTGGATTGGTTAATTTGTTAGTGGAGGGAACAGTGGAAGGTAAGAACTGTAGAGGAAGACAGAGATTAGAATAAATGAAATAGATAATTGAGGATGTGGGTTGTAAGGGGTATGTAGAAATGAAGAGGTTGACACAAGATAGGAATGGATGGAGGATTGCATCAAACCAGTCGAGAGACTGATGACAAACAATAGAAAAAATTAACAGTGTGATGTACGTGCAACGTTACTAGTCGGCGTTTACTGTGGAGTTTGGCAGCGGTCTTAATGTTTTCACTCATCAGTATGTATGTTAACAAACCGTGTCTTTCTATGTTTAAGTAGGCCCTACTATCTTATTTTTATCGCGTGAGACAGTTCAGTTTGTTTCTTCCTATCACTTGTTCATTTCATTACCACCGACTCTGGTGCCAAAAGATTTATTGCTCTCGCAGTCGAAATTATAAAATAAAATTATTTATAAATATCGGGGTATCCTATTGTAAATTCACTAGGAAATTGATGTGGTTTCATTCATCAGTAACAACTTTTTGTTTCATGTTTAAGACGATCATTTGGCGTCATTTATAATAATTCTAATGTCGAAAGGGACATTTATTTCTTTGAATAGTTTATTAATAATAATAATTGATGAAATTGCGATGGAGCACCCGCTGCTCTGGCAATCTCCCTACACATCCCCTTTTTTCCTTTCCTCTTCCAGCCTACTTTGCCTCTACTAATTTTTGCTTTAAATTCCTCCGGTGTTTCCGGTAAATTATTCATTACTTCTCTTGGCAATTTATTTCAGTCCCTCACACCCTTTCCTATGAAAGAAAATTTTCCCACACCCTTACGCCTTTTTTTTTTTTTTTTTTTTTTTTTTACAGTTTAACGTCCCTTTTTAACAACGTGGTCTTTAGAGACGGGAAAGGATGGGGGCAAGGAATGGAAAGGAATTCGGCCATGGCCTTTCGAAGGAAGCATCCCGGCATTCACCTGGAGTGATTTGGGGAAACCATGGAAAACCCAAATCTGGATGCCCGGACGGGGATTCGAACCGCCGTCCTCCCCTTATGCCTGAAATCAAGTGCCAGCTTGTGGTAATGGTCAACCTTACCCTTCCAAGTACCTCTCTTAATCTTAACACCAATATCTTTCCATGCTTCATCACCAGTATAGGCTTTGTACATTCCCATGATTTTCTTCACTCTCCTTTTATTTTCTAATGAATCCCACTCCAGCTCCTTTATCATATTAGTTACCGATTGTGTTCTGCGGTAATTTCCATAGACAAACCTGGCAGCCCTCCTCTGCACCCCCTCCAATTCCTGTATTTGATACCCAAAATGTGGATCCCAAACAACACCACCATATTCCAGCAGTGGTCTGACCAAAATTTTGTACCCCAATTCCCTTACTTCTTTTACATTCAAACGCATTGCATCTTGAAATGAATTTTTTTTATCTTCGTTTCCTGTTTTACCAGCGAAGTGTGTAGCCTGATTTTGGCGTTTTAGTTGAGTAGTTACGTCGCTCGCCTGGAGATCAGAGGATCTCTCGTTCGAAACCCTCTCTTGGCTGGGGTTTTAAAAGGTCATTACATGTATATTTACCACCAGCAAGGGTTGCATTGAGTATGGAAGCACACCAGACCGTTTCTGTAGTTCGAATTCCACGTTAAATTGTAGGTCCCCAATAACCGGTAGCATTGCCACGTTAGGAGATGGTAGTCATGTCAAGAAGTGTATTCGTGGTGATTAGAAAACTCTGACGCTGGGTAGTCGAACCTTTCGGGACATTCCGGCAAACAATGCTACACGCATTTACTTTTATCCTGTTTCTTGTTTTTTTTTTTTCCATGTACTTGATACGGTTGACCAATATCTTAAACGTTTAAATCGGAGAAAGCACCAATCGTCCTTCAGATCCTTTCTCATGATTTCAACATTATGCTCATTCTGTATTTTATGTTTTAGGTTCATTTTATGTAACATTATTCGACATTTTATTTCAACTATTTCACTCTTACTATACCTTAAAAATGGCGCTAATGGACTAAACGTGATGGACGTTGTTGTGAAAGGAGAGGATGTAAATTAATTGCATTGTTTTCTGTTTCTACGGATTAAAAATTATTACAAAAAGTTCAACATTTCTGGTAGCGTTAGGTGACAGGATTCGGAGAGTGTGCTCCGAAACACTTGTGCCTGCACCAGCATTGTACTGTTCCGTCAGATCTGCCACAGATCACCCCCTATCCCGCTTTACAGAGCCTCCGACCTCCACGTTCTGTGATGGGGCGTGGACGTCCACCAGTTTGTCGCCCAGTCGTGATTTCACCGTCCTTCAACCTCTCTGCTTAGATGCTCACTACAGTAGCACTCGAACAGCCGACCAACTTCGCCGTTTCATAGATGCTCGTTCCCAGGTGCCGCACCCACAAACCACCGGTACGTAATTTAAGGTGGTAGATACAGTTACCAGGCTTCAAAAAAAAAAGTTTTTTCTTTCGATTTACAAAAATAGTTTTTAATTTTGACTTCATGTTGGTGAAAAAATTATATCAATATCTTTTACAGTGTGGGAATTATGCGTGATTAAGCAAAGCCCTGCACAATTGACAGCCATTTAAATCTTACTGCACTTGAAGGTACCAACAGGTTTAACTTTAAATACCTCAAAACAGCAATTCATAAATTGACTTTAAATATAACTTTTTTCCACATGGATAGATCTTTTTCGAATTTGCAGGACATGTTCTACATACTAATTACTACAGTCCCTACCATTATTTTTTATGCAACTTTCACAATTGGAAACTATGCCTTTATGTTTAAACAAAAAAGCAAGAAATTTAATTTCATGAATTTTTTTATTAGCAACAAATATAGAGTTAAAATTGTTATATTATTGGTTTAACTAATTGCCTCGATATTAGTTTACAGTATTAAAAAAATAATTTTTGCAAAATTTTAAATATCATGCTTTCTGTCATTAAAGACCTTAATAATAACATATTTTTAACTGTCAATTTGGATAGTGTATTAAGATATTGTTCAATAGTATTTTTATTTTAAAAATCAGTTTTTATATGTAACTATAACAGTTCTAAGGACCTTTTAAAATTGAACCCTCAAATTTAAATAGATATGGAGAAAATGAAATCTCAATTTCTGCAAATATTTGTATGTGTTAGCTGTATCTACCCCCTTAGGGGTATTGCGTGACCTGTTCGTAGAAATCTCGTTCCGGTCAACTCCGGAAACCTAAAGGCGCGTTCCCACGATCCCTTGTAACGAAGGCGAGACGGGACGGGACGAATACTCAACCGCATGCCATGGGAACACGGCTGCCTCTGCTAACGGAGACGAGACGCAGCTACCCACTCCGAGTCGGTAAACATCACAGGCGTGTGTAGCGGTGCGCACCCCTTCTGCAGCTTTAAACTGCTCTGTGCCAAACGACACTAGGCAACGTTGTGCGGAGGTGGCGGCGAGGTAAGCTAGGACTAATCTGCGGCTCGCGGTCGTCCCTACACTTCGGCTAATGAGGTTCCGCCCCGTCTCGCCTTCGTTACAAGGGATCGTGGGAAAGCGCCTTAAGAAGGACTTTTCCAATCCATGCCACGCCGAATCGCTGCTGTATTGCGCTCCACAGATGGACCAACACTCTAATAAGCAGGTGGTCATAATATTTTGGATAATCAGTGTATAGTACACCGTTCATAAGAGGTACACTGTTTACCAGTGAGCGTAGTAAAACTGTAGAGTGTGTGGAAACGTTGCGAAGCGCTGTCGAGCCGCGCCAACCACAATGCTTGGCGTCGGTCCATTCGATTTTTGTCGGCGACCCAATTCCGTCGTCAGGCCCCAGCGCCACTCTTAATTAACAGATACAAATCGCCGAGTCTATGTGCTGGCGCTTAGAGGCTGTAAGCAAGCGAGTCGCTTCCCGGGGGAATCGCAATTAGATCGAGTTCACTCCGTGTTTCAGGTTATTGGTTTCCCTCCCCGGCGGCGGTCTCTTGGCTCGCGTTCCTGGAGGTAACACCGCAGACTACTAACGAACTCTACAGGCCGTCCGCGAAACTATTAATGACGTAGTATCCCCAGGTAGCAATATCTAAACCGCTACTAAGGAAGCATACACATTTAATCTCAACTGCCGCAAATATTACCAGTTTAAGCACAGTGCGCAATAGAATATTGTCATGATGGTTCTGGCTATGTTGGGGTTAAAAGGCACGTCTAAAATTGTAAAGTTCCGACCAAAGACCTGAGTAGTTTTAATTAAGTGTTGTGTTCATCTTGGGCTGTGTTTGTTTCGTGTAATGCTCACTATAGCGTTACATTCACAACACGAGCTAAACATGATATAAAGTGCAGCGGCTACATGGTCGGTTTTTTTTTTTTTTTTTAAATTTGGCACATTACATTCGTGTAGGTATAACTGTTCGGATCCGAATTTAAAATAGTTTTCCTTACCCGAAAGCTGATATGGGAACGGAGATTCTCACGACGTGTTAATACACTGAACGCTAGTGGTCCGGTGCAACAGTGGCTAAGCCGTCTGACTGGAGACCGAAAGGTCCCCGGTTCGAATCCCTCTCTCAGCGGGGATTTTCATAGGCCCTTAACCCGACGTTCACCTCCGGCACAGCTTGCTGTATAGTCTGAAGTACGGTAGAACGCTTCTGTGGTTCGGATTCCACGTTAAAATGTAGGTCCACTTTACCAGCCAGGATTGTCGGGTTAGGTTAAGGCGGCTACGACAGGAGCGGAATACGCAGCCCACACAAAATCTGTCGCAAGGTTATTACAACCACACGGAATTTTTATTATGCAATGTACCTTTCCGGTTTTTTTTTCTTTTTCTTTTTTGTTGCTGTTGGAGATACAGTTACAAAAACACAACGTTTCGGCGAGTGTTCCGTTGTCTTCATCAGGTATGTCACGACGAGAAATTGCGTACCACCGGGCTTTTCTACAGTCGTCGAAAAATTGTGTTTTCATACCACCATCTGTCTGAAAACACGGGAAGACTATATTGCGGATAGGCTGATTACCTATAAGATCACTAATTGTCTCATTAAAGTTGCTCAGGACTTGAGGAAATTAAAACTTGTCGTACAGAACAGTGTTTATACTATTTGCTAATAGATGGCGCCAGCTACGTTCGTGCAGTACATGAGTAGTATCCGGGGGAGGGAAAACAACTATTCATAGTAATTCCACAGTGGGAACCAACCTCAGATATGGAAGATATTACACTAAGGAAAACATGTTAGTGTGGTATTACCGATACACGCCAGTGTGGACGGGAGTGATACAATGCGACCAGGCTCCAGTCCTTCCTCGCAGCTGTTTTTAGGCACTTTCCTGCAGTCATCACAGCGAATGGTAAAACGACCCTAAATCTCCGCCTCACTACATTTCACAAACAAAAATACACTTACCGTACAGTACGCGTTTGCCAGACAGACTTTCCTCCTACAGGGGTTGGACAAAATAATATGAACACCTGATATTTACATACATCTTTTTTTTTTTTTTTTTTGTCATCAGTCTTCCGACTGGTTTGATGCAATCCTCCATCCATTTCTATCTTGTGCTAACCTCTTCATCTCTACATATCCCTTACAACCCTTTACAACCCATGTCCTCAATTATCTGCTTCATATATTCTAATCTCTGTCTTCCTCTACAGTTCTTACTTTCGACTGTTCCCTCCACCAGCAAATTAACTAATCCAGCATGTTTCAAAATATGATCTACCAACCTGTCTCTTCTTTCTGTAAGCTTCTTCCGCAAACTTCTTTCCTCACCCATCATTTCCGAAATTCATTCATTTCTTACTTTGTCTGTCCACTTGATTTTCAGCATTCCTCTGTAACACCACATTTCAAATGCTTCAATTTTCCTTCTTTCCGGTATTCCATGTTTCGCAACCGTAAAGTGCTGTGCTCCACACTTTTAAAAAGTTTTTTCTAATTCCTAGATCAATATTTGAAACTAAAAGATTTCTCTTTTTCATAAAGGCTCTTTTTGCTAGTGCTATTCTGCTTTTAACATCATTCTTGCTTCGGCCTTCGGTTGTAATTTTGCTTCCTAAATAACAGAACTCACTTACTTCTCCAACTGCATCCGATCCTTTTTTTATATTTAATCTGCTAGTATTGGTATCATTTCATCACTTTAGTCTTGCTTTGATTTACATGCTATTGATTTATTAATAGGGTGTTGGACCACCTTTTGCTTGTAGAACCAACTACAATTCCTCACTGAATTGATTCACAGAGTGTCTGAATAGTTTCCAACGTAATGTTGTCCCATTCTAGTACCAAAGCATCCACCAATTGCTTCAATGATGTTGGAGGCGGAAGTCTCATCCTTATACTCTGCTCTAACACTCCCTACAACGGTTCAATTATGTTGAGTTCTGACGATTGTGCTGGACAGGGAAGATGTCTGATGATATTCTGATGCTCCTCGAACCAGAACAGAACCTTTTTGGATGTGTGTATGAGTGCATTATCATCTTGGAAGGTGGCAGTGATTGGCACCGGTATGCTAGTCATAGTAGGAACTTCGTCATTGAGGATGCCGAGATATTCATTCTGTCATCCGGCCAGTGATGTGAATGAGAGGACCAGCGGAATATCGCGATATAGCCACCCAAATCATATCGGAACCTCCGCCATGCTTGACTGTAGGACGCAGGCAGTCCTGATCGTAGGATTTTTTTGGGGTTCTCCACATATAAACGATGATTCATTGGACAATACCACATTCTTTCAATCATCAAGTGCCCAGTTTTTATGGCACCACTTGTTTCGCAGCTTAGCATTGGTTGCCGTATAATAGGTACTGAAATTGCAACCCGTTTGTGAATGTTAGCTTTGTGGAGCTCCCGCCGTATTGTTTTTGTCGAAACAGTGTTATTCAGGTGTGTGTCGAGTTCTGCTGTCGCTTTTGCCGCGGTAGTTTTGTGTTGTCTGGTCACAATCCTTTTTAATGTCCGTTGGTGTCTGTCGGTTAACTTTGGTTTTCGTCCACTATTCCTCTTCGCCGAAGATGTTTTATATGATGTTGTGTATGTTTTCAATACCGTGGATACTGTCACTAGTGAAACGTTAAATAGTTCAGCTGATTTCGTCACAGACACTCCCGCTAACCGAGCTCCAACGATTTGCGCTCTTTCGAAGTCTGATAGATCAAACATTACACCCATTGCTTGTTATAACCGTTACAGAACAATGCGTATAATAACCTGACCCATAACCAACAAGACCTGTCACATCAACTAAGCCGTACACGCGCGTTGCAGTATTCACACGGAAGCAGTGGTGCCAACATGCAACAACCCGTACTCTATCACATGTTGTTCACATTATTTTGTACAACCCCTGTAAGTACGCTAGGTCGTGGTGTTATAATTGTGGTTTTGGATATTTTGAATTTAACGTTCTAGAATTTGTTATGTTTGTAGCTGCACTAGTTACTATGCATTTAATTGATTTAATAAAAAACGGCCACCTGTCAGGTGGTTGCTGTTAAAGGAAGGGTTATACAGGCCATCTACTAACAAAAGTTAATACTCTCGCGTAGTTAGTCAAAGAGCGCAACGTTTTATTGCCCATAAACACTTCCCGCCAAACGCAAACCACCAGAACAAAATATAGTTTATAGACTCCTTCACCGAAGACACAAGTTCGGTAAGATAGTGGTAATAGTGAGTCACTTCTTTAGTACAAATTCACAACACTGTCCCACACTCAAACCGATATCATGACGTAATTTTTCAACAGCCAAGTTCACTTACAAACTCTGTCCTCGTTTTCCTACAGATCACTCACTGCATAACTTCACTCTCCACACTGTATGTACCCTTATTAAATATCTTAATAGGAACGCCGCAACGTCTGTTCATTACAGTTTACATTTTTTTTTAAACTGGTTCACACTCTTCCGCTACTCTAACAGATTCTTCTGCGGTTTAATTAAATATTTACTTTCATACGCGTTTCGCCGTAATTGTGTAGGACATCATCACTGCATTCGTAGCATCTGTTATTAGATATCAATTAGAAATAGAACTGGTTGTCCTAGATACAACTATTTAAAACTTTCGTGTGTCTGAGTTCTTCGATAATACTGATGCCAATGAGACGACAGATACCGTTACTGACAAAAACGTATTAGCAGCCTATGAATTCACTGATGATGCTCCATAACTTAGAGGCGAAACGCGTATGAAAATTAACATTATAAGTCACCTACTTCAGAAAACACAAAAAAGTGTTAATATAATTGTAAATGTGTTATTAATGTAAAGAGATTCATGTAAGAGATATTAAACATAATTTTTCGTGAATTATATTGAAGCTACTGTACTGATCTACATTGAACTTTGAAACCCAATGACGAGTGATTATCAAGGAGTAAATAAGAGTCAACGAGAGAACGAAACAGAATTAAGACCTTAAAGACGAATCATGAATTTTGGTCGAGATGCGATCGGCTGAGACCGTCTAGATTTGAAACTTATGTTTTATGAAAAATGTCTTAAGATTCAACTAAACCAATTAATGTTAGAAAAAATGTGTTTAAAAGTGGCTGATTGAGTAATAATAACTTATAGTCAAAAGAAAAGTGGAATTAAATAAGCAGTACGAAAGATAGTCTAAGTATATCTTTCAGGTAAACGACTGTAAAATATAAATTCTAGCCAATATTGACGTCATAATTGGACTAGATATGACGCATAATACGCGCAAGTGTGAAAGTACGCAATGCAACGCCAAATTAAAATATAATTATTATTGCATTGAAGTTATAGAGAAGGAAGGATATGAATACGAGGCTACCGTAAACGGTTTAAAACAAAAAACGAAAAAAAAACACCGAGTTCCCTTATATTGTTGAAATTCAATTTTCGCTGTCGTCTCGTACACTGGCGCACGCAACGTTCTCAGAACGTACTGTAGTTGAACCTGCGATTCATTAAGCGAGCGAACAGTGAGGTCGGGAGTTTAATCCGAGGTTGGCATTTAATTTGTGGGTGTCCAGTTTACTGTCAGACGGTAATTGGAATGTGCTCAGGACAGCTGCCTCGAGGTCGATAAGGGATAGGCTCCATCCTAACACTCATTCCCCAAATCTGTGGAAGTAACCACTGCTTCAGAAGCTACTAATACGTGTTTGTGTTTATATCTTTATTTAAGCTTTTATATAAAAACTCTCTTTCAACTAAAGAGAAGCTTTCCAAGTTTTGTAGATCGACCCGTTATTCGGCAATATACAAATTGAAAGCTTTTCTGCATTGGTAGCCAAATGGGTGCTATCCTAGCATCGGTCGCCAAATGTAAGCTACTCCGCAAAGGTCAGCCTATTGTGAGCTAGCCACTCCTTAGTGGATTACAACGTGTTATTTAGATGATAACGGACCACATTCTCCTCTTTCAGCACACGCAAGCCGTTAACTAAGAAATTGACAGACATTTAATTTGTAAATGAAAATCTCACGGTTCTGGTCGAAATACTAGTGAATTTAATTGATACCAATCATGAGAACAACGTTTAAGCACTTATGTTACATTGAATCAAGCTTCCGATACATTTCAAATGCTATTTTAGCGTGTGTGCTAGGTGCCTGTCCTCGTGCCACACAACTATCTCCGAGCGCCGCTCCTTCCACAGGGTTGCCAACTCAAAATATTTCTTACCCCTAAATCTTAAGTCAAAAACCCCTAAAATCACCAAAATTAAACGGTAAAACCCCTAAAATATAAATACTATATTTTGCTTAGTAATTTCCATTATTTATAAATTACGCAATATTTCTAACATTATTTAGTTTTGTACAGAGTTTTTGAGATCATACATTTTAACATTAAACAAATTTAACATTTTAGTAGGACGATTAAATGTTATGCAACATTCACCATTTCGTCGCAATGTGAATCGGACCATTATCACACGTTGTAGCATTTCAGTACATAACCTAATTACGCAACTTATTTTTAACAAAATTATAGATAGTCTACAAAAGGCTCGGTCGAAATTGGAATCGTGATTAATACTAGGCCAAACTCGGAATTGTTTTCAAAACGTTAAATCCATCGGCGTCACAGTCATCTGAATAAAAATTAGCTGAGGTGGATGTATTCCACCATCTCGATTACTCAGTTGGTACTACCCGGACTCGATGTCATTTTTATTGCCAAAAATATGAGTACCTTGTATGTTGGGTTTGACTTGTACCAGCCTTTCGGTGAAAATCAGCAATCGTTTTCAGTATTGTTAGTCAACAAATTGCATATTGACACACAACAGCACACATAATTCGACCAGAAATTTTTAAACAACAACGACCAAATTGTTGCATGTAGCTCTAAAAACCGCGTCTTTACATACCGCAAGTCCGTAGGTAACCAAAAGAATTCTATGTCTATGGCAAACACTAAACCCTGAGTCTATGATAACTTTTTTTTTTTAATATTAATCAGAACACAGAATTTTACTTTGTGATCAGAAAAAAACTAGCCACAGAGAAGGCTGAATTATTAGTAAAAAGTTACTGTACCTGAAGCTATTTTAATGCTCAACAAATTCAACGAAAAAATCAAAAGTTTCCTAAAAATACTCCTAAAAATTATAAAGCCCCTAATAAAATCCCATCCCTCATGGAGACCCCCTCCCCCAAATTTAGGGGTAAAACCCCCAACTAGGCACCCATATCCTTGCAATGCTAAAATGCAAGCGTCTAATCAACAATCGCGGCCCGCACAGCTGTGTTGGCTAGTGTCAAAGATTGTTACTTAAATATAACAACACTATGCTACCCCGTTTACTATAAAAACTACTAACAATATTACTAGGCAAGTTACAAACATTAATACAATTATTTAGGATAGTTGTAATTAAAAAATGTGAAATAATTCAATAATAGTAAATTAATACTATAAATGACCAGTTGGTTAGTGTAATGTTACAAAGTCAAGTTCGTAAATCAGCCAAATACGGTCAAGAAATTAAGATTTTTGATCCGTTACTATACAACAGTAAAGCTCAAGCTGACGTCACTGAACGGCTCACGTTTCCGCTCCCGCCCTTCATTGGCAAATTAACAGCAGCCAGAGATGTTATAACAAAGTCGAGATTACGAGCGTTATGTAATAACTAAGCAACTGCAACTAAATGAACTGCAAGAGTGCTTCCAATAAATTTGCCTTTCGTAGCAATTCGTTTTATATTAAATACGTCCATTTAGTTTTTTAAAAAAATGATAAAATTTTACGGCTTAAAAAACCTGGAACGTAATAGTACTTTACGAATCAGTGAAGTCCTGCCCGTTGTTTCCATTTTTAAATCACTACTGCCGCGATGTTCGTCCATCTTTTGGTATTTTCGGTAACTTTCAAACAGTGTACATCACAAAAAACCTATATTTCATGTTATGAGAAAGTGCACGTGAGTTTCTGTGGTGGCGTGTCTTAAGAAACCTTCAAAATGTAAGTTTGATTAGATAATTATTCCAAGTCTACTTAGTTGCAATTTCTTGATCTAGTACAACATTCCTCGTTTTATTTCTAGGATAACTCCAGAAATTTTACCAATGTCCAGCAGAAACTATTACACTTCGCACATTAAAAATATACCAACATTGCGTTTGAAAAGGAGAATCACTTCTCGAAACGCGTCACACACAGCGTAAATAAAACAACAATAGTAACTGTGTTGCAGCAAAATTATTTGCTTATCCAGTCAACTGAAAACAGTTACATACTTTCATAAGTTCATTTATCTATATCTATAAAACGAAAACCGGACATATTGGTCGTATAAAAACTCGGAAACTACGGGGCAGATTTCGATGGAGTTTTCACCGTTTTAAAGCTTAGAGTCTTAATTCACTTGTCTGGCATGTCTTATGTTTCAACGTTAAATAATGTAGGAGCATTAAATGAAATTCTGAACGTATGGTGAGAAATTCCACAGGAGGCATCGCTAGATGCCGCATACTCCGCACTAAACACACAACACAATGTCTCTGACCATAGCCTTTAATTAAAGCAATAAGATAAGTTAGAGTAATAACAATTTTGCACACTAAACAAAACTTTAAGTATTTTTTCTTTTAATTCGATATATTCAATTTTTAAAAGCCATAGCTTGAAGTATTATTTCCTTTAATTAGGGATATCAATTTTTAAACGAAATAGATAGCCGTAAAAACAAAGAGATTTTCTTTAAGCACGATCTCTGGACAATATCTCTGGCCTCCAGCATTAGTCTTCTGTTTACGATAATATTATTCCGGATTCACTTTTGATATTTTATCTGCAAAGTTAAAGGATCTGGCGTTTCGAGCCACAAGTATATCCATTCACTTCGCAATTGAATCAAACGTGAGTTTTTAACATCATCTAGGGTTGTTCAGTAATGAAGTAATGAAATTTCTTAACCAAATTATCGAAGCTTGATATATATGAATCTTTTCGGATGAATGAAATAGTATACGTGCAAATAAACTTCAGCCCACCAGTTTCTTGGTGGGGGGCGGGTGAATGTAAGTTTGCTTTAATTTCGAAAAAGGTTGCGCGTATTTTATGAAACTTTGTACAAATGTTTTGCGGGAATAAAAATAGGGTACGGTTAAATATACGCCAACTATACCGGGCAACGCTGGGAACTCCGCTAGTTATCGATAAAGTAAAGATATTAAATTTTTGTCAGAATATGAGGTTTTCTTTCATTCTCCCCTCCCCCACGAACGCTCTTTGAGTAAAATCGCTGTTAGTTTTCCAGTCCGCTGATTTTATTGAGAAAAATCAAGGAATACCTTCTTGGTCGCTGCTATTAAGTATTGAATCCGCTAGAGACACGTTATGAGTTGTCGAACAGGCGCTCTCTGGTGCCCCGGAATCGATTATCAGCGACATCAAACTTCGCCGACCGTTTAAAAGTTTTATGATGGGCCCCGAAGTCTGTTGAGGACATGTAAGGAATCTACTGCAGAATCTCCTTTCAACAGAGCAGCAGGAAATTGGATTTTTATTAAACGGATAGAATAAATGCGTTCTGACTGGAAAATTAAATAACAACAACATTTAATTCTCCTCCGAAAATTCAGTTTCTGTTAAAAATGAGAAATGTTCGTTTCGAGTTCCGACTGATAACTTTTTCAGGAAATTTTCAGTGAAAATAGAAACTTTGGTTACTGGCACCATATAGAACTGGGATGTTAAAAGTAATAAGAAACTGTATTTACATTAAGAGGAATGCGCTATTCAGATATTGTGGACGTTTCTACTTCCGCGCTTTGGGCGATGAAATTAGTAAACAATGTCTGGTTCTTTGATTTAAACTCCAAATTAATTACCGCAGAATGAAAACACCATAAATTTGTATATAAGCTCGCAGTGTAATGCGAAAGACAAATCATCATAAATAAAACACCCGTACTCAATATGATATGTTAATAGATAGATAGATATGTTCACATTGATCCCATGTGAGAATAATCTCGGGGATGTGGAACAGTACATACACTTATTAGTAATGTCAATATTACTATATAATTGATAACATTATTGTATATTGACAACAAGTTACCAACAACCCATTAGTATAACCAATATCTCCTGTAATCTACAAATACAATCCCAAGTTACTTAATACTTATTATGTGGAACAGTGTATACACTTGTTACCAGCATCTAATAACCAGTTATTTTCTTACCAACCAGTTACCATGATAAGTTTCACTGTAATTTGTGACTACATATTATATTATGTTAGTTGCTATTTGTTTGGAACAGTACACACACCTATTAACAATATCAATTATATCACCAACAACTCATAAGCAGTCAATTACTTAAAAACCTGTTAGTATGATTATTTTTCACAGCAGTTTTTGAGTGCATGCTATCCCATGTTAGTTACTATATATGAGTGAAATTTTGTAAACAGTGTAATTAGTTCATTTGTCAAAAGTTTCAACAGAAAGAAAAACCATATATCATTTTAGTAATTGTGGATAATTTTGTCACCTTCCCCTTCCATACACCATATATACTATTTTATCAGTCATTCTTAGTAACAAAATTCCAAGAAAAAAATTCTTTCACAGTGTATAAATGGGTTCTGAACCAGAAACTCTTTCAGTTTGGACTTAAAGTAGTTGGGTTTTTGTAGATAACATTTAATTTCTGTTGATAATACATTGAATAAGGAAGCTCCAGTAAATGATAACCCTTTTTGTACAATTGATAGTGATTTGTAATCCTTGTGAATATTATATTTATTCCTAGTATTATGACTATGTATGTCAGCATTAAGATTGAAGTGTTCAGGATTTTCCACTACAAATAATAGTACAGAGTATACATACTGTGCTGGCATTGTTAGTGCACCCAAGTTTTTAAATAGATTTCTGCACGACGTCTGTGGGCTTGCTCCACAAATAGTTCTTATAGCACGCTTTTGCAATTTAAATACCCTCTGTGCTTGTGACGAGTTTCCCCAGAATGAGATGCCATAAGTGAGCAGGGAATGAAAATATGCAAAATATACTAACTTTCTGGTTTCTATATTAGTTATTCTAGATATTACCCTAAGTGAAAATGTTGCAGAATTCAGTTTTTTAAGAAGTTTTTTCCAGTTCAATTTGTTATCTATACATACACCAAGGAATTTTGTGAAACTGCTTTCATTGATTGTTTTTCCTTCTGATATCACATTATAGCTGTCCTTTGTTTTATTTTTTGTAACTGTGTCTTTTCTACATTAAGTATTAGTTTGTTGGCATTAAACCACGTGTTAATTTTCTTTATACCATCATTTGCTGTGTTTTCAAGGTTTTGTGCTGATGGATCTTTCAAGGATATGCTAGTATCATCTGCAAAGAGCACCATGTGTTCATTATCACCTAGTATATGTGAGAGATCATTTATGTAGATTAAGAACAACAGAGGGCCAAGAATTGAACCCTAAGGCACACCACATTTTACTTTACCCCATTCTGAGTTTATAACATCTCCTGTGTTAGCATCTTTCAGTGATACACATTGCTTTCTGTTTTCCAGGTATGATTTAAACCAAAGTCCTGGCTTACCACTAACTCCATAGTGGTCTAATTTACCTAGTAGAATCTCATGATCAACACAGTCAAAAGCCTTAGCAACATCACAAAATATACCTAGGGAATTTAATTTTTTATGCATTGATTCCAGTATGTTGTTTACAAAAGCAAAAATTGCTGAATCTGTTGAAACGCCTTGTCTAAAACCAAACTGTACTTTACTGAGTAGGTCATTCTTTTGTAGATGTGCATACACCCTTCTGTACATTGCTTTTTCAAAGATTTTTGAAAATGCTGGTAGAAGTGATATCAGTCTGTAATTTTCAATCTTTGAGGTATCACCCTTTTTATGGAGCGGTTTGATTATTGACTTCTTGAGTGAGTCAGGAATGATACCTTCTTCAAAAGAACTATTACAAATATGACTAATAACTCTACTAATGCTAGTGTTACATTGTTTTACTACATGGGTTGAAACCTCATCATAACCAAATGACTTTTTATTTTTGAGGGATTTAATAATTTTTTCAATTTCATTTTGACTGTTGGGAAATAGAGACATAGGTGCTGTTTTTGGAGACAAGGATTTAAGTATTGCTATAGCATCCATATTCCCAATATATTTTCCTTTTATTTTTTCAGCAACTGTTAAGAAGTAATTATTGAAAGCACTTCCTATATAAGAGGGGTCATTTACAAGTTTATCATTAATGCTTATAGATATAGGTTTATGTTCAAAGGATGATATAGTTGTTTCTCTTTTAATAATGTTCCAGACACTTTTTATCTTATTATCTGAACTACTAATCTCATCGTTTATGGCCAAATGTTTAGCTTCTTTTATTACTTTGGTTAAAATTCTACAGTAAGTTTTGTAATGTTGTCGGAGAAGCATATTATCAGTATTCCTAACTTTTACATACAATTCCCTTTTATGTCTGCAAGATGTTTTAATACCAACTGTAGCCCAATTTTTTTTTACTCGTTTTTGACCAATTGGAGCTAGGTTTGTAGGGAGACACCTCTTGTAAATTTCTAAAAACGTTTGGTGAAAGTAATTGAATTTATTGTTTACCCCTTTTAATTTATAAACAGTGCTCCAGTCCTCATTGAGAAGTTCATCGTTTAATATTTTTATTGAATGGTTCTTTAATGGCCTAACTCTGACAAATCCTTTCTTATTGTTATTTTCATTTCCCACAACATCCGAAGTATGTATTTGAGCATTATGGTCTGACAAACCATTTTCCATTGGAACTGTTTCATGTATTTCTAATTTATTTTGCTCTACAAAAATGTTATCAATAATGGTACTACTATCTTTTTGTGTTCTAGTTGGGAAATTTACAGTTTGATAGAGATTGAATGAGCTAAGCATTCCTAGAAGATAATCTGTCTGGTTACATTCCACAGAAAAATTTATGTTGAAGTCTCCACAGAGGATAATTTTCCTTTTAGTACATGACAAATTTATTAGAACCGCCTCAAGTTTATTACAAAATTTACTGAAGTCTCCTGTGGGAGCCCTGTAAACTGTCATTACTACTCGATAAGAAGATCACAATTTCAGCAACACAGGGTGCATCTATTTAAATAGTTAACTGAAATTACTTTGCCTGCGAGAAACAAGCTTTGTTTAATGGTGGGTCGTGAGTAAGTTACGGGTTCAAGAAAAAAGTTACGTTTTGCTTCACCTTCGCCTCAGAATACGTCAAGGTAGGTCTTACGACTAACCTGAAGGACTACTGTTGATGGATTTTAGGCCACCGCTTCTTCAAAAATGCCGACTTTGAGCAGAAAAACCTGTAAAGACACTAGTTTTCCTAAAAAAAGATATTAAAAAATGTACAAGCTGGATGGATTTGGAACTGGCCTTGGCAATTACGTCATCAACTTTTCCTCCAAAAGTGACGTATTTATTTTGCTAGAAACAGCTTCAGACTTTCAACTGATAATTTGATCATATTTTAATTCATTTCTTTTGTAAAAATTTCATACATCAGTAAGACTAATATGTTCAGTATTTTATTTATTTGTTTTTATTTTTATTTTTTATTATTTTTTTATTCATGTTCCCCCCCCCCCCCCTTGTCACGTTGATGTCATTAGACGCTGAAATGACTGGGGTAAAGAATCGGTAGGACTCGGTCAAGGTCTTTTTGAGGGAACTATCCTGACATTCGCCTGGAGTGTTTTGGAGAAACCGTAGAAAACTCAAATCTGGGTAGCTGGACGGGGATTCGAACCCATGTACTCCCGAATGCGATGCTAGAGCGTTAGCGCTTATTCACCACGCTCGGTAAATAGTTTTTAAAGTACGTGAATAAGGTCTTATTGTACCTACTCATCTCAAAATAGTAAATAAGTTTTTATTGGGTCAGAAAAAAGAATCAAAAAATAATTGGATCTCAGGAGAAAAAGCGAGCGTCGTGGGTGAGTGGTTAACGTTTTGGCCTAGCATTCGGGAAGACACGGGTTCGGATCCCCTTCCGGGCATCCAGAATTGGTTTTTCCATGGTTTCGCCAAATCACTCCAGACGAAAACCGGGATGTTTCTTTCAAAAAGCTATGGCCGAATTCTTTTCCGTTCCTTGCCTCTACTGACGTCGTCGACGACGAGGTGTAATCATAAGAAAAAAAAAACCCAGGAACAAAAAGTTTGGGAAATGCTGGCATATATCCTGGATAGAATATCTAAATGGGTTGGTCAGCTTGGAATGAAATACCAAGAAGAGTCAACTCATTAGGGATACAGACAAAAAACTAAATCTTAATTATGATTATAAGGTGGGATCAGAATTGCTTGTTGAAAGCATGAAGTGTAAATATCTTGGCATAACGTCTGATAACAAACTCAGTTGGTCAGAGCACGTTTGGCAGATGGTGGGAAAAGTTTACAAAACCCTTCATTTACTGGAGAGGGTGATGAGAGGATGTACCAGAAAAGTTAGGGAGTTGGGTTACAAAACTTTGGTCAAACCATTGCTTGAATATGGCGGTGTAGATTGGGACCCACATTTTGGTTACCAAAAACAGTATTTGGAAGGTGCAAAGAAGAGCAGCTAGATTGGTTTGTGGAAGTTATCGCCGGACCTAGTCAGTAATTGATATGATAAGGGAGCTGGATTGGGACTCATCAGAGGAAAGGAGGAGGGTGAAGAGAGTGCTGGGAATGTACAGGGCATGTGTTGGTGATGGGGCTTTGGTTGATATTGGTCAGAGAATTAGTAATAGTGCATGCAAGGGAAAAGGCGACCATGACCACAAGATGGCTCTCGATTTCATGCATAAGCCAGTGGGATTTTTTTTTTTTTTTTTTGATTTTTTTAAGGTTGTCAGGGATTGGAACAAATTACCAAGTGAAGTGGTGAACAATAAACCAAAACCCCTAAGGAATTTAAAATTTGTAAATCAGTAAAGTATATGGGGGAGGAATTTAACACTCCCATTACAAAAGTATATATGTTTGTCTGTGTGTGTGTGTGTGTGTGTGTGCGCGTGTCTGTGTGTGTGTAGATGACTACGGCCATTGCCACCGGGGCTCCATCACAAATAAAAATTATTAATAATTATTAATAAATAATTAATAATAATTAATATTATTGGATTTTCCACGTATGTACATTTGTGGTGGGTATATTAATCCGACCAGGTAAACCTACCGGGCAAATGGGACGTACAGTTTAACACGGAACCCAAATCACGGAAGAGTTCTGGGGTCTCTCACATTACACAGCAAGCTGTGCCAGAGGTGAAGGTCGGGTTAATGGCCTCTGAAAATCCCCGCCGAGCATGAAGTTTGGTACGAAGCGAGGAGGAGTTGGCTTTGTTTGGAAGGCTTAGATTGATTGCCTTGTTTTGCTGTCTTGTCCACATATTACGAAGAAGAAATGGCAGAGGGAATGAGACAGCCTGTAGCTTAAACGTTGAAGGTTGTGGACAGGTACAATCCAGAGAATTCGGCAACTTTAGAACGTTATCTAGAAATTCAGTCACCGGAAAATGGGTATCATCTGGAGGCAAATTTGGCAGTTTTGAAACTGTACCAGTTTAATCTTTAACGTTACAACCGAGATGTTACTTGTCAGATTCTTCTGAAAGAACTGACGATTTTTCCTCACACAGATTTTGTACTTTGCAGATATGGTTGAGCGGTTAATGCTCTGGCCTCACCTTCGGGGGCACGCCAGTTCGAATCCCCGGCCGGGCATCCAGATTTGGGTTTTCCAGGGTTTGCCCAAATCACTCCAGGCGAATGCCTGGATCCTTTCTTCAAAAGCCCATGGCTGAATTCCTTCCCGTTTTTGTCCCCAGTCTCATCGCGTCTGTAATAACCTCGACGTCGACGAGGCGAAAAAGCCCTAAGTAAAAAAAAAGTCTTCTAAGTAACAAATAGCTTTCAGAACCACCTCTTGACCACATAGTATACTGATGGAGGACAAAATAATATGAACACCTGGAAAAAGTATGGCGTATTTCATACCTGCAGTACAGCCGCGCCACCTGCAACAGAAGTCTGCCACCTAGTGAGCGTGAAGAGGAAGGTATCAGTCTCTCAACAGCAGTCACCAGCGTTGCACGCGTCTATCGAACTGTCTGTGATAAGTTGAAATGTCAGACCTGTCAGAATTGCAAAGAGGAATGATTGGCGGAGCGCGTTTAAGTGGAGCATCGGTTATGGAAACATTAAACCTTTTGGGGTTTGCAAGGAGTACGGTATCAGCCGTTATAACAGCATACACGAAAGAGGGTAATACGGCGTCTTCAAAGCACAACAGTGACCGAAAGTAAAATCTTACTGGTAGGGATAGACGGGTCTTGAAACGCATAGTAGGCCGAAAGCACAAATCGTTATCCGAGATAACATCCGAAATGAACAGTCATCTCCGGGACCCCGTTTCAACAAAAACTGTCAAAAGGGAACTTCATGCTGCGAACATTTATGGCAGCGTGGCAATTCGTAAACCCTTGGTGACAGCAACTAATGCTTTCAAGCGACGCCAGTGGTGCAGAGATCACAAATGCTGGTCCCCACAGCAGTGGCAACAGGTAATAGGGCCAGATGAATCGTCATTCAGCCTTTTTCAGACGACCGGACGCGTTTATGTCTGGAGAACGCCCAGAGAAGCGTCCATCCAGCCTTTCGGAATTAGAGACCATTCTGTGGGAGGAATGGCTTAATATACCTTTAAATATTGTCCATGAGCTTTATGCATCTATCTCACGTCGCATTTAATGTGTACTTCAGCCAAAGGGTGGTCCAACCCCCTATTAATAGAGATTTTCCATTATTTCACAGGTGTTCGTATTATTTTGTCCTCCCCTGTATATACACGTAAAAGCTGAGACAATAAAAACACTGCCTTACTCATTGGTGGGTTTTCATAACAAGGTCCGGGAGCTGAGGTGATAGAATTCATGCGAGAACTCAGTTAAAAGAAGTGTTGGATGACGACGTATTTTTAAATACGCCTGGTGACTGGTCTACAGCAAGTGCCGGAGTTGGTTGTGTTTGTTTACTTGATCGATCAGGTCCGCTGCCAAGCGGATGCGACCTTCGTCAACGCATCCAGTCCCGAGTCCGTGTTGACTGCTCGCTGTAAACCTCGTATCAGCTGACACTAGTAAAACGAGTCTGTATACACTCCGCGCTTTGACAACTTGGCCAGGTTCATAACACGTCTAGTGTCGGGTGGTACAGCTGCGGCTACGGTTTTAAAGCCCTTAATTATTTACCACTCGCGAGGTTGTAAAGTAACGGAACTGTATGACAAGGTAATAGTGGAACATCCATACACCAGGTAGCTCCATTCTGTCCATCTCTCCTCCACGTAGCACGAAGTGGCTTTTGCCTGTAAACCCACTCCCCCCCCCCCCCCCCACGTAGTACGTAGCTTTTTCCCTTTTCTTTCCAGAAGGCATTTTGTACTGTTTTCTCTTGTCAGACTGTTTTAAATTACATACAAAGATAATTAAATGAAGAAATTAAATATCTGCATGTTGTGGATCATTTTCCCCAATTGCTGATAATATTAATAAATAAATTACTCCAAAGCAATTGGCTTTTTTGTATTTATTGGTCTCCCGTACGCGTTTCACTTCTTTTGCAGAAGCATCTTCGGCGGGTTTTTTCTGTTAATTACGTACAAAAGTTGTAAGCAGGTTATGTTGTGTTTGCAGATTATAAGTTAGATAATGATTCATTCCACTGTACCAAACACAACATAACCTGCTTACAACTTTTGTACGAAATTAACAGGAAAAAACCCGCTGAAGATGTTTCTGCAAAAGAAGTGAAACGCGTACGGGAGACCAATAAATACAAAAAAAGTCAATTGCTTTGGCGTAATTTATTTATTAATAAAAAGAAATTAAATATTTATATGCTGTTGTGTGTTCTGTACCTTATTTTAACTGTGAAAAATAACATGAATGGAAAGCTATGTGGCCTGGCCTCGGAACTCCAACCCCCCCCCTCCGCCTTTTCCACGTAGCGCAGGGTAGCCTTCAGTCACCCCCCCCCCCCTCCCTAGACCTAGACACGTGGTTTATGGACGCTCCCTAGCATGTGTATCACCTAAAATTAATGTTAAGTAAGATCATTAAAGGACGCAAAAATCGTAAACAATCACAGAACATTAAATTAAATAATTAAAATAACGCCACTGCAACTGCTTTTGTATGCTTTAATGCCGTACGCTGTTCGAACTGGTAAACATATATCAACACTACAGAAGGGAAAGCACAATAAGAACAATAAGTAAATAAACTTAACAGATACGCGCACTCACGGGAAACGAAATAACAAAACATCACTCACTCACGCGTTTACTTAACTGGCGCTGTCAGAGCACCACCTTGAAACTAAGAAAACAAAATGGCCACCGTAGACAAGTGAGTAGCGATAGACGCAATGTTTACATTCAGTGTGCAGCAGCCAAGAAAAAATGGCTTTAGCGGAAACATGCTTTGGGGGAAAAGAAGAGATGTGTGGTTACGAAACCGGGGAACACTAACGTAAATAGTAAGTAGTAATTAACCAGAAAATGTTTCAGTTTAGAATTATGTCAAACATTATTTGAAAACTAAATGTAAAATTTCAACATAGATTCGTCGCTGATAATGCCTCGATGAGAGGCGAAACGCCTACGACATTAAAGCAAACACAGACAGTTGCATTGTAGTTATTTTGATTATATAATTTACTGAGGAACTGCGGGAGAAATAGCCTACAACAACATGGCATTTAGAGAACAGTAAAGTATAGCATTAAGAGTAAATCAAGAACTGTGTTTTAGTATAGCCACGAATAAATATATTTTAGAAAGGAAGCCCAAGTATCGTCCGTTGATGGACTTGGCGGGGTTACCCTGTGTTATCTTTTTTTTTTTTTTTTACTTATGGCTTTACGCCTCGTCGACATCGAGGTCATTAGAGGCGGGATGGGACTGGGGACAAGGAAGTGGAAGGAATTTGTCCATGGCCTTTTTTAAGGAAGCATCCCGGCATTCGCCTGGAGTGATTTGGGGAAATCATCGAAAACCCAAATCTGGATGCCCATACGGCGATTCGAACCGGCGTCTTCCCGAATACGAGGCCAGAACGTTAACCGTTCACCCACCACGCTCGGTCCTGTGTTGTCACCTGCCAGACTGTCTAGTGCTTCCACCGAACTATAGTCGGACAACCTAGAAAAACGAAATGTTGCCCGTTGAATGGTTTTTGTGCACAAGCACCAACGAAGCAGAGGTGCTACGCCAAGCCCCCTCAGAATTGTTTTTCGAGGATGGTAACTCCGACTACAGTTGGTCGGTAGTGAAACACGACCAATGGTGCCCGCTCTTCGAGTCTCATTAGGCGAAAATATTAAAAAATCCTTCGCCACGTGAACACTGTCTCAGTGTGGACTAGTGAAACAGCCCAAAGATTGGAACCCAGCCATGCATTAAGTAAGGTAATTTCTTCTACCTCTCTCTCTCTCTCCCTGTACGTTAATATTCTCTCATACATGTGTTGTGCAGAAGATAACGTATATCTCTGTGAAGATAATTCGTAGATTAAAGACAGAATAAGATTTAACCGTCTTGAAAGTAATTAATAATAATACAATAAAATGAACACGTGTTTCATATTAATGAAGAGTATATTTTATGAAGTAGATAGTCTCATGAGGTGGTAGTATCTATGAAGATTAATTTGGTTTATTGATATTCCTATGCTAGATGGGATGATAAATGAGGAACGTTCTATAATACTAGATTTTATGGCGATTCTACCCCAGTCTTAACTCCGTACTAAGACTTCGAAGTGTGTAATGGCTCTAAGAAGCAATCATTGGTAAACTAATTCCGTTAGCTGGTACTGGCGCACAAAACGGAATAAAGACAATATACGGGGAAAGAAAAAAGATATAAATAATTAGGGAGAGATTACAAAGTGAAATCTGAAACACTGTATATTACAGTTCTAAAACCCCAAAATAAAAATAAAAAATAAAAATCATTTCCTGTTTGATGTTTTTTGCTCTGTCTCTGACTCCATAACGTAAAAGCAAAAACACTCTTATGTCTGATATTAAGCAATAGATTATTTTTAAGGTACTATAATGGAAATCTACATGGCATGACAGAGATTCAAACCCACGTCCTCCTCATTGCTGGGCCGAGCGTTATCAGGCTCCGTTTTTATGGTCCTCTGTTTTCATTCACAGACTTATTGAGATTTGTTATTCAATGTGCATCTACACTTCCTCTTCAAAATGAAATTTATACATTCCAGCAATTCTGTTTTCATCAAACATCCTTTCATCTGATGAACGTAATATTTTATTTTCAATCAATATCACCTTGAAAAAATACCTTTTATACACAATTTTCTTCACATTCGGCATATGTACAAGCTGGTTTAGAGAAAGAAATATTGCTATGGACTTCTATTATAAACACTTGATCCGTGAAAAAATTGAAAGATAAGTGCGAAAATTTTCAGTCAGCGATTTTGACTGTTCTTTGTATTTTGAGATGCACCTTAAATGATTTTTTTGATGAATGAATGAATTTGAAGCAGTATTGTAGCCCTTTACTTCACGAACTCCACACTACACTAACCCACATCCCCGGGTAGAAAACAAGTTTGAATCCATACTTCCGGAAGGTGCCGCATTCTGTTATTAATTATCGACGTTTCTGACGAATTTTGTTTACAATTTTCTGGAGCGAAAATGTACTTAGATTTGATTTACACGCTCTCCTAAGCACTAGGCCTACTCGTATTAACTGCAGACTCGTCAGCTGAACGTATTAGCCTCTCTTCTAGGACGAACGTTTACTTAGATGTGTTTTACTAGTTCCAATAAGCGTCTCTTGTGTTTAGCATAGAGTGAAAAACACATCTAAATGCAGTTTAACACTCGGAAGACCGAATAAGTTCTACCGAAACGTCGCAAATTAATCCCTGGACGCGGTGCTGTACAAAGAGCGTGGAAAATATATCCAGCTTCTAAAGCATCGTCCCAACACCTAACCATCTAACCATCTTATTCTCAGCGTTTAAGTTGGATATTCCTTCTAGAGATCGGAGTTCAGATAGTCACAATGATCTGGGTGAAAGCACAGTTTGAAGTAGTGGGAAATGAGAAACTTGAGTGTGGGGCATATCATGGCGAAGGTATCTAAAGTATCAGATGTACCCCATGCTGACTACAAAGCTACTTTAGAAACATATTAATGATTTCGCGGCAGCGATAAAGGAAGGTAGACTCCCAGACGAAAGGAATACTCTACGTAGCAGTTCAGCAACACGTACCACCTAAAATGTGATTCGATAAAAGTACATGTTTCAGAACACTAATAACTATTACACTTCGCCGGTAATGGCCGCAAAGACGAAACACAAGAGTACTTGTTCTTTGGGTTGGTAAGGGGAGGCCAGTAAGTACCAACGTCAACACCAGCTTTTCTAGCTTCAAAGAACATCTTCTTCTTCTTCTCCTGGTAGTTTTTCCACAAATGCGTTGGCTTTGTCAGTAGCTGATTGGAGATCAAATTGAGAAACATTCACTCCGATTTATGGACAACAGAGGCACCATGGTTTCTCTCTCCCCGCACGAAAATGTGGTATCTGCCTGTTCTCCCATATATCTCCATAAGGCAATAGTATCTTTGGCACGGCGTCCACCGGTAACAGAAGGCAAGTTACCTGTTGCCAAACCTTGCACCACGATGACAGCGTCTTTCAAAGGACATAAAAGTAATCCTGTATGACAGGAACAACATACCCATCTAGACAAATTAAGTCCGAGGTGAAAGAAAGAACCATGCTTCTGCCTAACCTTGACAAATAAGACATTTTTCTTTTATCTCTGCACGTGTCCATGTCTGTACCTATGTATATACTAGCTGTTACCCACGATTTCGTGTGCATGGACTTGAAATTTTATTGCCGGAATTGGATATAAAAAGCTGTAAGTTACATAAAAGTTGTACCAAAAGCACGGAGTAGGGATAATATGACGGGGAAGACATCAGCTGACTGCGAGAGGAACAAAGCCTGAGCGACCGATACAACATTACAGAGACTACACACGCTATCCGTCTGTCTGTCATCACTAGATTACGTTTCAGAGTTTCATGACAAAATATATTATATATCCAGAGAAAAACTATCATAAGTCTTCCATAACGATACATAGTATTTCCTTGTCAAATTTAATGAAAATAGTTATACCCGTTTGGCCATGAAAACATAACAGAGAGAGTTACTTTTGCACTTATAATACCAGTGTAGATGCTAAAGTGTATGTAGTACTGCTATATGGCCACTTGCCAAATGCCAAAGTCTCCAAAACTATTGAACGCAAAACAGACCGACAAATCCCTGGTAATTTATATATATATCTTGAAACGTTACAGCCGATTGGAACCCGTTTGCCCTGGGGAAGCAGCAGGTACGGGCTGACGTGAAACACCCCGAGGACGGTAGGCGCGCCTCTGCTCGTGACCAGCTCACTGGGCGCTTATTTTGGCTTCGGAATGAGGCCGGAGCAGCGGCGGCCGCCCGTCATCAGCGGAGATTTATTTTGGAAAAACAGAGCGTCGCGCGGCCAATCGCCGGCGGTGCCAGCGCGTCGCGACGCGTCCCCCCGCGCCACCCGGCAAATCTGTCAATAAATACAGAGTTGCACTGTGCAAGTATCCGAGAGCGCTCCTGGCACCCGCACAATGGCCCCGCCGCGACTGTTTACACAACGGCGGACCGGTTGTGATTTTTGTATTAGCCGTCTATCCCTCTCTCAAGTAGCGGTATTCAGAGGTTTTATTTCTGGCAAAGTGGATCAGCCTTCTCTTTCTTCCTTCTAAACAGTAGACATCACCGTCTGCCTAACGTCTTTTTATTTTCGTTCGCTTTGTCCAAATACTACAAATAGTATCTGATTAAAAGTATCCTGGCACCTTACTGAAAGTACACTTAGACGTTACACATGTCAAGTTCCGTATTATTGGACGTCAACATGGGTTGAGTCCACCCTTTTTCTTTATGCTGGCTTTAATTCGGCTGGGTAGACTTTCAGTGAGATGTCTGAATGTATATGGAGGAATGGTAGTCCATTCTTCCTCAAGAACTGAAACCAGATAGCGTAGTGATTTTGGACGCAGGGATTTGGAGAGAAACAGGTATTCTTATTAATCTTAAAGGTGTTCCATCGGGATCAGGTCGGACTTTGGACAGACCAATCCATTTCGGGAATGTTACTGTCCATAAACTATTACCTCAAAGATGCAGGTTTATAAAGCTGGCTTCCCACGAACCGCACATTCCGCACATTTGTGGGCCGGGCCGGGCCAATCCAGCTACCCAAGGAGCGGGTCGCGGGTATGGTTCCGCTTGTGCTTGCAGGAATGGCGCGCCTCTATCCACAACCTAGTTGGTAGCGATCAATGGTCCGGGGATCTGAAACTACACTAGGCAAAGTGGTGGGGAGGCTGCGAGTGCTGATCCGTACACTTCAGCTGATGTCGTGCGACCTCCAAAACCACGAGACGTGGGAACCCAGCTTAACAGGGTGCATTGTATTGTTGATGCAAACAATCATCGTCTCCGAAATGAACTTCTACTGTATGCCATACACAATGTTTTAATATCCTTCTGAGTTAAGGGTTTTCTTAAGTACAATAAGAACCCATCCCCATAACATAACACCGCCTACTCTATATTTCACTGTTGGTACTACATATGATGGCAGGTAACTTTCTTCAGGCACTCGCCAAACCCAAATCGTTCGATCGGATTGCCACATAGTTTATTGTATCCATCACTCCAAATCTTTCGTTTCCAGTCAGCCACTGTCCGTTAGCGTCGCTCTTTATACCACCTCAAGCGTCACTTAGCACTGACTACAGAAATGTTTGGATTACGACCAGCAGCTCGACCTTTGAATCCCACTGCTGGTAACACTTTTGAGCTCACGGGTTATTCCTTCCACTGTTTTCTTACGATTTTTTACAATCGCTCTCCATAGTGCTCGACGGTCCCTGTCCATCACTAAATGAAGCTTTCCTGGTCTTGGTTTAGTTGTGGTTGTTCCGTTGCGTTCCCACGTCATACTGACATCAGCAACAGCCCAAATCAGAAGCTCTAGAGGCACTCTGATCTAAATCTACATATATACTCTGCAATTCACAAAATTGTGGGTGGTAGAGGGTGCTCAGCACCAAAGCTAATCTCTTTGCTGTGCATTCCAATCCCTAATGGTACGAGGGAAAAAAGAATACATATAAGAATCAGTCCGGCACCTTATTTCTCTAATTTTATCTTTCCTGTCCTTCCGACTCAAATAGGTTGGTGGAAGAAGTATTTCACTACACTCAAAAGTGAAAGTGGGAGTACGCATGTTTTCCAATAAGTTTAAACGAAACGTGTGTCGTCTATCTACCAGAGACTCCCAACCTAATCTACTAATCAGTTCTGTGACGCTTTCATAAGGACTGTAGCAAGCGGTCACGAATCGAGCGGCTCTTCTCTGTACTTTCTCTATACTTTCGATCAATCCCTTACGAAACGGGTCCCAAATGGCACAACAATAATCCAAATGTGGACACACAAGAGATTCGTAAGCTATCTCCTTTGTTTGTTCATTACAATTTTTCAAGATTTGACCTATGAATCGCAGCCTAGAATTTGCTCTACCTACTAACGAATTAATGTGTAAGTCCCATTTCATGTTCCTTTGTACTGTTACTCCAAAATATTTCATAGAATCGACCATAACAATAACTGTATTATTTAACTCGTATTTCTGAACAATTGGATTCTTTTTGTTAGTTATACTCATTGTCTTGCACTTTTTACAATTTAGAGTAAGTTGCCACTCAGCGCACCAAGCCAAAATAACATCCAGATCGCGCTGAATTTCTAAGCAATCTGCCAAATTTCTTACTTCCCTATAAATAACCGCATCATCAGCAAACAATCTAAAAAGGCTTTTCACTTTGTCTCCGAGATCGTTTATAAAAATTAAGAAAAGAAGTGGTCCTATTACACTTCCTTGAGGTACACCCGATATAACATCTAGATTAGAAAAACTTTCTCGTTCAACGACGACATACTGCGACCAACCAGTTAGAAAATCCTTTATCCATTCACAAAGCTGATCCGATATACCGTACGCTCGAAGCTTCGCTAAAAGGCGGTTGTGTGGCACAGAGTCAAAGGCTTTCTGGAAATCTAAAAAAATTGTATCTTCTTGTGAACCTGCATCGATAACTTTCATTACGTCGTGTGTAAATAGGGCCAGATATATCACCGAGAGAATCAGAAACCTCCATTAAAAAATTCCGCGGACTATGTATGTGGGGGAAAGACGTAGGTTAATTTGGCTAAAAAAAACCCATAAGACCTTACAGCAGCCAACCTCCCGGGTAGCCCAGGTGGAAATGAAACTAAAATAAAAAGACCATAGACTTTACTAGCGACATACCGAATGCTGGTCCTGAACAGAGTACATAACGGTGCTGTTAGTGGCAGGACTTTGGTCACAGTATGGAGCATGCTTACGTTTGCGTCGCTGTAGTTTGAACGCGTCTAGTTATGGTGAGTTTTCTGTTGTGGCTGCCGTTAAGAGTCCTAGTGGAGTAGCTCTCAGCAGCCGTCTGTGCCACCATTAGGCTTAATAGTCACTCGAGCGCCTGTAATCGGACAGGGCTCTCTCTCGAGGACTGTAGAAGCCACTTCTACTTGTTGTGGACCACTGCAGACGCCTGCGGGGTGAATTGCGGGAGTTAAAACGCACAGCTTCACTTACGGCGTTTTGGAGCTTTCTTATGGATCTCTTGTTTAGATATGCGCCTCACTTACATACGTCACAGCATGCTGCATTCAACGAGGCATTCTAATTGGTCCCTTCACATCTCGATGGCTCATGTTATTGCGCCATGGGACTAGCTTTTTCGAGATCCTGTGCAGGAAATAATTAGCTTACAAGGACAGGTCACCAATTGTAATATTCAGTTTCGATTCGTACCATGTGTTATAAGAGCTCATGGCCAGAGGTGTAATGTGACGAAACTGTAATATGGGCTTCTTAGCCGTTGTCGAGAAAATTGGCATGGAAATATTCTGTTGCTTTTAAATACTTTCTACGTAATGCAGATCTCGAAAGGCTCGTGGTGTATTCAGCAAGCTCTCTGTCTCATAAGCCCTTCCGCTCCGGTTCGAATCTCACTGTTGGCAAGTTTTTTTTGTGTGTTGTTCATATGTGTATACAGATAATTGCTGGCAATCAGTATCGACAATTATGCATATCTTAGGCTCAAAGACCGAAAGAGCGGAAAAAAGGGAGCAAAACGCGTTCTGGTTTCAACACAACACGTTGTGGATCATCAGTACCTAACTCAGTGGATTTTTCTTACCCGTCGCGTTACAAGGCACTTTAAAAAATAAATAAATATAAAATAAAAAATAAAATTAAAATGGGGCGTAATGTGAGGAGAATGCGACCTGGACCAGATGCGAATTTCGCCTTAAAGAGCCTTATCGCTAGTGCCACAACGCGAATAACGAGTTGTGGCCGTTAAAAAAAAAAAATCTCAGTTTTCTGTCTTTGAAATGCCGTTTGTTGTTAAAAAAAAAATACACCTTGGCACTTTCGAACTTCAAAATGTTTTTCCTAAGTAAAGTTGTATTTCAAAAATAGGAATATTTGCTGCGGCAGGTTTGAAAAACAAATATCTATACTCCACTGTTACAGTTGATGGACACATGTTCATTCCCGCACAAGGGGATTGGAAGATCGAAAAGAGACGCCGTCGGTTATTCCACAACAGAAAGCATTTTAAAAACTTATTATAAGCATAATTGTTGAAATATCTGTATGCACATTTAAGTAAATAGAAAAAGTTGCCAGCAGCGAGATTCGATCTGGAGACGATAGATTTAATAGGGAGAGAGAGAGAGCTGCTTGCTGCGTCACGCGTTCCTTGAAATCTATCTAATCTGGAAAGTATTTGAACGCAACGCAATATCTCAATGCCGATTTTAACGACAACGGCGAGGAAGCGCATGTTACTGCCTTGTCGCATTACACCTCTGGCCATGAGCTTTTATTAAACACAGTGCGAATTGAATATGAATTTTACAATTGGTAACCTCCGCTTGTTAGAGACTTGGCCGGCAGGATAAAAGAGGTGGTGATGCGCGAATACCAATCACCAAATTGTGTACCAGAGTCTTAGGTCATGTGGTTAAGCTCTGTGAGGTGCTTATTGATTTATTGTATATGCCCCCGTTGATGGCGATTTTCCCGTTGGATGTGGCGATCAAGTTCCGAGAGGCTTGAAATTACCGCAGCTAAACTCTCATCCTTTTCCTCCATTTATCTGACAGCCACAATACAGACAACACATTAAACTTATCACATACCGGTATACAAACAAGAGTCATCCAAACAAACAGTGACACCTACGAACACTACTAACTAACAAGGGAAAGCAACGAAGAAATCGCTATTTACAAATATTGGGCTCCTTTCTTTGTAGCATGGGATCATCATGTACGCCCACCAATAACTGATTCTTCACCGCGTCCTAATATGGACTTTTTTTTTTTTTTTTTGCTTGACGAAGTCATTAAGGGCGGTAAATGACTGGGAATGAATTCGGAGATGGTTTTTTTTTTTTTTTTTTTTTTTTTTTTTTTTTTTTTTTTTTTGAAGGAAGCATCCCGTGTTCGGAGAAACCATGCAAAACCCAAACCTGGGTGCCCGGATAGGGATTCAATCCAGCGTCCTCCCGAATGTGTAGATTAAGTTGGATATTTTCAGTTTGATCCCACGTGAGCACAGTCTCGGGGATGTGGAACATTACATACAATTATTAACAGACCAGTAATATTAAAAACTGCTGATAACCGGTTAGTTACTTAAAAATCCATAATTATAATTAATTTCTAATGTTAACTGCATGTGCATAACATCCCATGTTCTAACATGGGATATAATGCATATGTGTTACGAAATATCCATATACGCTGATTAACTGCTGCATTTGTAAATAGTTTTAGCACAAAGAAAATCATATACCCTTTAGCGATTTCGTATAATTTTGTTACTTTCATCCTGCACACCCAGGAAATAACTTATCGATTGGTGAGAGACAGACGGATAGTGTGTGTTAATCCCCGTAATGTTATTTCGGTCACTGAGACTTTGTTTCTCTCGCAGTCAGTTTGTGGGACATATTTTACGTAACTTGCAGCTCGTATATCCAATTCTAGCAATAATATTTTCTCAGTCTTCTCTAGCTACCAAATTATAAGAAGAAAACACTTTCACTGAGTATAATGTATTCGACAGCAAAATCTGTTCGGATTTAAAGCTGTTATGTTTTCGTAGATAACATTTTATTTCATGTGGTGGAACATTGAATAAAGAACCTCCAGTGAATGTTATCCTTTTATCTATAATTGACAATGGCTTGTAAACTTTGTGAATGTTATATTTATTCCTAGTATCATAGCTACGAATGTCACTGTTATGATTGAGGTGTTGAGGATCTACCACGGCACAAGATAGTAGTCAATAAATATACTGTCCTGGTATTTCACGTAAACCTAGATCTTTAAACATATTTCTGCACTTTGTTCGGGGACTCCTTCCGCAAATAATTGGTAGGACATTATTTTGGTGACTTAAATATCATGTGTGTTTGCGAAGAGTTTCCACAGAAAGCGATGCCATAAGTGAGCAGGGAGTAAAAATATACGAACTTCTTTGTTTCATATTCTTCTATTACCCCTTTCCACGATCCTTTCTATTTACACCAAAGTATAGCGTAACCATAAATGAACTTAAGACATTAAATGCTATGCTTGCAGTACTATAGGCGATATCATATCTCGGAATTAGGAATACATATTTTCGATGTGCGATAGAATATCAGTTATGTTCTTCTCCCATTATTAACCACATAGGTGATGTATTCACATGTAAAAAATCGTGGTATGTAGTATGCCGAGCTCCTTCCACAAGAGTTACTAGTACCCAAATTGTCTATTATTTGATATCTGAAGGTCAATCCGCATTAATATCATAAAAGCGAAAGTAACTCTGTCCCTCAGTCTGTGTATTACGTTATCACAACTAAACCGCTAAACCGATCTTTATAAAATGTTACAGGGGAAATACTAGATATCATTAGGAAGGTTATATAACACTTTCTCTGAATAATAACTAACCGACAGACAGACTGATAGCGTGTGTAATGTTATGTCGGTAACTCAGGCTATGTTTCTCTCGCAGTCACTTTGTGGGGACACCTTTAAAGTAATTTTTAACTTCCTACGTCCAATTCTACCAGTAAAATTCTAAGTTTACGAATACAAAGTTGCGGGTAACATTCCTCAACAATTGTACAGCATTACAGAAGAAATCCGAATGAAGTGTCATCTATTAGTCCATGTGATGAGAGAGCTCATAAATACAGACGTGATACCGGGACTTCTTTTTCTTTGCTTATGGTTTTAAGCCTCGTCAACGTCGAGGCCATTAGAGCCGGGAAAGGACGGGGGGCAAAGAACGGGAAGAAATTCGGCAATGACCTTTTCTAGGAGTTTTCCCGGCACCCGCATTGTATGAGTTTGAGACTTCCCTCTGTTCCAAATAAGGTTCTGACTTTACGTCTCGTTGACGTCGATGTTATTAGAGCCTACCTATGAATTTCATAGAGCGATGGCGACAGATTTGGCAGTGACTGCCGGGTACACTTGTCCCCGGACGGATTGCCCGACATGGCTGCGTGCCCGCACCTTGCGTCAAGGCTCCGCAGCGGGGACTATTTTCGGCGGCGGAGCAGCGCCTGCCTGCTGTTGCCGCACGTGTTCGCGCGACACTCCGGGGGCAATGGATTGGCAGCTGGCACCGACAGCCTTCCTCAACTTCGCAACACTGGTCTGAACAGCACTGCTCTCTTGCGACACAGAAGTCGTTCTTTCAGAACATTCTGACACAGTAGTAGCACAAATATATACTAGCTGCTACCCGTGACTTCGTACGCGTGGGCTTAGTATTTCGTTAATGAGTTTGTATGCATGAAGCTGTAAGTTACATAAAATGTATGTCAAAAGCACAGAGTCAGGTTATTAAGTTGTGTCTGTAAACAAAATTCATGAACAGACCATATACAAACCGACTGCGAGATAAACAAAGCCCGAGCGACCGATGTAACATTCCAGAGACTGACACACGCTATCCGTCTGTGTATCACCGTTTAGTTAGTTTTCAAAATATCATTACATTCGTTATTTTAATCAATACGTTATGTTATTCATTATGTTATTTGTCCCGAAAAAAGTACCCTCTGCCAATCTTATTGACACAGTGTTTCTTTGTCAAATTTCTTCAAATCGTGCAAACGTAACAAACAGAGAGATAGGCAGAGTTACTTTCGTATTTATAATGTAGGAATTAATTCTGAGACAGTAGCACCAGACAAATATACCGTGGATATTGCATCATATTTCATGATTGAGACCCAGCTGGGTGATTCCTGTGCAGTACTAGAGATATAGCATTTTTGAATCAACTTAGAAGTTTGAGGGCATCGACTAAATCCGTCAGCTTAGGTAATCTCTGTAGCTCTTTAATATTCCCAATTTCCTCAAAATTAAACAGCAATTCTTTAAAATTTACAAAGAAAACCGTTACTTTCAATTACAGGTTGATCTTGTTGCCATAAAAACTCATTTTTGCTTCCTAATGACTTATATCTTGTCCCAGAAAACTCATTTTTGGTCACTCTGTGCAGTGCCGTTCTGGTTTAAACCCACATTAATAAGCCAGACAATGATCAGGCCGAGAAAATAGATAAAATTACAGTCGTCATGTCCTGTTACACTAAAAACTCAGTTTTGGTCACCAAAAATTTTCTTATATTACTTTGTATCAATTCATTTTGTTCAGTTGTTTGCGGCACCGTGATGGTGTCCGGCGCCTCACACGAGATTAGCTTGTTTTAGCTGTCAAGCATCTCGCTAGATCGTCCTTTCAGATGACGCTTATCTCATCTTAATTCATTAACAGGTTTTTAAAGTCCGGACACCAGTTAATTTTACCTTTCACTAAAGGATAATAATGAACACAACTTCTGAATTGGCTAAGGAGTTTAATTTCATAACAAGACAGCAGCTAAACTTTTCATTTCGATTTTTATTCTGTCTATGTCGTCACAAAACAAAATAGGTGGATTAGCATCAAACTTCGTCCAGAGATACTAAAGCACATTATAAAACAAACTCACAAACAACTATCAAAACCGTTAAGAAATACTGACGACGATTGTTTCTGCTCGCCCTTCGCGCGAGCTTAAATAAGAGCCACAGAAACTTCCAGAACACAACAAAGAGTGCCGACAGACGTTTCTAGAGCACTAACAATCCCATTGCCAATCAAAATCATACGAAAACAATTAGAACTAGAACAGATTCACTCCAAACCATTAGGAAACACTTTAAAATGAAAATTAATGTTATTTAGAAACATCTATATATATATATATATATATATATAAAGATAAATGTATGTATGTTTGTTTGTTTGTTGGTTTGTTTGTTCTTCATACAAATACACAGTTCTCATCCGATCTCGATGAAACTTAGCACACTTTTCCTTTGAAACAAGGAGAAAAATACTGGTTGAAAAATTATCTGTATAAATAATACATGTTGTCTCATAATTTCGAAAAATTACTGAACGGCGACAGACAGACGCATTGGATATGGAGGCTCTGTACTGTTTTTTTCGTGTAGCGGACAGGTAGCTCAGTGGCTAAAGCGCTTGTTTGCTGATATTTCGGTCTTGCACTCCGGTTCAAATCTCCGTGAAGGCTAAGATTTTAAAAATTGTTTTTGATCGTAAGAGTCATGACTGAACCGTCGGTTATTCCGATTGAATGTTAAACTGTAGATATCACAAAGTTAGTGGTGCAATGCGAGGCAAATCGTAGGTAGTCCTGCAATGCTGTAGGTGTACATTTTTTTACGCTATATCGATCCCTCAGGGGTGATTTGCAGTCAGTATGTCCGTGATCTGCAGTTATAAAACTATAAATGAGGAATTAAGTCTCTGTCTATTGGTTACCTTTTGATGACTAAATACCTATACCAATATTGACGGAATTCGACAAGAAAATCTGTAGGGAGGGCACAAGACTTTTTTTCGGTATGATTAGTAGTTGTAGTCACGAAATTTTGAGAACTTATCTAATGGTGACAGAGAAACGGATGTGGGTGTAAATCTATAATGTTGCGTCGGTTGCTCAAGCTGTGCTTCTCGCGCATTATTTTAGTGTATAATTTGTTAATAAATTTCGTTTAGAGGAAAAACGTATTATTTAGTATAGATGTCGATTTTTTCTGTCCTATTACTTTGTGTCTGCTTAAATGTTTCTGGCACCAGTTTATTTTGCCATCTTTTTGTCATGCCTTGCGGGCGTAAACTGGCCTAAGTTGTAGTTCTAGCAGAACACGAGCCACTAAAGTTATTAGAACCAAAGAATCGGATGCTCATGCTGAAGAAAGAAGAAAAGACCAAGCTGAAATAAAGTTGCCCTTAGTTAATACTTCCTCACCCCCCCCCCCCCGTCCCCTCCACACACCCACACATCCCTTCACTTACTTTTGTTTTTAAATATGTTGGAAATTGATTATTAGGAAGAGACAGGTTCCACGGTAGAATGATATAGTGATGGCTTTCCTGCAATATTATGGCGACTCGATGTTGTTTGGGACCAATCCTTTGTTACCAACAAATTTCTATATTCAATTCTGGTTGTCTTAATCCACGCGTACGAAGTCGCGGGTATCAGCTAGTTTAAATATAAAATAGGCAACGTGAAACACCCCAAATAGCTGAAAATAGTCCTCAAAACACCGTGGATTAAATTTATAATTACAAGCATTTAATTAGTATTTCACACATTATACTGCTCCTGATCATATTACACTTCATTTACAGCGTATCCTTCCATAAAAGTAATATTCATTAATATTCATTCACATCGCTATTAATCATAAACAAAGACGGACGAGGAACCCTTAGGAATCATTTAATGTTACCAGATTCGTTTCTCTTAAATTATTTTAGTTTTTTGTTTTTTATTTATGTTTTTGATAAATTAATATGTGCTGTTTAACGTCATGAATATTGCGAGGCGTTGCAGTTTGACTATTTTCGATCCAGGTATTAGTAATTGTTCAATACGACCATCAAACTCTTCAGCAGGAAGCAAGAGGCTTCTGGAGGACTCACTGGGTGTATTGTGGTAATGTACTGCCGTAGTGCTTATCGACTGCGTTATGCGTACCGGCGTTATGAGAGCCAATTTGCAGCCGTGATCCCCTCTCCAGTTCATTAGCCGGCCAAAGTGTTTGTTATTAGCCGCTGCTGCGGGCGACGTGATTAGCGGTGGTGACTGATGTGCCGGCACAATGGCTCACCGGCGCCCATTGTGCTGGCGACCACGCCGCAGCGCACACCCGGCCGCATACAAGAAAAGTGCCCCACCACCATTACAACGACGCAAGGTAAAACATTACCGTGAAGTAAATTTGGCATCTAGCGCTGAAAATAGATCCTAATCATATCTGAAGGACCGTCACAATCGTATTCCGGATCACAGTGAAGATGGGTCTTCCTCTTGGTCTGTGATGATCTCTTCGGCTGCACTCTAACAATGCTTTTGTCCTTCTTTTGTCTTTTCTCCGAACAACATGACCGGTCATCAATGAATGTAATTTTTCTCGGCGTTGTTTATTTATAAACGTTTCTCGGGAAACAAACCGAGTAATATTGTTATTAATCCACAATATTTCGGCGACCTTAACTCCGTCGCCATCTTCAGGTGCAGTTGCAAGTCTTGAAGTCTGCCTTGAAGTCAGCCCTGAGCGTGTTGTTTGTAAACTGGCATGGCAACGACAGACGTTGTTATGTTGCCTAGCTGCATATCAGATGTCATTAGACGCCCGCGGAACACAAAAAACAGAGCGTTGGTGACGAGCAGCCTCAAAAAGAGAAATCAGCAGTGGCGGAACATAGTTTGACAGAAGGACATGGTTTCGATTTCGAAGCGACTAAGGTGTTGACACATGCGAGAGGCTTCTGGGACAGCTTCATTCAAGAAGCATTTGAAATTGACCTCGTGTCTGATTTGGTAAACAGGGATTGTGGATTCCAGATAAGTGATGCATGGATTCCTGTTATTGAGGCTGCTCATCACCAACGCTCTGTTTTTGTGTTCCGCGGGCGTCTAATGACATCTGAGATGCTGCTAGGCAACATAACAACATCTGTCGTTGCCATGACAGTTTACAAACATCACGCTCAAAGCTGACTTCAAGGCAGACTTCAAGACTTGCAACTGCACCTGAAGATGGGGACGGAGAATAAAGTCACCGAAATATTGTGCATTAATAACAATATTACTCGGTTTGTTTCCCGAGAAACGTTTATAAACATGACCGGTCCATTGCCTCTACAGGGAGGTGGCATTTTTGGAAATGTCTGTGTATTTTTTATTTATTTTTTAACTGCTTAACGTCTCTTAACAGCGACGTCTTTAGAGACGGGGAAGGATGGGTGGCAAGGAATGGGAAGGAATTCGGCCATGGCCTTTTGAAGGAAATATCCCGGCATTGATCTGGAGTGATTTGGTGAAACCATGGAAAACCCAAATCTGGATGCCCGGACTGGGATTCGAACCGCTGTCCTCCCAAATGCAAGGCCAGAACGCTAACCGTTACATCACCACGTTCCGTGGAAATGTCTGTGAACCCTGCGACTGATGTAATGTAGGTTGCTATCTTCTTGCATTTTCCAGCATTCACAGCACTGACATTTCTTTTTATCACTGGACTGTTCTGAGTTTTCCTTCGTAAATTCGGTTTAGTGTCCTGGTCTCATAACCGTATGTCTGCACTGGGAGAATGCTCTAGTCGTAAGCTATTTAATTTAGAGTTGTGGCCGTATTAGATTTGAAATGCAGCTAATGCGTCTCGGAAGCTTGCCATCCAAACTTGATTCCACAGAAAATTTCTGGTCTTACATCCCCTCTCATATTTACAAGCTGGACAAGACAAATGAACTCACGCACAAAGACATATTGTTAACTTAGACATTCTACTCTGGGGCTTATTTGTTAGAAATAACTATCGTTTTTGAAAGTTTGATGTTCGAGCCAACAGCTTTGCACTCAGAGATGAGCGATATTATACAACAAAAATTACGCAGATTCCAGCTGACATTATTCCCAGCGTCTCTGCTGGATGCTGTTATAGAGAAACATTTTACAAGCCACAGACAAAATTCTAAAACATAGCAAAAGGCTCTCTACATGCTTCCAGAACGCCAAACATTAGCCCGAACAATCACCGTAAGAGGGACACGATTAAAACATTTTTGATATTAACTGGTAAAGAATGAAAATTATCTCAAATGCAGTAGCGAAAAAAAAAAAAAAAAAACAATTTCATTGCATCTACAACACGCTATATATGATCAGTGGCACAAACAACATATTACACAACATACGTAACTTAAAATACCGTACAAATCATAACATGTACAAGAGAAGTAAGGGAATTAAGTAACAAAACTTTGATCACACTATTACTTGAATATGATAGTGTAGTATGGGATACACATTTTGGGAATCAAATACAGGACTTGGAATGTGTGCAAAGAATGGCTGCAAGATTTGCCTCTTGAAATTACCAGAGAAAAATATTACTAAATGATATGATAAAGGAATTCGAATAGGATTCTATGGAAGTGTAGAAGGCGTATATTGGTGATGGGGCGTGGAAAGATATTGATTGGAATAAATTACCAAGAGAAATATTAAATAATCTATCAACAACGCTAAAAAGAGTTTAAAGTTGAAATTAATGGAAGGGAAAAAGTAGGTAGGAAAAGGAATAATTGGTGTGCATGGAAATTGCAACCATCGCAATTAAATTAAATTAAATATTAATGTCCTTTTATTAAAATTCCAGGCATCGCAAAAAATTTATCATTCTTACAAAGTCAATCACATTCACATAAAACAAAATACGAGTCTATAAACTGCTCTCGGGTGACTAGCCGAGTCAAGAGTGCGTTGTCACACGATATTTCGGCGACTAGATTCATTGCCGCCATCTTCTGGTGAAAATGAATCTAGTCGCCGAAATATCGTGTGACAACGCACTCTTGACTCGGCTAGTCACCCGAGAGCAGTTTATACATTCTCAACGCCGAGAAAGACTTCGTTCTTATATAAAATACGAGTCATTGATGACACAATTTCAAGCAGTAATAATAAATTAACCATTTCTTTTATTTTATACGAGCCTTATTATTTAAAAGGATGTTAATAATTGGGAAAACTGGGTTATAGTTACATCACAGAGTTCAGAAAAAAATTAGTGGATACGACAGGCTAGGTGTAGCATGTGGGATGGGGAATACCACCATATGAGTAGTGGAACGCGCGCTTTAATGCTGTAATTTATTTTCAGCGAAATGAAACACGGTTTAAATAAAGGAGATAATTTAAGTGTTACAGTGGGCGACTTGGGGTCTGGATGCATTGCTGTTTGAAAGCTGTGACCTCCACCAGGCTATGCTGAACCGCCATTATCAATCATTTCGGGGTTTAACCGCGTTTAATGGCTGAAACCGTAGGTCACTACGTCCAGTATGCATGAGTAACGCCATAACTCTTCCCGGACAGCATTGCCAAAATGGCCGATTCTGTCCTACGCCGAGAAATATCGCGAACTACCCGACGCAAATGTATTTTGACCGTAATTGAAGTAATGGATTCGTCTCTTAAGCTGGAGACTCCTCATCAATGTTATTGTAATCTTATAACCTGAAACAGAGAGAGAGAAAGAGTTCCCATTTGTTTTTACGACCGCAAATGTTGTACACTGGCCCGTCCCTCGTGCTCGGTGCGTGCCAAAAGCCTCTGGACTGATGCCCAATGCTGCCAACACACGCCGCCGAATGTACAATAGGAGATACACATTACTGCCACTGTCTGCGAAATGTGTCAGCGGGTATTAGGCCCGGATTCGTTTGCGACTGTTGTGTACAGAGAGGAGAATTTCAAAGCTGTTTCGAAAGAGGATGACTGGAATATCTGAGTAGCTAATTTGATTTAATTATAATAGAGCACATGCTTCGGTGGAAATTTACCCTAGCTACTTATTTACCCGTTTTAATTATCCTTTCAGTGTAAACCTCCGCTCCTATCTACTTGTGCCCTTCACGTATTTTAACTGTAATTTTTTTCAGCGTTTATTGTGATTTATTTATCACATCCTTTGGTGATTTATTCCAATCCGTAAGTCCCTTTTTACCATTGCTGTTCATTGTTCTGATGAAAATTGTGTTGATAGTTTACTATCAGAAGTTTGATTGTTTATAGATGATATAATGTTATAAAAAAAAAAACCAAAACGGTAGAGGACTGTAAACAGTTGCAGGGTGATCTGGACAGGATATCAAGCTGGGCTGATAAACATGGAATGAAGATAAATGCAAAGAAGAGTCAGCTTATTAGATGCACACATAAAAAACTTAGAGGTTGATTATAATTATAAAGCGGGGAAAGAATTACTTGTCGAAGACTTGAAATGTAAATATCTTGGCATTACATTTGATAACCAGCTTAACAGGGCAGAACACATTGGTCAGGTAGTAGGAAAAGGTTTCAAAATTCTGCACTTGTTGGAGAGAGTGATGAGGAGATGTAAGATACCTTGCCTCCAGTATTTTCCCTCCTCTTATGACCACGGCGTCAATGTGTCGTAAACCCATCAGCAAATTTTTTGACATTTTGGGTTTAATTTTATGCTCTTCAAGCAACACTTCGATTTTTACAAATACTGCATCTTTTACAGTTACATATTATTTTAGAAAAGATTAAAAATTTAATAATGTAAAAAGTTGCGTTATTTGCGAAAATGCACCTGAAGAGCTCACAATTCAGAGTGTCATGAATATGCTCACGTTATCTGTGGAGGAAGCAACGAGAATGATGGGTTTGGTGCAGCTCTGTTTAAGAAAGAACAGCACCTATGTCGAGACAGAAGTGCCAATTGCGGCCAAGAGAAATAGACACATAATATGATTTCACTGTCCAACTAAAAATTTCCTTGAGTTGAAATTGATGTGGACGTGTAGCTCCCACCAATGTTTTAGTTGTTGTTATGTGCATCAATCCATCAGGGGTTTATTAGTTAACAAAGAAGGTCTTGTCAATCGACTTTATGCTCATAATGAATTTACAATTTTAGAGATTAAGTTAAATATTCATCCCGGTATTCGCGTGAAGTGATTTGTGGAAACCATGGAAAACCCAAATCTGGATACCCAGACGGGGATTCGAACCCGCATCCCCCCGACTGCGAGGCCAGATCCTGTATGAGCAAGGGTTTTAAGACTGTGCTTAAAAGCTTTCCAGTGTCATACCAATGGAGTAGATTATGCTACAAGATATTTCAACATGCAGTTCGTTCTCCACCTCATATTCATACAGAAGCATTATTTGCTTACCTAATAAGCTGACTCTTTTGACATTTTTCTGCATTACTAAACACTTACAAATTATATTATGGTCGCCTTCCCCTTCTCCTAGCATAGGCGGTTATCACGAAGGATTTTACACATTCAAGCAAAGTCTGGGAAGACTAAATGGGGTGCCTTTGCATTTCACAGTGTGACAGTGATCCTTAGTGGTGTAAGTGTGTATAACTATGATAGTGCGCGCGTTTAGCGTTGTGGATGAGAAATGGAATAACGAAGAGTGAAACCCAGTGCCATAACATTCCGAAAGATATCAGATTGTCGCGGGCGCTGATTTTAGTATAAATTTATAGCATAGATTTTAGCGGTAATAAAGGCAGAGTGTTTCCAAGCCAGCGCAGTAGTATGAAGACTACACCGCTCCTATATGACACCGGCAGCAAGGCCGCTGGTCTTGCAGTCCTTACTGTGAGAACGCTGTATAGCACGGCTGGTACACGAGGCGTACACACTTTGAGCACATGAACCACACGCCTGTACGGAGTGACAAACAGCCAATGAAAAGAAGGCTTTCCCCACTTTCCAGAACAGAGGTCGTTTCTTAGCGCGTACGATTCGCCCCAGTCCGTGATGTGAAATTTCGTTGGGCAGACCTGTTACCACCCAATTAGGCCATTTTAGGCAATTTAATTTAATTGCAATGGAGCACACGCTCCGGTGGCAATTTCCCTACACACCCAACTTCCCCCTATCCTACACTCACCTACATTTGCCCTCTACAAATTTTAACTTTAAATTCTTTTAACATTTTCGGTAAGATATTCATCATTCCCCTTGGTAACTCATTCCAATCCCTGACACCCTTACCTAAAAAATAAAATCTTCCCACACCCTTGTGCCTGAAATCGAGTGCCAGCTTGTGGTCATGGTCATCTTTTCCACTCCATGAACAACTTTTCATACCTACTGCAATATCTTTCCATGCCTCATCGCCAGTATACGCCATGTACACTCCCATTACCCTCCTCATCCTCCTCCTGTCTTGCAATGAATCCCATTCCAGCTCCTTTATCATATCTGTCACTGATTGCATTCTGCGATAGTTTCTAGAAACAAATCTAGCAGCCCTTCTATGCACCTTCTCCAAAGGAGGGCTGCTAGATTTGTCTATCATTCTCCCTCTGCTGGCTCGGAATGCATCTGCATTAATTTTGGATCCTCCTATGATCCACCATTCCAATATCGGAAAACACCGATTTATATATCAATTCCATGTAACTTTATTATGCGACACCTTTCAGCAATAAATCAAGTGGTCACAACTCTTCCTATCATTTCGAGGGGCACCTACGTCTTGATTTTAAGTAAATTAAGTCTCTGTGTATGTTTTTTATCCTAGCCAGAAGCTTACAGATGCCGACTGGAAACTAAGAAAACCTCAACCGACAGTATAAAGTGGTTGCTAGGCGGACCCACAGTGGGTGAGTTCGCCACTAGCTCGGTCTACACGCGGCAAGATGACCGCAAGGCTTAGCATCCACATCAACGGACGACCCACCATCGACAGTGTGGTATGACGTCACTCCATACGCACTGCGGAGAGGTTTAACCCAGGACTCGGTGGAGCACAGTCTGGTGGTTAGGCCGGCATTACACTGTAAAAGATTTTTGTCCAAGATATTTTATAAAACATTTTATCATATTTATTTTATCAAAGATATTTTATGATATTTTTTCAGTCCCAGTACATTATATAAAATTTTTCGTCATAGTTCTCTGAAATGAATGGAGTTAACTTGTAAGCTATTGCAGACCCAGTTAGTGCAACAGTCACAATATGCATTTTATTGAAGATAAAGAAGAGAAGTAAACATATTTAGGTTGGACCGTGGATTACGAGACTTGATATGATAGGAGTTTAATCAAAGTTTAGTGAAAGAGCTGCAATGTGAGGACATGCCAAATTATAAAAATTATGGTTGATGCTGAAGTATACATCTAATAAATTCTTACCACAATATTTCCATAAATTTCTACATCTGAGTTATTTCTCCATATATTATTGGGTGTCAAATATTAGTTTCTTAACACATTAATTTTCTCTTTGTACGTCTTCTACAGTACAGCCTCCTATCATAGAACTAATTAACTTTTCGTTAGTGTTCACCTTTTTATTCCTAATCTTATAGTCTATATGTTTCTGAGTTTACCACATTTCCTCCTGTTCATACTCAGAAATAAAGATTTTCGTGGATTCGACAGTCATAACCAACTTTGGTAACGTCCCTTACGCCATTTTCTTTGTTTACGTTTGCAGGGTGGTGAAATCTTTTATAAAATGTAATGCCAACGCCTTACATTTTATAAAAGAAATCTTTTATAAAATATGCCCCATTACACTGTAAAATATTTTATAAAATATCTTTTATCAAAGTTCTTTGACAAAGATCTTTTAGAGTGTAATGCCGGCCTTAGGAATCGTGCACCACCACCTCTGCTACCCTGTCCACCACCAGGACTGGAACCAGCTAACCCCGTGTCAGCGCCGGACACCATCACGGCGCCACAACCAACTAAGCAAAGGAGGCAGGTTTCTCTTCTATTTTAGTATTTTCATTGCGATCTATAATCTTTCCCACTTTTACCATTGCAATATTTAATTCCGTCACGTATAATCTTGTTGTTTACGTTTGTTTCAAAGAAAGGAGGCTTAAAAGCAGCGTGGTCAATACGCCTCTGTATGTTGCTACGTCTGACTCAGACTTTGGCCGTAACAGCTAACGCATTGTTTTTCACTGTTATCAGCCCAATCCGCCAAATAGAAGGGCAGTTCTTCCCCTGGAACAACAAGGCGCTGATATTGCTACTTTCATCGTCTCTGTGTTAGTGTCCGCATAAAAGTTTCATATCACTTGAGAGCAGATGATAAAAGAAACAATATACCTCCCAGGCAGGGCTGAAATATCGCAGCTGGGAGCCCGCTATTGTCTCGGCCTGCATCTCACCCAGCACGAGGTGGGAGATATTTAAGGACCTCTCCTGTTCTTTACTGCATCAAAAAAGGGCTCTCAGAGTAGGGCCCTCAACACGAGACTGAAATGAGCTGCTCACAAATACGAACGCAACCGACTGATTTAGTGCAATTATTCGTGGCATCACTAAAAATATAATGGGGGATGTAGCCGCAAATGCACAACTAGCTTTAAAACATCTGAGAGGCCACTATATACAACACAAAAACTGTAAGTATGTGCACTTACTATCACATGTTAACTCCATAGTACACTGAGCCTTTCTGGGAGAATGACACTAGTAACAGTAACTTCCAATATTTTTGACCTCTCCCGATAGAGATACATGCTTCAGCAAAATTGTAAGAGATATTGTACTCATTCTTTTCACCATTGAATGTACATAAATATCTCTAGCTGTATGCAGAATGGATAAATTATAAGAACAAATACAATTTATACCCAATTTCAATTTTGGAAGCAGTAACTGTTGTAAACATTTCAATGTAAATATAAATATCCCTAAAATCTCCAAATGGATAAGAGGATGCACAATTCTTCATAAATATTTGTTCCTGCAATCTGTAAGTCCTCCCTGAAAATTTTATCTCTGTATTGTTTACAGATGTTGAGAAAATTGTTCCTACGTACTAAAAATAAGACAACTGAGAAAACCGCACTCAAAGTTTTCTTGCATTTGTTGTAGTTAGTAGCGACTTATAAAAAAATATTTTAAAAATACTACCAATAGAGTTAAAAGCCTAAAACTTTCACACAATACAGATAAATAACCATATAATCGGAAAATATAATTTTAAAAGAATCTATTTTTTTTAGCTATGATCGGTTACACCCCGCTTTTAATTTAAATACCGTGGACCACAAGCTCCGGTGACAATTTCAATACACACTCATTTTTTCCCTTTCCTGTACCCGTCTTCAAATTTTAATTTTAAATTCCTTATGCGTTTTTGTTGAACTGTTTATCACTTTCTTTCGTAATTTCCTCCAATCCTCGACTCCTTTACAAACGAATGTAAGCTTTTCCCACACACACATACACGTATATATAAGATCCCAGTGAATCCCATCCTATCTCCTTTCCCATATAAATTACAAATTGTGTTTTGTGGTAATTTTCAGAGACAAATCTGGCAGCCCCTTTTTGCACCCCCTCCAACTCCTGTATTTGATACTCAAAATGTGGGTACCATACTACACCACCATATTCAAGCAATGGTCAGACTAAAGTTTTGCACCCTAACTCCCTTACTTCTCTCGTACATCTCATCATTCCCTCCAATAGACGAAGGATTTTCAAACCTCATGCTACCCATTGTCCAATTATGTTTCCCAGTTGAGTCTTTCATCAAATGTTAGACCAAGATATTTATATTACAAGTGAAGCAATCAATAATTTATCATAAACGTATAAGGGTAAAAGTAACTGAACAGACCTCAAGAAATTAATTTTTTTTTTTAAATTATGTTTCCGATTGTATGGTTATTTATCTATATTGTGTGAATGATTTAGGCTTTTAACTCAACCGGAAGTGTTTTTAAAATAATGTTTTATCAGTTGCTAATAAGTACAGCAAATGCAAGTAAAAAGTCCCCCTACACTTTGAGTACCATTTTCTCAGATGTCTGTTTTTTTTGGTATTTACAAACAATTTTCTCAACATCTATAAGGAATACAAAGACTAAATTTTCAGGAAGGACTTATAGATTGCAGGGAGAAATATTTATGAACAATTGTGCTTTTTTAATATCAATTTTGCAGGTTTTATATTGGAATTCTTACAACAGCTTACTGCTACAAAAATTAAAATGAAGGTATAATTGTATTTTCTCTATTCTCCCTGTAGTTAAAGATATTTATATACAGCGTGATTCAAAATGGAAATTTGTTGAGATAACTTACAGAATCGGTAGATGTGTCAATTTGTAGAGAACAACCTCACGTTCCACATAAACGTGCCAAGTGTCCTTATTATTCGACGTGACTACCATTTGTCGTGCGGCACACATCCCACCGGTAATCGATTTCTTCCTACACTCGTTGCATCAAATCGGGCGTATCTTGTGCAACGGCAGCGTAGATTAGATATTTCATGTCGGCCAAATTGTTTGGTAGGGGAGGAACATACACACGATCTTTACTGAAACCCGAGAGAAAGAAATCCAGTGGTGTTAAGTCTGGGGACTGAGGTGGACATGTGATTGGCCCTTCACGGCCAATCCACCGACCTGGGAAGCGATTATCGAGTAAACCGCGAGCTCCCGTGAGGAAATGAGGTGGTGCACCGTCTTGCTGGTAGTAAACTATCTCATATCGGTCCTCTTCATCGATCTGTGGAACTAAAAAGTTTACAACCATATCCAGCAACACAATACCAGTAACAACTTTCTCTACGAAGAACAAAGGGCCATATACTTTCAATCGCCAAGAGCACAAAACACATTAACTTTGGGGCTGTAACGAACGTGTTCAATAGGGCGCTAATGACCTCGCTGTCGACGCGCCCTAAAGCCACAACAACAACTTCAACAACAACGAACGTGTTCCAGGGTTGCATGCGGATTTTTGCTAGCCCATATTCTTCAGTTGTGGGTGTTAACCATGCCACTGATATGAAATGTAGACTTATCACTAGTGTTGCAAATTGAAAAAAAAAATCATGTTTGTGAAAAAAACATGAAAAAAAACTAAGCACCCTTGTTTTTTTTCTAAATTTTTTTTTTTTTCAGAAAACAATACATTTGATAAATTATGGTTTTATTTACGGAACTTACATTTTACATGTGTGTTTTAAATCTTACTGAATCATATAATGTCTTACATAATTATTCGTAAATTTATCTATATAGTTAACATAATTTTATTAAGTATCACATTCACTAGTATCAGCACTACCAACACTAGTTTGGTTGATGTCGGAATTTTATGTTTCTTCTTCTGTCTCCTCTAGATCCATAACTTCAGAAAAAATTACATTTTATTTTACTGGTTTGTGGTTGCAATTTTAAATTGTGAACAAAGTACACACTGTGCATAAAAACTGCGCCGATAATTCTGTATTACGGTCTTTTAAGTTTGAATTTAAATCTATAATCATACAAAATAGGAGCCTTATTTCTTTTACACTCGTTGGCTTATGCCAACGGTTGTAAGGAAACGATTCATAATAATTGACAATTTAATGACTCAGTATCACTGTACGCTGAGAGATTAACAAATATACGAATATAAGGAAAACATAATAAGTAATAAAAAAGAGGCAAAAAACCGTAGATAAATTTAAAATTCCTAATTGTTTGAAAAGATCCGTAGGTCTACATATAAATTCGTAGGGCTGGCAGCACTAGTTGAAATAGCGAGTATCAAACCAAGCAACGGGGAACGGGGATTCCTTCTCGTGCAACCTAGCCTCTTCGGGAAGTCCCCGTTCGTAAAAGGAAACTTCAGTCATGTTGCCAATATTTTTTTGTAATTTTCTTTTCAACTGAACCAGAAAAATATAGTAGATTTAAAAATTAAGATAAGTACTTAGTAAAAACTCTAAAACAGTCATATTAAACGAGAAATGCCTTACAAACTTGAGGTTTAGTAGTTATGAAAAAAAACATGTCCCCGAAAAAAAAAAATGTTGAAGATTATTGTGTTCATGAGTGTCTCATAGTCATGTACACTATGCAACATTTCCGCACAGAATTCCCCACGACGTTATCTGTATCACTAATGTCCTGTGTTATTGTGAATCTGTATGGTTTCAAGTGTAAACGTCTACGCAGTACTCGCCAAACAGTTTTTTGTGGGCAAAGCTCTCCTTAAACTGTTCGACATAGTCATCAACACGCGGGCGACCTGGTGATTTAGTATCAAGTCGCAGTGAACAAAGCGTCTCAACAAAGGTCATGTTCCAAGAGTAACTTGAAGTGTACTTGGCGGTTATTTAACGTATACGGTGCGAAATTTAGGCTGAACAGTTGTCGAAGAGATCGTTTCATGAAACCAAATCACACTGCAAATACGGCCGCACCGGTCAAAGTAGCCATTTTAACTGTGCACTACGCTGGCGCACCTGGTGGTGAATTGGTGAACTGATGCGCTACGTCCATCAAGTTTGAGGTTGTTTGCTACAAAACGATTCATCTACCGATTCTGTAAGTTCTCTCAGCAAATTTCGAATCATTACAAAGTTGTAAAGTCCTTTTTGAGTCACCCTGTACATTTAATGGAGGAAAAGAATGAGAACAATATCTGTCATAATTTTGCTGAAACAGGTACCTGTATAGGGAGGGATCAAAAATATTTGAAGTAACTGTACAAGCTGCCATTTTCTCAGATAGGGTCAGTGTACTATGTCATAGAAGATAATTAATATATGACAGTAAGTGTACAAAGTCTCAGGCTTTTATGTTGTATATGATGGCGTCACAGAAGCTTAAGCTAGTTGTGTGTTTGCGGTTACATAGTACCCCTTTAAAGAACTAAAATTCGTAGAGGGCAAAAGTAGTCGAGAACAGGAAAGGGTATAGAAATGAGTGTGTGTGTAGGGAAATTTCCAACAGAACTTATACTTAATCGAAATTAAATTAAACGTTGCATACTTTCTTCCAATAAGGGAGCGTGCATAAACCACGGAGCTCCATTATGGCCTCCTGTGAACCCCCCCCCTCCCCCTGCGTGGCTTTTGCCTCTACCCCTCCCCCACCCCTCCCCATAGCACGTAGCTTTTTTTCATGCTTTTTATTCCAGAAGACATTTTGTACTATTTTCTCGTGTGAGACTATTGTATATTACATACGGAGTTAATTAACTGAGGGAAATAAATATGCTGTTATGAGTTCTGTTCCTGATTTTAGCTGTGAAAAATGTTATGAAAGGAAAGCTACGTGGCCTGGCTCGGAACCCCCCCCCCCCCCCACGTAGCCCAGCGTAGCCTTCCAGCCAACCCCTCCGCCCCCTGGACCGAGCCACGTAGTTTGTGCACGGTCCCTAATAGGATGCAACTGGTACACTGAAATCACGATATGCATTTTTACTTTTCAACTAAATCCAACCAATGGGACACTTTTATCTTAAATTCCTAAGCGTTCAGACTTCACATCAAAGTGAGATATACCCCACTAAGTACCAGGGGATATACAATATTCCAGACAAAATCTGACCCACAATACAAAAAACAATTTTTTTTATTAAACGAATCAATGTAGTAGCTGGTGGCGAATTTTGTGAACTAGGAAATAGAACGGGATAAACTGGGCTAAAAAACGCCTTCCTCAAGACATTTTATCTATCAGACAGTGACTCGGAAGAAGAAGTGAACCAGCAAATAAATAAAAAATACCGTGCGTCACATATGGTAACCCATATTCTCTTTACTAATTCGCTTGTTAAATACATCTCAATTATATGTTGCGAAATCAGATTCTCTTCAGCGCTCAAAACTAAATGTATTCCATGAATAAAAGTGTAAATATTTTAATCCAATCTCGTTTAATCGGTTTTATTATTGTTTTAATATTGACAACTGTTTTATTACATTTTAATAGTGATAAAATTGTTTTTTTTTTTAAATTATTGTCATAAACTTTGTGTTGTATCACAGTTTTGTAGTTACTGAGGGATCCTAGTGGGCTTACCTCAAGCATGATAATATATATGTTAAGTTTTGTAAGATTTCGAAATTGTCCTGTAAAGCTAACCTGCTGAACGCGTAATAAATATATATAAATACAAAAATTCGACCGGTAATGTTTGCGTGAATTCCGATCAGCCAAACAGACACACAGAAACACGCAAAGACAAATTTTACAAACGGTTGATTCCTTTTCTGTACGTCATCAACACGACACCAAACTCATATTTTTCAGAAATTTCTTAAAAGTACTTTGTTTCGGTTACAGTGTTATTAAATATGGAAACCTTTTATTTTAATTTTATTCTTTTATTTCAAACACCCGTATAATATTGAACACATTTTCCCTCATCCTTTGGAAGTGCTCGTTACATGTACGAGGTAAATAAATCTTTCTTTTTCTAACTGTGAGATGATTTTTTTTATATATATATAATTTTGCGAGAAAGTATCGGTACATTATGAAAAATAGAATACATTTGAGTAGAATTTTTGTGGACTACACGATTTTCGGAACCTATGAGAAACTGGTATTAATATGTTTAAATTCTACTTTTCCGCAAAACAATAGCGCAAAACGTGAAGAAGACATTATATCGAAGAGATTAATTCAAATTTCAACACGATAGTACCAGTTCCTAGTAGGTTCCGAAAGTCGTGCAGTCCCCGAATTATTTTTCCCGCTGCCATTTTTGGCTTATTATATAGTCCTTCTACATTTTTCGTAGTTTCATTTCCTTTGTAATGTAAGGTGGGTTTGGGGAGTCATTAATAGATGCTCTTAAGGGTGTATCCATTATTTGATCTCCAGCGAAGACCTTAAGTGGAACTGCTTCTGGGTTCGCGTCTTTTCACCTGGTGTCAATTACTATTGCTATGTGGCAGTTTGTATTTGTGCCACCTTATGGGTTCACTTGTACCGATAATCAAGAAGATCTCTTATTGCTCCAATTCTGTCGATTAATGTAATTGTTTGACTTAATATTACTTTTATAATGGACGGAACAGATGTGACGGCTTGAAGGTCCATGATTAAAGTTCTGTATAACGTGCGTTAAAAATTAGCCTGAAAATTTATTCCGAAAACCAAGTATTTAAATAGAGCAATTTGTCATGAATAAAATGTCTCCAACCTCCAAAAATAAATATATTAACAACAAGAGAAAAAGTAACTGCGAGAAGGTATCTGATTCTGAGACCTTTTTGCTAAATAATGCAGTATATTGTGGACCGTGGTTGCAAACGTTAAGCGTGTTGAAAATCCATCGACACCCCAATGATCGAAATCCAACAAAGCGTTTAGCTTACAGACTACGTAGATCTTCTACAAAAACATAATACTCTTTTGCAGCCTGATAACAACACACTCTTCCAGTAGTTCTGAGGTAATGTTCTCATATCAACGAATCAAACTTTTACGCTTCATCTACAGCGAGCTTCTATTACTCGAGAATAACAAGACGAATGCTGTTATAAATAATTTGCCGATCGGAATCAACTATTTCAAAATTCAGCAATTGTTATCAGTTGTTTGCATTTTCTGGAAACTTAAATACACTGTAGTGCCAAAAATCATATGATACATTCTAATATCCCGTGGTACCCACTTTGGCAGGCGAAGTGCAGCTACCCGAGTCGCATTGACTCAACAGATCGTCCCATGAAGAATTATTCCGCCATTCTTTCTCTACAGCCGCCGATAATTGCAAAACAGTTGTTACTGCAGGACGTTGTACACGAACTGACGTTCCAAACATGTCCTAGATAAATTTTCAGTTGGATTTAGGCTAGGGCAAAATATATCGATGTATCGAAATCGTCAACATTTTTATCCTCGATATATCAAAACTCGATATTTTATTTGGAGTATAATTTTTGAATACCATCTGGCCTCGCATTTGGGAGGACGCGGGTTCGAATCCCCGTCCGGGCATCCAGATTTGGTTTTTCCATGGTTTCCCCAAATCACCCCAGCCGAATGCCGGGATGCTGGCTTTGAAAGGCCATGGCCGAAATCCTTCCCGTTCCTTGTCCCCGTGAACCAATATTTCCATTACGTCAAATTTAGATCGCAATACAATGAATGTATTCATACGCTGGTAATAAGCATCTATGAGTTTTGAATAGCAATATTAGTAGAAGTTGTCGTTATGTCAAAATGCAGTTAGGACAAGACAACTGACAATTTTTTTGCAGACGAAATCACGATGAATTTTTTATAATTAATTTAAGCTGCTTTCATAAGCTGCGAGTCACTGAAGTTAAGTTATTTTTATACGGATGGAAGTAGTTCCGTATATATCCTGCTGAATGAGACCTGGACCAAGAATAAAACCAATAAAATGTGCTATAGCATAAGGTTTTAGGATTCCTAAGTTATTTTTAATTTAATTGGTTGCCTAATTCTTAAATTCATTCCGTAGAACTTCCATCTGTGTCTCTGTGGAAACTCTAACCGAAATATGTAGAAATTACAAAATAAGGTTATGAGCATTGCATAACAACAATTATATTTATTTAGGCTACCGCAGAGAAATAAATTATACCGAGCTGGGCGGTGTAACGGTTAGCGTTCTCGCCTCGCATTCGGGAGGACGGCGGTTTGAATCCCCGTCCGGGCATCCTGATTTGGGTTTTCCATGGTTTCCTCAAATCACTCCAGGCAAATGCCGTGATGCTTCCTTCAAAAGGAAATGGCCGAATTCCTTCCCATTCCTTGCCCCCATCCTTGCCCCCCATCCTTTCCCGTCTCTAAAGACCTCGATGTTAAAAAGAGACGTAAAGCAGTTAAAAAAAAAATTGTCAGAATACTCCATTAAACCCGTTACAGCGGAGGGCATAAGAATCTTTTTTTTAAAGTAATTTAAATTGTTTTAATCAGTGATCATGGCTTCATTTTAACTAAAGTAGTTCCACACTGATCGCGATCTATACAGCACAGGCTACAATTAGAACTAGTATTACGTGGAATGACATAAGTTATTAAGATTTATTTTTAATTCCGTTGCTTTTACTCACGCCACATTTCAGCCACAAGTAACTGTCAGCCATTCAAACATTGTCGTAGTATCGATATCAATCACGAATATCAAAAAAAGGAAGGTGTTAGAACCCGTGAAGTTTTTTTTCAAGTTTATATCGTCATGTATTAATATGCATGTAATTGAAGTATTGTTTTTCTGGCTGCAATTTTAGCGTAGTTTGTGGTTAGGTGGAAATGCTACCTGGACCAGGATGACAACTGAAAATTTTTGGTACAGCGTCAAGCACGAGGAATTAAATTGAACTTTATTTTGTAACACTTCTATTTAGTTAAGCAACTGCCAATAAATGAATTGCCAGAACACTGAAAGGAAAGTATATATTTCGTTTAAATCAGCATTTTAATTACTATTTGCTACTATTTACTGAAATCATTACTTGGTTTGAATTAAATTAATTCCCAAATGAACGCTATCCATGCGCCCTAACCACAATTAAAACTAATATACTAATATTACATTTCTTAAGGTAAGTAGGTAAGATTCATTTTTAGTATCTTTCGTTTTCACTGACATCATATTTCTGGAGTCATTATTCTAGCCACAAGTAAGCTGTGTCAGCCATTAAAACATTGATTTGGATCACAAATAACAAAGAATAAAGATATAAGATCCTGTGTAGGTTTTGGATCAAATTTACATCGCGGTGCATGATAACATTAACATGCGATACATGGAACGTATTAATTCCCGCGTGATTGCAGCTTTTTTTATGTTTACTTATGGCTTTACACCTCGTCGACGGCTAAGGTCATTAGAGTCGGGATGGGACTGGGGACAAGGAACGGGAAGGAATTCGGCCTTGGCCTTTTTGAAAGAAGCATCCGGGCATTCGCCTGGAGTGATTTGTGGAGGCCACGGAAAACCCAAATCTAGATTCCCGGACGGGGATTCGAACCCGCGTCCTCCCGAATGCGAGGCCAGAGAGCTAACCGCTCACCCACCACGCTCGGTGATTGCAGCTTTGATTTTCTAGAAGCAATATTAGCGTAGTTTGTGGTTAGGCTGAAATGTAACTTGGACCAAGCTGACATCTGTTTGGCTACGGCACAAGTGGCGAGGAAATTACATTGAGCTTTATTTTATAACTATTCTATTTAACTATGAAATTTAAAAAAAAAAGAAGTGCCAGAACAGTTCATTCATCCCGTTATTTTTGGCGGGCTTTGGGGCTATTATATACAGGGTGATTCACGAAGATATGCAAATATTTTAATATGCTATCCTACAAGTAAAACTAGAGAAAAACGTTCATATAATCATAGATCCGCAAATTTTTAGTTACGGAGTTGCGGCTAATAAAAGTTTTTGCCTGAAATTTAGCAATCTCGCTAATATGAAGCCATCGCAAAACTTTACGAGGTTACAGTAAAGCACGATTTTCATTTGTTTAGTTGTTATTGATCTGGTGAATGTAATAAAACAAGTCCCTGACGTGTATCGCCAGTAGTGTCCCCAATTTTTTTTTTTTTTTTTTTTTTTTTTTTTTTTTTTTTTTTTAACTTCCAGAGAATTGCACGAAGTTTTCAACAGAAGTTGTAGAGAATTTAATTTTGGAAACTGATGTTGATAAAGTTAACTAAAACAGTATGACTGTGTCAGATAATCTGCTTTTATTAATACCATAGCTCAGTGTTAAAGAAGTTGTACAGTGTACATAGAATTTCACAATACGTTCACAATAAATGTTCAAAAATGTCTCCACCGAGTTCAATGCATTTAGCTGCACGTGTATCAATAGATTTTGTTGCTTGTTTCAGTTTCACAGGGTTGTTATTAATTTCTTGTATTGCATTCATAATGCGAGTAAGTAACGCCTCACGTGGATTGACTTTGTCCTTATAAACTACTAGCCCGTACCCGCGACTTCGTACGCGTGGATTAAGAATTTTTTTGCCAGAATTAAATATAGAAAGTTATTGGCAACGAAGGATTGGTCCCAAACAATATCGAGTCGGAATAATATGACAGGAAAGCTATCACTATATCATTCTACCATCGAACCTGTCTCTTGAAGAGAATCAATTTCCAACATATTTCTGTCAACATTCGATAAGGTCTCAAAATTTCGTGACTACAACTGTTAATCATACTGGAAAAAATATCCTGTGCCCTTCATACAGATTTCCTTATAAAATTACATCACAATGATGAAGCCATTTAGTCCTCAAAACGTAACAAAAAGACAGATACTTACTTCCGTATTTATAATAATATTACTGTGGTTCACACTCACACACTGACTGCGAACAACACCTAAGGGATTATTATAACGTAAAAAAGTATACACCTACAACATTTCAATACTACCTACGATTTGCCTCGCATTGCACCCCTAACTTTCAAATATCTACAGTTTAACATTCAATCCGAATAACCTACGGCCCAGGCCTGACTGTTGCGACGAAAAACAATTTTTAAAAATCTTAGCCTCCCCGTAGATTTGAACCGGAGACCATGCCATTCGTAAGCAAGCACTTTAACCACTGAGCTGCCTGTCAATTACACGGAAATTCGGTACGGAGGCATCCATATCAAACGTGTCTGTCTATCGCCGTATTTCGAAGTTATGAGACAACATGTGTTATTTATACAGCTAATTTTTCAACCAAATGTAGACAGTATTTTTCTCCTTGTTTCAAAGGATAAGTGTGCAAACTTTCATCGAGATCGGATGAAAACTGTGGATTTGTATGAAGAACAAACAAACAGACATTCATCTTGATATATAAAGATGTCTTTCATCCATCCCCATACACAGGTTTCTAAATTTCAGGCGTAACTCCGTAACTAAACATTTGCGGACCTATGTTAATATGGACTTTTTCTTTAGTTTTACTTGTAGAATAACATATTAAAATATTTGCATATCTTTGTGAATCACCCTGTATATAAGGGTCCGCATCAGAAGTATAGCCTAGGGTCCCTGGGTGGACACTAGCTTCATTTTTCACTGGCCTAGGAGCTGGTTTTCAATGAAACAAATAATTCGTGGCGAATGCCGAGTTGAGCGCGAGGCAGCGCCTAGTAGAGACTGGCGGGGAAGATAACGACAGCCGTTCATAGGGGAGAGTTATGAGCTCCGCCCGGGGGTGCGGAAGTGTTTGTATTCTGCGCGGAACGTCACAACAGAAAATACGGCCGGGCCAGCTCCGTCTCTAACTCAACTCCACGTGCCGTCCAATATGGACCCGAACGCATTTTATTTATACATGCTAGTCGCCAGATTTATTGACGAGTCGATTCTAGAAATATTTTGCTCGAGGCGTCGGGTGCAAGATGTATCGTCCGCGGAAGCGTGCAGCATCGTCCCTGGTCTACCATCCCGAGGGTCGGCGTCTCGAATCCCGCTGAGGAATGGGGTTGTAGGGGAAGTTCGGGAAACCTGGGACACTTAAAACTTTTATGAACAACTCCGTCTAAAAACAACTGTTTTGGTGAATTTATTTTATTTTATTCCCCAGACGCGTTTCGCCTTTGTGGTTTATGGCATCATCAGTGGTTGTAAATGTGTTTTTATATGTGCGTTATTAGCCTACAGTTACTATCTACAGTACAAATGTATCTATCTATCTATCTATCTATATATATATATATATATATATATATATATATAGTTAGCAGAAAATTTACACTATAACAACAATTGCGGCGTGAAAATAACTTGTGAAATAATGTTTAACCGTAACTTCAATGAACAATGCTGGAAACTTTTATGAAGTGCTGTTCTAAATCGGCATGTGAGGATTACCACTATATCTGTGAGTACAGTGTGCATATATATATACAGTATTACATATTATTTTATTCTTATTGCAATTTGCAGCTATATCAATCCTTATTTCAGTATGTAGCCTCTTTAAGTCTAATGGCCTATATATTATAATTTAATTCTACATAGTTTTGTTGTAGTTCTTTCCAGGCTGATCGATCTTGAGCCACCCTCTTCCAGTTCACGCCTGTAACTCGACGTATATCCTTATTCCAGCGATCCGGGGGGCTTCCTCCTGCTCTTTTCAGGTCCCTTTAAGCAAATATGATGAGCGGCATTATTGGAAAACTAATATATATGGTTTACCAATAATGCTCTCTCTCTCTCTCTCTCTATATATATATATATATAGAGAGAGAGAGAGAGAGAGATTTGTACCGTAGATAGTAACTGTAATAACGCACATGTGAAGATACATTTACAGCCACTGAAGATGCCCTAAACCACAAGGGCGAAACGCCTCTGGGGAATAAAATAAAATAAAATAAGATTCACCAAAACAGTTGCTTTTAGTCGGAGTTATTCATAAAATTATAGTTCAAAAACTGCGGAAATATGGCCTATTATCAGATTAATACCGGACACTTCGAGTTAATTACAAATAAAAATAAAATAAACACGTTTTCGGTCTTCATTTTAATCTTAAATTTAAACTATGAAGTTCTGCAGTCATATTAATTAGCAGTTAGTATTCATAGCATTTTTGTTTCCAACGAATTATATTGAAAACACTATCACCTTAATTTTTTGGCAACACAAAAGTTGTCTGGTAGCCCTGGACACAGTAATAAATGGTAGCCTAATCTTTTTTTGGCATTAAAAAATCAAAATAATATTGGATAACTGAATAATCTGTATAAACACTATCTTCATGGGTTCTGTATTTGCTTGTTGCACTGGTTCCAGTTTTATTCAAAAAAATTTCCACGTATGATGCATTCGGCGTGTTTTACTTGTTTTGCTTCGGAAAGACTTTGAACACTTTTCTTTGTACTCAGCGTCTTTTCCGTTTTATTTTTTGGATGCAAGATGTACTGGCCCGGAAAGGCAGAGGATGGAGCGAAGGTATAATATTGCAAGGGTGGTCGTTTCGAATCCTGCGAAGGGTTGGAGCAGTGATTCTTTCATGTCATCCTTACTAATTCATTCAGTACTCTTTACATATAATAAAACTGTAATCGGGGAAAAACCTATACATTTAAGATTTTTTAAAAAAAAAAAATAAATAAATAAATAATAAAAAGTTTTGGGTCCATTATTAGTAAGATAACGGGAATGAATCAACTGTTATTTTATATACATATATACTAGTGCAACTATTTCGAGAGTCGGCACCGCGGGAAAGCCCCCTTGATGACCATTCATAGCAGGATTGGAAAAATCGATCGATCCTGGTACCTTGGGGAATAGGTCCACCCCAATGGTAAAGATGGAACCTCCATCTTAGATAGATGTGGTAAACTCAACGCAGCATATGAGTTGTCGTGAAATCATTACAGCAAAAAGTGTATTTCGAACAATGCTAAAATCTGTCATTACAAAACTGTTGTCAGACCTCAGTTCTTTTATTCTGCGGGGACCTTGCTGATGAACGGGAAAGGCACCATGGATGATCTGGAAAAAGCTGAAAGACGCATTCTGGGGAAAATTCATGGGACAAGAGTGCTCCCGGATGGAACCTATCGACTCAAAGTGAACTGCGAATTGCACCGACAGTTGGAGACGTAGGCGGCTGAAGTTCTACGGGCACCTTCTGAGAATGGACAGCCACAACTATAAGACAGTAAGCATGTGGCTCAATGAGGTATAAAAAGATTTAGACTGCTCTGGCGTTTCGGACACGGATGTTACAGATCGCTACAAATTTTTACAATATGGTTAACTCCTGGTCCCCTCCACCAAAAATTACTAAACCTCGGAAACCCATCTCACAGGAGAGAAAGGAAAAGTTATTAACTGGACATAAAGGTATTGGGAACAAAGGCGAGCATCAAGAAAGAAGTGGTTATAAGCGCCCCATAGTGAATTTGAATCGGTGATAAGTGTAAAGACCTATTATACGGGCATCGTGCGTACTGATATTTTTTTAAAAGTGTATACCAGTAACTACCATTTAAGTTTAGATAAAGCAAAATACTTGTCTACATAGTGCAATCTCGCTCTACCCTTCGTTTTTTCGTAGGGTTGCCGAATGGCCGGGAAATCTGGGAATGTCCCAGAATTTTGTGTCTTGTCCCGTGTCCACGAATTAAGCGTTTCTGTCCCGGAATTCCCGTATACCAGTATTTTTCTCAAACTTAAGATACCACGGTGGCCATGCCGCGCTCGCAGCGGGAGGTAGAGGAGCGCTCCACATTACCGAACGACCAGAGTCAATTACGATGGTAGGAACTTAAATAGTGGCAGCTATTTATTCACAACCGATACAAAAGCGTTACATGTTTGCCCCTGTTACTGTCCTTCAAAGTAGTCACCAGCGTTGTGTAGAACCCGTTGTCAGCGATGTGGAAGGCGTAGTATACCGTTAGCGGAGCCTGTTCTGTCGATGGTGCGAATGGAGCGGTCTACTGCCGGTCGAATCTCTGGAACAGTTCTGAAGCGAATGCCACGAAGTGGTTCCTTCATCTTCGGAATCAAATCAAAGTCACAACGACGTAAGTCCGGGGAGTATGGTGGATGGTACAGTACTTCCGAGTCCCATCGACCGAACAGAGCAGCCACAGCTTGCGCTGTATGCGCCCCCGCATTGTCGTGCAAAATGATGGGTGGGTTGTGCAGAAAGTGTTGCCGCTTCTTTCGCAAAGCTGGTCGCAGGTGATGCTGCAAAAACGAACAGTAATACTGTGCATTGACGGTCTGCCGTGGAGGAACGTAATCACAGTCGTACACGAGAATCACCATTACTTTCATCATAGTGGGGCTCTGACGCACTTTCTACTTTCGCGGCGACCCATAGTGACGCCATTCGTTGGCTTGGCCTTTCAGTTTTGGCTCGTATGATGTGTCCCATGTCTCATCCAGTGTTACGATGCGGCGTAAGAAAGCCTCTCCTTCGCGCTCATAGCGCTCCAAGTGAGTCTGAGCAGCATCGTAACGCATCCATTTCTGCATTTCCGTCAATTCATGCGGAACCCATCGTGATGCAATTTTTCGCATGCCCAGGCGTTCTTTCAGGATGCAAAGCACAGTCTCATGCGCTAATCCGGTTTCGTAGGCGAGCTCATGAATCGTCTGGCGTCGATCACTGTCCACTGACTGTGTTTTCCTCGATTGTGCTATCAGCGACAATATTAGATTCCATTGCATAGTGTCTCAACAGCAGTTTTGCCACTATTTAAGTTCCAACCCTCGTATATTGACTGTTCAACTATCACGTAGACATTTTCGACCAAAGTTGAATTAATAACCTTAAAAGAGTTGCTATATACAGTATATACATATATACATTTGTGTGTGTGTCATGTATCATAGTTTTTATCTAAAATACAACGTTTTAAATTAATATGAATATTTTTTCACTCCTCAAACATACCACTAAAATACCTTTTTAACCCCATAAATGTCCGGAAATTATAATCCTGTTATCTGGCAACCCTATTTTTTGCTACTTCTGCCACAACAGTCAATGGGAGGTAAACAGAATCCACAAGGCAGACGCGCAGTGAAAAACTGAACATCGCATCTCTGCCTGGCATTGTAATGATTTTTATCTCTGTCTTCCGTTTATATACTACTTGTAATTGCTTCAACAAAGCCCGCCAAAAACGAGGGTAAGTTTACTGTCATGATAGACCGTAATTTCAAAAAGAACAACGATTATTTGTTTGTGTAATCGATTTTCTGGTTCCTTGCGTTTCGTGTAAATTTTCTCTGAGTTTCTAATAAACTTTTCTTGTTTTCAATCTTCTGGCAAGAAATGCATATCTTACGGGTCTAGTAATTGCTGCAGAGAATAAGACGGTAAACATCAGAAGCTCTTTAAAATTTCGCCATTTTATAATACCCAGAAATATTAAAATTACTGGTTTCAGAATTTAAGGTTTTTCGTTCAAAACAGCATAAATATGTCACTCGTTGCTTGAAATAAATATTACAAAATTAAAATATTATTCTTAAACAGTCCGAAAAGTTGAAAGGAACATAATTAAAAACTCATTTCTGAAATATCTGGCCAAATTTATTGATATCTTTGCGAAAAACCAGTATAAACTATTGAAATTATTTTATTATTTATAAATTTTTGAAAAATAAAGAAAAATGTATGAATATGCTAATTTTTCTCACTGATATCAAAACATATGGCGTTCTGTAATAAATGTATTGTGTTACTTTGTGGAACTGTTTTCATAATTCTTTGTACAATAACCGTTTCCATTTCTGATCAGGAAACAAACGAATAAGAGTCATCAAACGAGACCAAACAAAAAAGACACAGTTTCTCGTGTTTCTGCTGTTAATGATGTTCTGTGGAGGTCAAAGTTAATGTTTATCATCTATAGAACTTGTATCCATTATTGCGAAAAATTCATCACACATAATTTCGAAAACGTAATAGCATTAAATTTCAGACAATTAAACGTAATTGCAAGGAATTAAACCACGCGTCGATGTTGTTAATTTCATTGTAAGGGAGTCAATTACTAATCTGTTACAGTGTGCCACCTTCTGGCCATATTTGTGTTGTAATATAACATGTTAAAAGAAAAATTTTAAACGGTGCCCAAATTAAAACATTCCATTATGCGGAAATGCCTTTTGATATGATGTTGGCAACAGAACAATTAGAGTACCACCAAATTTGGAAATGCGGGAGATTGTTAGAGAACTCTGTTATAGTTGTTTTGTTTGCATTCCTGGCGTTGTTTTTGTGATTACCAACCACCACTGAATGTGCTTTGAACATAAACTAAGAAAGGATTTTGCACTTTAGCAAAACTCATTATTGGCCATAATGTATTAATTAACTACGTTTAACTGAATCCAAAGCACGGAGTTTGAATTTATATTACCTGGAGTCGTGTTTAAGGATTGGAATCCCGCAGTGTTTTCAATCCCGCGGGATCCGTGCGAGATTGGTACAAACAGTTTTTTAAAGCATATATTTAAAACATAGTTACTTAAAACGTTAATAAATTAAATAAAAATTAAATTAATAAATAATTTTTACTATTAAATGATAAAAATTAACAGTTAACAATATTTTGATTGGAAAAATGACATTAAAACTTTTTATCGTGTCTTAAGTGTATTTCAAGGTTTTACATTTTTTTTTTTAACTAAACCAATTTCTAAATAAATATTAAAAATTGAAAATATTGAGTCTTAGGTCAAATTATGTGCCTTACAATACATCACATAAGTTTAAAAATATGGTTTGCTTAATGGCCAAGTTACCAGAGTTTGTTTTAAAAAAAAAAATCAAAATAAACGTTCCATAACACCGAGAAAAGCATTCCATTTCACAAAGTGAAGTTAATATATTCTGTAAAGTGTAGACTTGGCTCAGAACAAGATCTCATAACTTTTTGTCATTGCACAAGCACGAGACTTGGCCTTTTTTTTGCGTGATTCATTATTATATCTCCTGATTCCTTGATTGATATTACAGTTGATTCAATGTGATTAAAAGAAACTACTCACCAACACGTAAACTGTCAAGTATTTCAGATTTATTTATGTGGCGTAACGACGTTTTTAGAGTGGAAATTATTATTTTTAGTAAGAAAGGAGGCTTTCTCGGCGAATGATTGCAGTGAAGCCCTCATAGGTTGTATTTCCGGATTTCATTCCAAACACACGAATTTTCACACGTGAGGAAGACGGCGGAGGCAGCCGTCGAAGTATGGTGTTCCTACAACACAATTCGTCGATACAGTGGTGAAAATTTTATTATAATTTTTTTACCTTTATTCGAAATAATAACAAGGAGAAGAGGGATTAATGGAAAGCCTGAGCGGCACATGTAAGCAGGTGGCTTTTGTCAAAGAAACGTATTGAGGCAGCGGCCAAAACAACAATAAGTCAAAGGATGTACAATTTACTTCTGATAGCTGTTAAATAAATAGGTACGCGATCGTTAAAATTACGATTATATTAGTTTCATATAAACGAATAATCAAATTTTCAGCCGCAAATTAGGAAATTATCACAATTACTTTATCTGTAAACACAGAAAATGGGAATAATGAAACCGTGAATAAAAAGCTGTAACCGTGTAGTTCAGATAACGTGTGTGACACTTAAAAAATAATTATATAGTTAGAAAATCGTACTAAATACGCACCGTAACTCAAATTACAGAAATGTGTACTCGAAACAAACGTAAGTTTTGATGAATACGTAAAAGTGTATTTATTTACTTATGAATGACGAATGTTGACAGAAACAAACGCTTGTTCACATGAGTCAAATGCCAACTGGAAGGATACAGGCAAACAGTGCAATATATCCGACAGAGACCGAGTGGGGCAGTGAGTCACGCAGACTGACCCGCGTTTCCGCCGGATTTTGCGGATTGCGGATCCGCTTAATTTTGTGCGGGATCCGCCAGAGTGTCTAATTATGCGGGATCCCGCGGGATTGCGGGATCCCGCTTTGCTGGATTGCAATCCCTAGTCGTGTTCAATACATTATTATTAATTGGGGTGGAGTTTAATGATCGTTATCATTTACACTTATACTTATGTGTGATTTCATTTTTTTTATTTTTTATAATTTATTTTCACCATTTCTTGTTTTTTCTATTCAATTTTTTGAGCGCAATTCCTTAGTTTGTTACTTTCAGTGTTGCTGGATAATTATTCACGGCTGCTAGTTACAATTTATTCCAATCCCAGATCCCCTTACCAACAAAAGAAAAATTTCCACTCTCTTATGCATGAAACGGAATCACCGGATTCTGGTCATGATAATTTTTTCCGTTTCCTGCACCTCTCTTAATTTTTATACCTATATACATCCACACTTGATCACCAATACGCACCATGTACAGTTGCCACACACTCTTCACCCTCCTCCTGTGTTCTAGTGACTCCAAATCTTGATCCTGTATCAAATCAGTTACTGATTTTGTAGTGCAGTACTTTGCAGAGACAAATACAGCAGCCTTCCTTTGCACCCTGCTTTTGTTACCCACAATCCTTCCTCCATAGTACACCACCGTCATCTAGCATTGGCGCGACCAAAGATTTTGTAGCCATATTACCTGTTTTCTGCTACATCCTCTCATCACTCTCTCTAATAAATGAAGACTTGTGAAACCCTCCCATCTGCCGAATATGTCGAGATCAATTGAGTTTACTATCAAATACAGGAGTTGGAGGGAGTGAAGGGCTGCTAGATTTGTCTTTGGAAATTACCACACAACACAATCAGTAACCGATGTGATAAAAGAGTTGGAACGGGATTAATTGGAAAAGAAGAGGAGGATGAAGAGAGTCATGGGAGTGTACAAGGTGTATATTGGTGATGAGGGGTGGAAAGATATTGGTGTAAGTGGAAGAATTAAATGTAATGCATGGAAGGGAAAAGATGACCATGACCACAAGCTCTGGCACTCGATTTCAGGCACAAGGGTGTAGGAAGAATCTCTTTTTTAGGTAAGGCTGTCAGGGAATCGAATAAATTGCCAAGAGAAATGAGGAATAATTTATCAAAAGCGCTAAAAGATGAAATTAATAGGGAGAAAAAGTAGTTTTTTTTTTTTTTTACTTATTGCTTTACGCCTCCTCGACGGCTAAGGTCATTAGAGGCGAGATGGGATGGGATTGGGGACAAGGAACGGGAAGGAATTGGGTCATGGCCTTTTTGAAGGAAACACCCCGGCATTCGCCTGGAGTGAATTGGGGGCAACCATGGAAAACCCAAATCTGGATGCCAGGACGGGGAATCGAACCCGCGTTCTCTGGAATGCGAGACCAGAACCTTAAAAAAAAAAAAAAAAAATAGTGTGGAACAGGAAAGGGGAAAGTGTGTGTGCAGGAAATTCGCCGCCCAGCGAGCGCGCCATCGCAGTTAAATTAAATGTATCGCCAGAACACTCAGTTCAACCCATTATTTCTTACTGGCTTAGAAGGTAGTAATTGGATAAAAAAATGGTGTGATAGTTAAAATTACTAATTACGAAAATTTCCAAAACAGTTTTTTGTGTACACCAAAACACAGTTTGAGTGTAGTACTCGTATATGTATACACTGCCCCGTGTATTCTGCAGTTAAGAGCAGCTTGTTACCCCCGGGAAGGAGGGGCCGGACTTTGTAATTCTTGGCCGGGTTGGTGGCCCGGCCATTATCCGTTCCTCAGCGGCTAACAGATTGCCCCAGATAGCGCAGCGAGTTTAGCCGTCGCCCGGAAAATTGTGTACCTTTCCGCTTACAGCCAACTGCGCCGGAGGAGCCGTTAAAACGATCCCCGCGCCGACAAAGAGGCGTTAAATCCAGAATTAGACAGCTCTGAGTAATACGGCGTTAACCTGGAGCGACAACCTCCTTCTTGTAACCGGTGCTGTATTTCATGGTGAAACTTGCATAGCAATTGCAGGTTCCCGAATAAATCGGAACTAATATTTGCGGTGTGGCGTATATGTTATTCAGACAATGATTTTAATAGCTTCGTCAACAATTGTACGTCATCAGGGGGCGTCCATTAATTACGTGAGGTGAAATGGGGGGGGGGGGAGGCCCCGCGAAATCTCACCATATCCCCTCAAGATCTCACCTCACCAGATAGGGGGGCGGGTTCCAAATTTCTGTACTCTGCAATTCACAAATACTGTGGGTGGTAGAGGGTGCTAAGCATCAATCCTAATTCTGTGCATTCCAATCCCGAACAAAACGAGGAAAGAAAGAATATATAAAAATATCAGTACGATATCTTATTTCTCTGCTATTATCCCTCCTAAATAGGTTGGCGGAAGAAATATTCTGTTGCACTCGTAAATTAAATAATTTAATTTATTCTCCAATAAATTCAAACGAAAACGAAGTCGTCTGTCTGCCTAACAATCCCAGCCCAATCTATGTATCAATTTTGTGACACTTTGGTAAGGGCTGTAATTAGCAGTCAGGAATCGAGCAGCTCTCCACTGTACCACTTTCTCTAACGTTTCAATCAATCCCTTGCGATACGGATTCCAAACTCCACAACAGTAATCCAAATGCGGACGCTCTAGTGTTTTGTATGCTATTTCCTGTGCATGAACATCACTACTTCTCAAAATACGACCTATGAATCGTAATCTAGAATTACCTTTATCTACACGGAACTTATGTTCCAGTCCCATTTCATGTTGCTTTGTACTATTACGCCCAGATTCTTCAGGGAATCAACCGTGTCGACAGCTGAATTGTTACTTTGTACTCGTGAACAAACAGAGTGTTTTTGTTACTTACTTGCGTGGTGTTGCCTTCACGTAATAAATGGACACCCCTTCACTGCAACACTAAATTCCAGCACAGAAAACATTTTGCTATCGTACAGAACCCCTTTCGCTGTCTAACATCCTTTGACACATTGTCTTGGAAGCTATGTATGTAAAATGGGTACTATTGTTTCAAGTGAAAAGGAGAGCTGCTATGTTTGTTTGCAGACGTAAACGCAATAAATGATATGATAAATTAGACGCGATTCCTTGGAAAGAAAGTGCTGTGAGTGTACAAGGCATAGGTATATTAGTCACTAAGGATTTAGGTAGAATAAATAGGAGTAGTGTATGGAAGGGAAAAGATGATTATGACCACACGCTAGCACTCGATTTAAGGCACAAGGACGTGGGAAAACTTTTCTTTTATTGGTGAGGAAGTCATGGTTTGAAACAAACGACCAAAAGAAGTAATGAACAGTTTACCAGAAACACTCAAAGAATTTAAAATTAAAATTTGTAAAAGTGACTGTGGAAAATTTAAAATAAAAATGATTGAGAACAGGGAATGTGGATATGTAGAAAAATTGCTACCGGACCATATGCTACAATTAAATTACTTTAAATTAAGTTAAAAATTAATCGGCTTTAAAATGCGTTTAATCTCAGAAACTGCAATTTATTACGTTAATAAATATTTTTAATTACATTTTTAAAGGTGTAAAGATGTTTGATGTTAATTTTTACCATCGTAAATCAATAATTTAGTAATATTTTGAAGAAAGCAGTGCCATAGTTATTACGACGCATTTAATCAATTTTACAGACAGTATATTGCAATCAAATTTAGCTACTGACCTTAAATAATTTCTTGTGCTGTTAAGAATAATTTTGAATCATTTTATTAATCAGTATGTGAAAATTTTTGGTTTTTGTAAAGCACGTGACAGCATGTGACAGCATGTATGTTTCATTTAGATATGAGGTTGTAAGTGTCCTTAAATTAGCATACGTTTGTGATTGTACGTGGTTCACACAAAACTGTTGTTCAGATTTTAATCTGGATTCGAATAATATGAAGCATATGGTCCCGATGGTAAAATATATTTTGATGTGAATTCGAAAAGAAGAGAATTGTAGAATGACCGGCTGTCTGCCTCATAGGATCCACGCAAAAACTGTTGATATGAAGTAGGAAATGCGAAACATTTAAAACAAAAGTGTTCACAATTTAGTATCCTTTTTTCGTAGAATACTTTTTTTGTCGAATTCATTAGAGTCAGGAAAGGTAAGGGAGCAAGGAACGGAAAGGAATTCAGCCACGGGTTTTTGAAGGAACCTACCCCGCATTCGCCTGGAGTGATTTGAGAAACCACGACAAACCTATATCTGGATGGCCGTACGGAGATTAGAACCCGCGTCCTTCCGTATGCGAGGCCAGAGCGTTACCACTCAATCACCATATTCTGTCGTTGAACGCGATTGCAAAATGTTATAAATGGTGCCAATCCTAAATCTTGCTTCATAATTAAATGGACAATTTATTTTTAATTAAATTTAAGGAAGCTTGTCTCCCTTTTCGTGACATTTTGCCTTCATTAGTCATTCGGTGAAAGTCGAAATAGCGGGAATAGGAACAGGCATGAAACAATTATTTTGATATTTGATAAATGATCACGTTCTTTTCAATTACATATATATATATATATATATAGGGTGTTACAAACGGCCAAACTTTCAGGAAACATTCCTCACACACAAACAAAGAAAATATATTATGTGTTCATGTGTCCGGAAACGCTTACTTTCCATGTTAGAGCTCATTTTAGTTTCGTTAGTATGTACTGTACTTCCTCGATTCACCGCCAGTTGGCCCAATTGCAGGAAGGTAATGATGACGTCGGTGCTTGTGTAGACATGCGACTCATTGCTCTACAGTACACATCAGTACGTAGCATCAACAGGGTAGTGTTCATCATGGAGGAAGGAAATATATGGAGGAGAAGTGACGTTAAATTGGTGAAGCAGGCTCACGCATGCGCAGTGGTGGCAGCGGCGATATTGCGCTTCCAAACAATCTACATCTACATCTATACTCTGCAATTCACAATTACTGTGGGTGGCAGAGGGTGCTAAGCACCAATCCTATTTTAGAGTATTCCAATCCCGAACAGAACGAGGAAAGAAAGAATACATCAATGTATCAGTTCGGCATCTTATCTCTCGAATCTTATCCCTTCTGTCATTGCGACCTAAATAGGTTGGCGGAAGAAGTATTTCGTTGCACTCGTAAATTAGAGATTTTCGCATATTCTCCAACAAATTTAAACGAAAACGACGTCGTCTGTCCGCCAAACAATCCCAGCCAAACCCACGTATCAGCTCTGTGACACTTACATAAGGATTGTAACTAGCGGTCACGAATCGAGCGGCTATCCTCTGTACTTTCTCTAACGTGTCAATCAATCCCTTGCGATACGGATCCCAAATTGCACAACAGTATTCCAAATGCGGACGCACTAGTGTTTTGTACGCTATTTCCTTTGTATGAGCATTGCAGCTTCTCAAAATACGACCTATAAAACGTAGTTTAGAATTAGCTTTGCCTACGACGGAAGTTATGTGCAAGTCCCATTTCATGTTGCTTTGTACTGTTACGCCTAGATACTTCAGGGAATCGACCGTATCAACAACTGAATTGTTAACTTTGTACTCGTGAGCAAACGGGGTCTTTTTATTACTTATTTGCATTGCCTTGCACTTTTTACAGTTAAGTGTAAGCTTCCATTTACGGCACCATTCCGAAATAACATCCAGATCGCGCTGTATTTCTAAGCAATCGTCAGAGCACCCCACTTCCCTATAAATAAGTGCATCATCAGCAAAAAATCGCATCCTGCAATTAACGTTGTTACCGAGATCGTTTATAAAAATTAAGAAAAGAAATGGTCCTATTACACTTCCTTGAGGAACGCCCGAAGTAACATCTAGCTTTGAAGAGGCTTCCCCGTCAACAATGACATACTGCGACCGACCAGTTAGAAAATCGCGTATCCATTCGCAGATCTGATCAGATACGGTATACCGTACGCTTGAATCTTCGCCAAAAGGCGGTTATGTGGTACAGAGTCAAAAGCCAATTGCGATGTTTCCAGTATATCCCGAAAACTAAGCAAGATATCGAAAAATTTCATTCTTTATTTTCGATTTGTCTCGTCGTGTTACATAAGAATGGATCATTAAATTAGACTTTTGCGAAATGTTTCTTCTCCATTTCAACTCAAGACACCTCACTTTTGATACAGTATATCTCTAGAACTAAGTGAGAAATCGAAAAATTTTATTCTTTATTCTTCATTTGTCTCGTCTTTTTAAATAAGAATCCATCATCAAATTTGACTTTGACCAATTTTTTCTTCTGAATTTCAACCAAAACCACTTCACATTTGAGACAGAATATCTCGAAAACTAAGCAGGATATCAAAAAATTTTATTCTTCATTTTTTATTTGTCATATCGAGTTACATAATAATCCATCACCAGATTGCGGCGTCACGTTTATCCTAGAGTCCTTTTGAGGTTTTTGTACATATTCCCCGTGTCTGTATGGAAGCGGCCATGTCCCCTCCACTCCGGCCATGCCCCCCCCACTCCTCCTCCGCCCTGATTCACTTCAATGCGTGGTGAAGGTCTCTTGCGTCGTCTCCATATATTTCCTTCCTCCATGGTGTTCATCACGAACGTGGTTTTGCAGTCAGTGCAATGTTTACAAATGCGGAGTTGGCAGATGCCCATTTGATGTATGGAGTAGCACGGGGCAATAGCCGTGGTGCGATACGTTTGTATCGAGACAGATTTTCAGGACGAAGGTGTCCCGACAGGAAGACGTTCGAAGCAATTGATCGGCGTCTTAGGGAGCACGAAATATTCCAGCCTATGACTCGCGACTGGGGAAGACCTAGAACGACAAGGACACCTGCAATGGACAAGGCAATTCTTCGTGCAGTTGACGATAACCCTAATGTCAGCGTCAGAGAAGTTGCTGCTGTACAAGGTAACGTTGACCACGTCACTGTATGGAGAGTGCTACGGGAGAACCAGTTGTTTCCGTACCATGTACAGCGTGTGCAGTACAGCGTGTGCAGGCACTGATTGGCCTCTACGGGTACACTTCTGCGAATGGTTCATCCAACAATGTGTCAATCCTCATTTCAGTGCAAATGTTCTCTTCACGGATGAGGCTTCATTCCAACGTGATCAAATTGTAAATTTTCACAATCAACATGTGTGGGCTGACGAGAATCCGCACGCAATTGTGGAATCACGTCATCAACACAGATTTTCTGTGAACGTGTGGGCAGGAATTGTTGGTGATGTCTTGATTGGGCCCCATGTTCTTCCACCTACGCTCAATGGAGCACGTTATCATGATTTCATACGGGATACTCTACCTGTGCTGCTAGAAGATGTGCCTTCACAAGTACGACACAACATGTGGTTCATGCACGATGGAGCTCCTGCACGTTTCAGTCGACGTGTTCGTACGCTTCTCAACAACTGATTCAGTGGCCGTTGGATTGGTAGAGGCAGACTAATTCCATGACCCCCACGCTCTCCTGACCTCAACCCTCTTGACTTCCATTTATCGGGGCATTTGAAAGCCCTTGTCTACGCAACCCCGGTACCAAATGTAGAGACTCTTCGTGCTCGTATTGTGGACGGCTGTGTTACAATACGCCATTCTCCATGGCTGCATCAGCGCATCAGGGATTCCATGCGACGGAGGGTGGATGCATGAATCCTCGCTAACGGACGATATTTTGAACATTTCCTGTAACAAAGTGTTTGAAGTCACGCTGATACGTTCTGTTGCTGTGTGTTTCCATTCCATGTTTAATGTGATTTGAAGAGAAGTAATAAAATGAGCTCTAACATGGAAAGTAAGCGTTTCCGGACACATGCCCACATAACATATTTTCTTTGTTTGTGTGTGAGGAACGTTTCCTGTAAGTTTGGCCGTACCTTTTTGTAATACCCTGTATATATATATATATATATATATATATATATATATATATAAGTGTGATGTTTTGGATCAGTGACTTCCGTTCCCTTCAGAATAAAAAACGCAACTGAAGAGTGTTCGGGTTTCATTTCGTTTTGTCATAAGCAATAATACATTGTTCCGTAAATTATGTATTTTATAAGAAATAAAGTATTTCTGCATAATCTATGATCAGGATAAAGCATACCGTTCAATAATATAGTGTGGAGTAGGAAGAAATGGCGTGAGGCTTTACTGATACTGAAAGGAAAGAAATCAAACACAATATTACGGGCCATTTCCTTTTTCAGGAAATATGTGACAGAATTCGCGAATGACAGACATGATTGCTTTGGTCGTAGGCACTTGTGCTATCTCAGTCATATGTTTTCCCATTTTCTCGAAAAAGGACATAGCTAAATATCGTGTTTTGATTTTTGATCGTGGAGTTTATTTCTTGTTGCTGCTGTTCTCCTCCTTTCTACTTTGGTGGCTGGTATCTATTGTGTGTCTGTCCTTTACATATAGATAAACAATGCTTTTTTATATAAAGTATGGTTGGCAACACTGAGTACAGTAGTCGGTTTTGACATACGTGACGGGTGCCTGGCCATGCACGTGTGTCTGTAGGCAAACGACAGCTATAGTCATTCTGCACATAACTATTACGCTGATCATCAGCAATTGAAGTGCAGAATGATTGCACTCTTCAGACCCTACTTGCGTGGCAAACTGCATTTGTTGCATACAGAGCCATCAGCGCTGATTATATTCCCGTGTAATGAAATAGTGCTTTCATCTAATTACAGAGAATACAACGACATGGCGACCAAATTTATGGAAATTAAATGTTACAGGAATGACTGCAAAATGCACGGAGCGGAAATACTCGGACACAGTATTAATGAAAGTAAGTGGCAAGCGCGTAATTGTGAATTGAGAGCACAGAAGAATCACTGAACCAGCTATGCAAATTTGGTGTTACGAATTGTAACACGTGAAAGGATTATTGTTGTGATCATCATCAGCATAGAAAATTTTTCGATGTATGAGGACTGTTTGTACATAACTGATTCTGTATCCTCAAACATTCTGTCTGATTGCCCCCCCCCCCCTCCACCCAAATTATTAACAGAAACACCAAACCTGATGACCAGGTACCAAACCTCATATCTCCAATGTAAATATCAAGAACAATTAGGAAATCGTGCAATTTTAGAATTAAGCAATTTATCTTTTAGCAAAATACGTAAAGCTAAGAATAAAATGTCAACATTGGATAATTGATATGATAGTTCGATGAGAGAAACAACAGTAAATCATTGGGTAAACAACTGCATTTTTTTTAGCTGCTTAACGTCTCCAAACTGTGAGTTCTTTAGAGATGGGAAAGGATGAGAGGCAAGGAATGGGAAGGAATTCGGCCATGGCCTTTTAAAGGAAGCATCCCGGCATTTTCCTGGAGTGATTTGGGAAACCATGGAAGACCCAAATCTGGATGCCCGGACGGGGATTCCAATCGGCGTCCTCCCGAATGCGAGGCGAGAACGCTAACCGTTACACCACCAAGCTCGGTTCCATTTATCATACCACTTACTGCCTGTGTTCTACGATAATTTCCAGGGCCAATTCTAGCTGCCCTCGCGTGCACCCAATCCAATTCCCGAATTTCATACCCAAAATGTGCGTCCCATACTACACTACCATATTCAAACAATGGTCTGACGAAAGTTTTGTAACCCAGCAAATGCAGGATTCTGAAAACTTTTCCTACTACTTGTCCAATGTGTGCTGCCTAGTTGAGCTTGTTACTAAATGTTATGCAAAGGTCTTCAACAGACAATTCGTTCTCTATCTAGTAATCATAATCAATCTTTAGTACTTTATCTGTGTATCTAAAAGTTTTTTTTGCATTTATCTTCGTCCCATGTTGACCCACCCAGGTAGATATCCTGTGCAGATCACCCTGCAGCTGTTCACAATATTCACCTGTTTTAATCCTATTGTATAACATTTTGTCATCAACAAGCAAGTTGATTTCTGACTGTAACCCATGAACATAATCACTCATTAGAATAATTAGCAGCAGTGGTACCAACATACTTCCCTGTGGCACTCCCATTTTCACATCCACTTATTTTAATACCACATTTGCTACAGTAACTTTTTTTCTTTTCCTATTTTTTTATGAAATCCACTTAGTCGCTATTTCACCCCCTCCCCATTTCAAAACTTTTTTACCTCATTTGCCATCATTTCATGGGTCTAATACAATATTATCATCATACTATTTTTTACGTCTGTCAGCAATTTCGGATATCTCCATGTTTCCTTCAACAAAAAAAAAGTTGTTACTGTTAACTTTTTCGTTTTTTTTTTTTTTTTTTTTTTTTTTTTGTCTAGTTATATTTAAACCTACATTCTATAGATATACTCTCGGCAGGTCACAAACTTGTGGATGGCATAGCGTGCTTTGCGCCAAAACTAAACCCTATTAATTCTAATCCAGAATGGCACGAGTGAAAAGCACAGTACGACAGCTAATTTCTCTAATCTCTCCTGTCATTCCGTCTCCAATAGGTTGGTGCATGAAATACTTGAACGCACTCGTAAATGTGAATATGTGTTCGCACGGTTACTAGTAAGTTCAAACGAAACCGGTTTATTCTGTGTGCCAGACAATCGCAGCCAAATCTACGAATCAGTTCTGTGACCCTGACGTGAGGACTATAGCAAGCAATCACGATTCGAGTGGTGGGTGAGTGGTTAACGTTCTGGCCTCGCATTCGGGAGGACGCAGGTTCGAATCCCCGTCCGGGCATCCAGATTTGGGTTTTCCATGGTTTCCGCAAATCACTCCAGGCAAATGCCGGGATGCTTCCTTCAAAAGGCCATGCCCGAATTCCTTCCCATTCTTGGTCCCCAGTCCTTTCCTGCCTCTAATGACCTCGACGTCGACCGGGAAGAATCGAACAGTTAATCAATGAATCCCAAACAAAACGTGTACCAAACGGTACGGCAGTAGCCCAAATGTGGACGCACGAGATATTTGTACGCCATCTCCTTTGTTTGAGTACTACAATTTTTCAATATTCAACTTTCGAATCGCAGTCTAGAATTAGCGGAATTAATATGTGTTTCCCGTTTCATGTTCCTTTGTACTATTACGCCCTTTTACTTTATGGAATCTAACATATCAATAAATGAACTGTTTACTTCGTAATCTTCAGCAAACAAAAAATTTATTGTTAGTTGTGCCCGTTGCATCACACGTTTTTTACAATTTAGTGCAAGTTGCCATTCGTCGTATCACGCGCAAATAACATCCAGACTGCGCCGAATTCATAAGCTCCTTCCTTTTAGATCAGAAGATGGTAAATGCATCGTTTTAAAGCGTGTGAAAACATCCACATGACTTTTACTAAATGTTTATTTTTATCACCGAGCGTGATGGGTGAGTGGTTAACCCTCTGGCCTCGTATTCGGGAGGACGCCGGTTCGAATCCTACTCGGGGCAGCCAGTTGTTGGTTCTCTATGGTTTATCCAGATCACTTCAGGCGAATACCGGGATGATTCCTTCAAAAGGCTATGGCCAAATTCCTTATTGTTCTTTATCCCCAGTCCTTTACGGGCTCTAATGACCTCGACGTCGACGTGGCTTAAAGCCATATGTAAAAAAAAAAGTCTCCTTTTATTCTTTTTACATTCTGTTCCTATTCTATTTCCATTATATTTATTCATTTTCTCATTGCGTTTTCACTGCTGGGTCTTCGAATGGTGTTATGAATCGATTCGCATTAATGCCAGGTTGCATAATGCAGTATCCAGGAAGATCTGATCATAGCATTATGTTTGTAGTCCGCGCACGGGCGGAGGTAATTTCGGCGATGCTGGCTGTTGATGCGATTTACCACTTACCGGCTCAGCCCGAGGACTTAATGGGGACCGCTAATTGCTTCGCCCGGCTCGCTTTATGAATCGTAAAGACGATCTCTGCACTGCGATATCGATCTATATCGTCAACCATTGTCTGGCCGTGAAGACTGAGTCTTTCCCGGCATGCACCTGAGTGGGATCCATAAAATACGTCACACGAATTTCCTTGTCACAGGGGGTCACGTTTGTGTGACCGCCCCTCCAGAGGTGTGACGTTACATATTTTGCGATTTTAAATATAAATTAAAAAAATAAAATAAAAACCGTTTCCAAAATTATTTAGGAAAACCTGGGGCAGAACGGGGTACTAAGTTGAAATATGTTTTAAAAATACAATTTCTCTATTAACACGTTATAATGTACAAGTATTAATTACAAAAATACAATAATATTGTGAGAAAACCAAAGAACACTATATATATATATATATATACACATTTCAAAAACATAACTTTGTGTCATTTACCCCGTACCCGGGGCAGAACGGGTTGGTAAGTACAAGTAATTAAAAAAAAACATATAAAACTAGTGGAAATGCAGAAAAATAGAAGTCTGCTCTATATTTATTTCGTTTTAAGCGACTAGGACCGTTCTGGTAGCTCAGTGGATAAGGCGCTTGCTTTCAAAACATTCGCTGCTCCGGTTTCGGGTTCGAATCCCTGCAGGCGCATGAACTTTGATAGATGTGTTTAATCATATGAGCTATGCCAGGACACTCCGTGGTTCGGATTCCACGTTAAACTGTAGGTCCCAGAAGAAAGGAACTGGCTGTCCTACCTCTGACACATTGGCTTAGTATGCCTCCTTCGGGAGGATCCAACCAACCTTCGGGTTGTGGACTAAGTTAAGTTTTAAAGGCTTAACTACAATTTTCATTGACTTTGTGCTTTTCTTTAGCCTATTCACATATTATGACCATCTCGTCATTTTCGCTATCTATTGTCTACTAGAAACTGTGTGCACATTTTTTTTTAACAATCCTCAAAATCACTCTCGTTAGTTTTGAATTCTCTCTTGAGCGCCTTCTTTTTATCTTTTATATTTTTATTTTGTGAAGTTATTTCCCTCTTGTTCCTTAATAGTGATATCCATCTCTCTTTTTTTATGGAGAAAATGTTAAAATATTGGCCTTCCATCTCTTCAGATTCATCCTGCTCATGGTTTCTTTAAAAATTCAGGTGAAACATAAAAAGTTCGTCATATACTTGTTTTATTTAACTTTTGGAATAAGCATTAAAATATCAGATGAAACGTAAAATGAACAGGCCTTGTTGATAGCTGTCATGCAAGAGCACCCCAAGAGCGGAGAAGAATGGGGTAGCTCACAATTCCGCCCCAACTGTTCCGCCCCAGGGACGCGAAGTAAGGTCATTCGAGTAATACACACAAACAAACATTTAACTGTACGAAACTAAAGACAATTAAACGCACTACAAGCATGTGCTAACTTTATTTGTAATGTAAACAAGTATTTGTATTTAACCTTGTTACATAAACATCAGAAGTTACACTTCATGAAAAGAAAATCACACGACGAAAACCTCACTGATTAAAGCTGGAGAAAACGAGACCAACATGGCTGCCGTAGATGAGACGCAGTAGATTGGTCTAGTTCTAGTTATTGCCGCTCTCTGGCAATACCTCCTTTACATTGAAAAACATTGAACTTCATTCTACCCCGGTACCCCGTTGTACCCAGGGTTTCCTATAAATGTGTACTTGTAATATTTTTCATAAAATTATCAATAAATCAAACATTTAAGAAAATTGAAAAAACCTAACAATTTTGATGAATGATGGAAAAAAGTAATCTTCTTGTGTTCATGGTCTTTGAAGCCATTCCTTCATATTATTTATAACTGGCTTAGCAGTCACTTCGCTCCCGATTTGGATAATATTAGGAACATTCGGTGCGTCAACATCGTCCTCCAACCATATAGTATCGTCATCGTTTATCAAACAAAGAACTTCCCTATCACTTCTAGTTGAAGTTCTTTGAGGAAAATTCTTCGTGATGGGCGAAACCTCTTGTTGCCTCTGCTTGTGTTGGTTAGTGGCTTTGTATGGTGAAAGATACGTCACACGATCGTTTAAATAAGTATGCGGAAGTATGTGACGTCACAAAGATTATGATTCGTCCCCTCCCCCCCCCCCCCTTGACACACGATGTCAGACTTAACGTGTGACCGAGCGTCGTGTGTGAGTGGTTAACGTTCTGCCCTCGCATTCGGGAGGACGCCGGTTCGAATCTCCGTCCGGACATCCAGATTTGAGTTTTCCATGATTTCCCCCAGATCACTACAGGTCCTTTAAAAGACCATGGCCGAATTCCTTCCCTTTCATTTTCTCCAGTCCCATCCCGTCTCTAATGGCCTTGACGTCGACGAGGCGTAAAGTCATAAGTAAAAATAATAAAACATGCTAGTATGTATACTGCGAACGTCGTCCATAGCGATTGGTATAGAACGGTCACGTGACACCCTTCACTCGCCAATCAACAGCCACCGTATTACAGTCGTTCCTTCATGTTGCTTTTTGATTATTTACGACAAATAGATGCAGAAACTCATGTAAGGAGAATGGTGTTCGATGTTTATGTTATATTATCTGTGTCAGTTATAAGAACTATGTTAAAACATAACCTAAGAATTTTTTTGGCAGAAGATAAGAAACAATGAAGTGTATTAAAATTTCAGAGAAAGTTTACACGAAAGGTACGTAATCGCGAAATGTATCAGTCAAATAAATGACAGTTATCGGTTTTTGATATTATACTTTCTGTCATTTAAAGTAAAACACATTTATTTGAATAAATCGTAGCCAAATACTCCGATAATCTAACCACAGTATGGTACTCACATCACGAAAAAACATCATTAAAAATGATCGTTATTCGTTTCAAACCGTCATTTTTGACTGGCTCCAAGCTAGTAATATTAATTAAAACTTAACGTATGACGTAATTTATGGATGGCCCCTGTTAATAATTCTTCACAGGTGTTCTGCCATACACGACGTTTCGACAGCTAACTCCGCTGTTTTATCAGGTGAAAAGGTAGGCCGAAGTTTCGAAAAAAGTAAAAAAAAAAATCAAAGCAGACCTAATTCAATTTTAATTTTAATTGAGACGGAACACACACGCTCCGCTGGCAACGTCCTTGGACCCCAACTTTCTCGTGTCTTATTGTCGTTCACGCAAAGTGGTATTGTCGCGTTGCTAATACCGAGATAGGCTGTTCCTTAGTTAGGGATGCGAATATTTATAGTCAACACTATTTTAGTTAGGCGAAGCCTTAAATCGCACAAGTATTCCGCTGTTTGGAAAGTTATCGTTTAATCCGCCCAGGTTAGAAGCAGTAAATTGGCGGCTGTGTGTTTTAGAATAGAACGTGTGTATTATTCATCACTGTGCAACATATGCAAATGAGTGCCAGGAACTCATATAGACTTTGATTAAAGGAAAACACGTATTAATCACTTTTGCGCAATGCATATGCAAATGAAAGGAGTTGTGAGTGGTGAAGAATTACCTCCGACTAATCGAGTATCATTTCATAGGCTTTGAGATAGTTGCTGACATTTTGTTAGTTTGAGAGGAAGTATGGAAGAGTCCAGCGACTAAACGAAAATACAGGTACATTATATTCACTGTAGGATCACCAGGTAAAGCGTAGGTTAGACCACTGCAAGAAGAGCTGTAGTTTCACAAACTATGAGACTATACAGGGGGCAACGCGGGAATGGGAGCCTGCGTTGTAATAGGAGCCTATCCTGAATAATTTGAATATCGCGCGCTAGTAACCTCTGAGTTTCGTTGAAGGATCCCTAACGGGCATCATTCTCCCTTATTACAAGCGGTGGCTCAGTCGCCCTAAATTTGTCAAAAAGGCGATACAATGTGCTTTCAGCTGTCAGATTATAATTTTTGCTGCTATTATCGGTGAGTTTGCTATCCTGCTTACAAAGTTATCATAATATATTGTAATGGTTGAGTGATTGATGTAGTTTAACGGACACTGTGTGAAACGGAAGGGAAAAATTAGATATATTTATATTTGTTTTACTTTGTAACGAATACTTTAACATGTGGGGTATTGAGAGCCATGAGCAAGGGGAAATTGGAGCTTAGCTCTGATTACCCAATAATTCCCCCTACTCCAAAATTAGGCCCCTCCCAAAATGTTGATAATACAACAGCATTCGTATATTTTGTCTTTTTCACCCTTAAGAAAACTCTATGAAGAAAAGGATAAATGAAGGAAAGAGAAGGCAATAACGGTGCACCGAAGAAAATATCCGCATTTTCTACTGAAAAAAAGCAACAGTGAATGCAAGGAGGGACAGACCGCCTTGTAACGTAAAACCATTGGTGTCTTCGTATCTTCTTCTTTCCATTCAAGTTACACTACATTTGCTGAGCTATTTGCAATCTACTCAACATGTTACCGCAAGGGTGGGCACGTCGTATATTTTGATTAATCCTTTGGCCATGGTATCTTTGACGAAAGTCCACTTATCACGAAATTTAATAGCTAAACATGAAACTTGAATTAGTTGTGGGAACAGTTTGAAATTAATGATCTAACAAAAATCCACTTTCGGTATTATTACCTATATACATTTCGTAGTCAGTTTTCTCTCAAGCCTTTACAATATTAACTCTTCAGTAAACACTATTTCAAAATCACAAGAACAAATATACAACTACATTTTGTTAGTCGCCTCTCAGGGACATTAATTATAACAATCCTTGTGTCTTACGGCCATTATCACTTCACACACATTTTTCGCCTTATTGCGACTGCTACAGAGGCTGCGTTACCAACTATTAACATAACATCTTATACTGCCGAATTAGCTATTCAGTAACTAAATTACAAACTACTCACCGTGGAACCTCGCTTTACAGAACATAAGATACACGAAATACATAAATAAATATATCGTTATAACCTAATTGGAGATTTAGCAATACAAGTCGTTTGTAACAACATCGATTTTTAATTACCGACGAAAGGGATGGTCCCTGTATAAATATCTTCTTTTTTTCACGAAGTACTGTAGAATCAAATGACATTCTAATGTCTTGTGAAGTGTGAAACAATGTAGCACATCTGGACTGTGCAAATTGTGACGATGAACAGTCAATGATTTATAGATTTTATACTCTGAAACAATAACGTATTTCTAGTGTACTAAAAGTTAATTATTAATTTTTAGATCCGCAGGAGTGGAAAGAATTGTATTAATTTCCAATTTTATCAAAAAACTAAACTTCAGTGTTATGGACTAATTTGGCTATGGCTCCCATTACCTTACGAGGGACTCCCATTACCCTATGGGGGATTCCAATTACCATACGAGGGGCTCCCATTACCCTATGGGGGTTTCCAATTAGCCTATGGGGGCTCCAATTAACCTATGGCGGTCTCCAATTACCCTATGGGGGCTCCCATTACCCTACGAGGGGCTCCCATTATCCTATGGGGGAGGGGGGGTTCCAATTACCCAGTTGACCGGGTAATGAGAGCCATTCGTGTTACTCTGGTTTTTCTTTTTTTTCTCTTCAGTCATGTGTTCCTTTTTAGATTAGACATAACAGAATCTAAATTTTAAAAAAAGATAAAAAAAATCGTTTCTAAGTCTCTCTTATTCCACTTTTTCCTTAGTAAGCTTCCATTCCCCCGTTCTCCCCTACTTACACGAAATCAATATAGAGTATGGTTGCAAAGACCTATTTCGGACGCGGGTGAAGAGAATATATGTTTGGTCGAGCGAAAGTTTGGGTCTTTGGTGAAGCGACAGGCCTTGGACTATATTATGGTGAAGAATGCTAAAAGCGCGTAGACAATTCACACTACGCAGGAATTGGTCGTGTGAGAGGGTTAAAAATAAATTCACGCCGCTTTAGTCGCGCGGACTGCGGAACAGGGCAGTGACTTGTGATCCTTTTTGCCGTAAGTTAGTTGGCGTGACCTCGAGTCCTGATTTATGCCCTCGCCCCCACCCCCTCCCCCGGCCGATAACAGCTCGCGGCCACTCGGGTCCGTTCGGGCGTGCTCGGCGGGTCTGCCCGGCGCAGCGGACAGACGGCGGGATTTAGGGCGGGTTGCCTGCCCACCCAGGCGGCCTTTCCGCGCTGACTCGAAAGCCACCCCGAAAACGACCCCCGCGAAAGAGGCGACCACGGTGCAACGAAAAGGGTGATGGTCAGCTGCGATTATACGGCGGCAGACTCCGTGGTATTAAATAATATTACGTCGGTTATCAAGTCCATCAAAAATGACGGGTTTAACGGAGTGTTCTGACAATTCATTTCTATGCGGTTGCTAAATAAACAGAATTGTTATTATGGAATTCTCATAACCTTATTTTGTAATTTGTACACATTCCTGTTGTAGTTTACACAGCGATACAGATGGAAGTTTGTGAGGTACACAACCTCACATTTTGTGATTTTGACATTTAAAAAGCTATTTTTTATTTAATAATTGTAATTGTATATACTAACTCTGAATTTTAAGTTCCAAGGTCAAAGTACGTCAAGATGAATATAATGAGATCTCTGAAAACTAAAGAACGGTCGATATAGAGTTGAAGAAAAGATTTGAAAGGAAGAGGACGAGTTGGTTTTGGAAATAACATGTTTTAAGAGAATAGATGAAACATAATGGCTCAATGGAGAAGCCACGAGAATCCTGGCGGGATTAAGAAGAGGAAAATATTAGTCTGAGGGCAGAAGGTTTAGGGTTTTGATAAAGATAATGGAATATGACTTTGGAAATGATAATTGTTTTGTTTAATAGAAAATATAGGAGTTATGAGATAAGTAGAAAGTGTTTTATTTGATATTGAGATTGAAATATAGATATAGACATAGGTTGTATTTAAGAATTTGATTAATAATAATTTGATTTACAGCGTGAGTATCGAAATAAAACCAGCAACGGACAAAGAGGGAATAAGGAAATCCTTACGTACTAATCTGGTGCAGGAAATATAAGCAAAAGTATTATTTTAAGAGTATGATAAAGTAATACTCACATGTGTTCTATACAAAAATTAAGTAACGACACAGGGTACGTTACAAATTCTTCTGAAGGAATGATGTCAGAATTTGGGAACCAATTCAATAAAAAATAAATAAGTAATCCCAGAACCTTTAGCTATAGCGCGTGACATTAGTTTTATTCCTGGTGTAGGTCTCATTAACCTCGATAAATACGGAACTACTTCCATCCGTATAATAATACCGTAACTTCAGAATCTCGGAGCTTATGAAAGGACCTTAAATTATTTATAAAACTAAATTTTTCGTGAATTATTCTGTAAAAAGGTGAGTCAGCTGTTATTCTGGTCCTGTCTGAATTTCGACATAACCAGAACTATTACTAATATTGCTGTTCAAAAGTCATAACTTCTATTACCCGTGTACGAAAACATTCATTACATTGCGATTTATATATGACCCACTGGTAACATTTAAATGTGTCTGATATAGTAACATCAGTAACAAAATCAACTAATAATTAATATATTAATTTAAACGTAGTACATAATTTTATTGCACTGGTTCAGCAAATCATTTTTTTCGAGTATATTATGACAGTGAAAATTTTTTACATCGAATATAAGTATCTTGCAAGCCCGTCAAAAATGGCTTGTTGAACCCAGTATTTTAGCAATTGATTTCTTTGCTGAGTAAGTACAATTTTCATCAAATAACGTTCATTACCTTGAAAATGATGTAACGCAGATATCTGTTAGCTTACTGTAACACTAGTATTGCTGTCGAGAGTGTATAAGAAAAATCTACACCGAACGAATTTAATTTAGGAAAAGAAACTAATAATTAGTATGTCGATTTCAACGGAATACATACTTTTCTTTCAGTGTTCTGAAAATTAATTATTCGGAGATTCATAGCTAAATAGACCTGTTATCAAATAACGCACAAAACATTGAACATCTCCGTTCGTTTTTGTTGTGCAGCGGAGGCGAAAAGCGTGACGTCATAGTATGACGTCATAGTATGACGTCATAGTCCGACGTCATAGTGTGACGTCATGGCATGACAGAGGAATAACATGACTAAACCTTGCGTTTTATAAGTACAGATGAGTACATACGGTACCTCAAGAATCCTTTTGGTTAGATCTAATTCTCACAAAGAATGAGAATTACAAACAGAACATAGCACCATATCATCGCACACATCAACCAGTTTCTGAACTGAGCCTTCTCCTATCGACTACCTAGGGAGCATCCATAAGCAATGTGGCTCGGTCTAGAGGGGGGAGGGGCTGGGTAGAATGCTACGCTGGGCTACATCGGGGGGGGAGGGGGGTGGGGTTCGGGGCCAAGCCACGTATCTTTTCATTCATATTATTGGTCACAGTTAAAATAAGGTGAAGAACACACAACAGCACATGAATATTTATTTCCGTCGTTTGATTATCTCCGTATGTAATGGTCTGACAAGAGAAAACAGTACAAAATGCCTTCTGGAATCAATAGGGAAAAAAGCTACCTGCCACACGAGGATGGGGGTGGGGTGGGGTGGGGGGGAGAGGGCTGTAAAAGGTAAAAGCCATGTCGGACTACGTGAGGGAGAGAGGGGAGGTTCACAGGAGGCAAAAATGAAGCTACGTGGTTTATGGACGTTCCCTTATGACGGTCAACGTCTGCTAAAAGTCTTCATTCTTTCTCAGCTCTTACTTATTCGGTATATCAGACATAAATTAACACACAATACTGTCTTGTGGTTTTTCTCTGGATATTCCTCGCAAGGAGAGTTCATTTTGCATCTTCTCTTATTTATTAGAAGACATCTAACGTAGACTCTGTAAGCGTATTTGCTTTGATATTTTACCCCTCTCTTAATTGGGGCAGTATTTACCACACTTCATCTATTTCGAAGGTAATTTAGCAAGAGAAGTGAGAGAAAAGAAAAAATCACTTTCATACCAAACACACAACATATGATTCACTAGATAATTTAAAACCGATCTTCAACTGAAAATACTTTTTTCTTTCTTTTATTAACACAAAGATTTGCCAGTTCATAATTTTTTATACGCTTACATTTCTTGCACATATATTTTACACCTAACTTTTTTTACAAGAATTACTAACGAATAAAGCGAGATTCTTCTTTTTGCTTTCTCCGCCAAAAATTATTTTTGACAACCACCAAACAAACAAAGATACTCTATTTCGCCAACCTTCACGGTCAGACATGCTACAACACTCTCTTACCTACATACATCACTGTTTCATACACATTAAAATTATAAAAGATCATTAAATGTAAATATACATATATGTCGGGAAACCTTGTTGCCTTACTTACTTTCTTCTTTCATGAAAGTGGAAATTATATCCACCTTTCTTTCTGTTATTTACAAGAAGACAGTGACCAACTACTTGACCAATATTAATCACTTCGATCTGCAGCCTCACATACATTATACAGCACTCAACTTATATTATTATACAACTATATCTATCTTCGGGAGGACGAAGGTTCGAATCCCCCTTCGGCCATTCAGATTCAGATTTTGCGTTGTTTCTTAAAACCTATCCAGCCGTTTGGCGGAATGAATCCTTCAAAAGGTTATTTCCGAATTCCTTCCAGTTTCTTTTCTCCAATACACCATCGCCTCTAATGCCCTCGACCAACCTCAGAGCTTCTGTCAAGGGAAAAAGTAATTAATAGGGTCAAGGAACAAGGCCAAGGCATTTTGAAGGAACAATACCAGCATTCGTCAACTGCGAGTTAGACAAACCACGGCGAACCTTGACAGGCTCCTTGTAAATTAACTAATTCGACGTATCGTAAATTTATGACGATTTATCTTACTCATTTCGTTCTCTAATTTATAATTCACTCTCTGCGGTCGCATGGAGGTTTTACCTTCTCCCAAAGGTTACTGATTACCACTATTCTAGACTGAATTCAATAGGTAGTTCTACCAAATGACAACACCGACGAATTTCTCCGTGAGCTGTAAGACAACATAAGGCGCCAGATCTTTCCAAAGACACTAAAGCACAAGCGTACAAATATTCCAGCGATTAAATTCACAAACAAAAAATGTGACAACGACTGTCGACTGACAACTCGTCTCTGTCGCTACAGAAAAATCCAGAATAACCCAAAAAAGCCATTCGATGTTTCTAGAACTGCGACAATGCAGCCAACAATCAAAATCACATTGAAACAATCAGAATTAATACAAAATCACTCACAGCCATCATAAAGCGCACCGAAATGAAAGTTAAAGATATCTAAGGTTATAAATCAAAATCCCGTCTGGAACAACTGTTGATGTTACTGTTTTCTTTATTTCCATACGCGTTTCGCCCTTATGGTGTGGGGCATCGTCAGTGGAGCTAGGGTGATGATATTTACATGGTGATCTGGAACAGCACTTTATGCATCTTACAGATCTTCTATTTCACAATTATAAAAACTGTTTACACATATTACATTATATGTAGCAGACAAACGAAACAAGAAGTTTGCAGTTGCAATGGATACAATGCCAGTGTTTATTCAGTAATATGTGTAAACAGTTTTTATAATTGTGAAATAGAAGATCTGTAAGATGCATAAAGTGCTGTTCCAGATCGCCATGTAAATACCATCACCCTAGCTCCACTGACGATGCCCCACACCATAAGGGCGAAACGCGTATGGAAATAAAGAAAACAGTAACATCAACAGTTGTTCCAGACGGAATTTTGATTTATAATCTATTATCCAACAACTGCGGAAGATGGCCTACAACCAGATTTGCATATCTACAGGTGTTTACACGCAAAATTATCAACATAAACCGGTCAAAACAGTTGAACATCGTCCTGCAAACATCGTGAGTCACCTCAAAACATACAATTACAAACTTTTAATTAATGTTTCATACAAAATACTGTCTTTGATCGCATTTACACATCATTTACACAGTTTCTCTCCATAAGAATAGTTGTTAATTTACATGACGAATATTCACAACTAATCGCACGAAATATACACCAATCCCTAATTAATCAACTCCCATCTCGCTATACATAATTTTTAAAATACAATTTGATGAAAGGGCATTGTCTCAGCGCTGTTATAACCTGAATGTTGATTGCTTTACCAGTGTAGAACCCTTGTAGTCCAGAGTGGAAGGCGACGGAGGTATTGTGTGGGTAACCGCCATTCTGATTACGGTTTTGCGGAATCGTTTAACTGAGTTTCCGGATGACCGCAATTGTCGCCTCATAAATACAGGATTCACGCGCATAATAACCCAAAAGCAGGCACTACAACGAAGCTTACACGTTAGCTAATAGATGGCGACACACATTAAATTCCGTTGAACAACTGGTATTAACCAACTATCCCATCTGTTGCAGTATATGAGCTCTACCACGTTCGGCAACCCGATAAAATTTAATTGCAACCGTGTTTTATTAAGAGACAGTAATTTTACTAAGTTCTTGAATCCTGTTATAATTTTAGAATCCCACTTAATTATTCGTTCAAGGCGGTTTTTAATTAACATGAGGGAATATAGCACAAATCTTCTTTAAATAGCTCAATTAACAGTTTTGCTAGCAAATTTATGCCAGTAATCCCGTTTAATACTTCTACACATTCAGTCCCCCCCCCCCCCCTCCCTCCTCTGAAAATAATGATTCAGTCTTTTGTTGAAATTAAATATTCAGTGAAGTATATGCACATAATAGAAAGGAGAGTTTCTTAATCTCAATATATTTACGACACCTCTTTGCATACAATATTTGACACCAGAATGCATCTCCTCTAATTTTATGTTTGTCGTTTTATGTGACTGATGCAAAAAAAAGAAGCTTAATGATGATTATATACGAAAATTTGGCAAGCTAATCGACTTCTTTGAAGCTTTTGTCTTTCGGACTTATTGACAGTCATTGGAAAGGCAACATTCAGTGTGAACTCACGGTAACCCCCTGAAACTGCCGCTGCTAAAACGACTTTTCTGCGCAGCGGTTTGCATCTCGCCCACATCATTGTTGTAGTCTTTTTGTTATACAGTATATCTCAACGGGAACTGAATACCTGTTCGGAGATACCACAGTCTACAGGACGCTGAAAAAAAAACTTTGATTTCTCTACTACATGTATGAGGAAACATTCTGAATTTTGTTTCGACCATTTGTTTCTGTGTTCCTTTTGCGGTCAAGGTTGCAAGCCCCCCCGTCAAATTTGCATCTAGACGATGCATGAATTACGAACCCTGTAATACATGGACATGTCGGAATTAAAATGGTTACAAAATAAATAACACCAATAACAGTTTTATTGTGTACAGTGTTTTTACTGGCTGCGCCAAGCAACTCTGCTGTAGCCACCTTAACCTAACCTAGCAATCGTACCGGGTGCCGGGCAACGTGGAATCCCAACCACTAAAACGTTCTAAAGTAATTTGCATTACACAGCAAGCCGTGCCGCAGGTGAAGGTCAGGTCAAGGGTCAATGAAAATCTCCCCAGAGACAGGGATTCGGACCGGGTATCTTTCGATTTCCAGTCATACGCCTTAACCACCGAGTCACCAGACCACTCCACGACGAATGGTGAATTAGAGCGAGTAGGTGTTGATTGACTGAATACCCTGAGGTAACAACAAAAGGGTGACGTGCGCTGCCAGTAACCATTCATTTGGTCCTGGAGATTATTGCGGGGCACTTAACTGCCCCAAAAGACTACCATTTTTTTTTTTTTTTAACTTTCATTCCTCCTGTCTGAAGACCGGGAGGCCGGCTGGTGGAGATTCAAGAAGACTCTTTTCAGCCTAACTAACGGGGGAGGGAAGGGGGATGGAAGTCGGCAATGGCCTTGTAGGGAATCATCCCAGCATTCGCCTGGAGTGACTGAGGAAAACCACGGAAAACCTCAGTCAGGATGGCCGAACGGGGTTTGACCATTCTCCGGAATTATAGGTAGGAGGGCGATTTCGCCCTCCTCCCATCTCGGTGCCACGTTTTGTTTCCCTGGAGCATTCAGCGCAGGGAATCAACAACTCCCACGGTGAGTGAGACAGCGCGATATTTCTGGAGCGTCTGTCGGAGCCGCGTACACAAAGCCACTGGTTTCTGCAGACGCGGTGTGGAGGTAGTTTGCATGAGTCCCCCGCAGAATCCACGATCTCTCCGCAGCTCACGAAATAAATTAAAAAAAAAAAGACTTTAACTAAAGTGGATAACTAGTGGCGATATTAAAAGTTCTCTCCAAATTACTTGTAATATGTTGACGAAGACTCTCCCAATGTGTTGCTGAAATATAATCTTCGGAATATTTGGATACTATGGGTCATTTCCTCAGTTGCGGTAGGATAAATTTTACTATGAATAATTTTCACTCCAATGCAACTGAATACGTTGTTTTTATTTTCCGTACGCGTTTCACTTCATTCTCTGAAGCATCTTCAGTGGTTCTGTCTGTTAATTAAATTTGTCCTATATTGCAATTTACACAAAAAAACATGATATATACAGATAGAAGCTTACAATTTACATATAAAATTATGCAGATATAAGCTTGTTTACATTTTTACATGTTCACATTGGCTTGTAATTGTACTGTGTTTTAGCATCAGTTGTATCTGTAATAGCAATATTTTGCATTAAAGGTATTTTTTGCATCTTTATGAGTAATTTACGCATCACTTTGACTGCACTATAGAATTAGTCATAAAGATGCAACAAATTACCTGTAATGAAAAATATTGCTACTACAGATACAACTGATGCTAAAACACGGTACAATTACAAGCCAACGTGAACGTGTAATAACGTAAGTATTAGCGTACATCTGTATATATCATAATTTTCATGTGTAAATTGTAACTATCTGTATAGATCATAATTTTCTTGTGTAAATTGCAATATAGGACAAATTTAATTAACAGACAGAACCGCTGAAGATGCTTCAGAGAATGAAGTGAAATGCGTACGGAAAATAAAAACAACATAATCAGTTGCATTGGCGACAAAGTTATTCATACAAAAAAATTGATAATATTCGGAGATTAGCTGCTGGATAATATCGTGCAAGGACGAGCTTGCGACGGCGTGCTCCGTCGTCATCCTACGGTGAATCTGAACCCGCGGTGATTTTAGTTCTCATATGCTGGTAACAGTTACTGGTTGTTTTTGTGATGTACAAATTAGTTCATTATTAAAAATTCAGCCCACCCCGTTCGATCAGGACGTTGTGACAACGTGTTGGTGGAAATAATCTTCACCTTTCAGAAATTGCCCAGCAACGTAGGAGAGTCAGTACTGTACGATTCATAATGAGAACTAGGCACTTCCAGCAGCTGGGTTAAAGCTTCATCACAACAGATCGTAGAGATACACCCAGGTTCAATTCCGGGCCCGCCGAATCAGCCGATTAACTGAGTTTTTTTAAAAAAATTATGTGTTTACCTCGTTGAAGTCGAGGACATTACAGGCGGCACGGGACTCGACTGGGGACTAGGAATTCGACCATGACTTTTTCTGAAGGAAGCATCCCGGCATTCGCCTGTAGTGATTTTGGGAAACTATGGAAAACCCAAATCTTGATGCCCAGACTGGGATTCGAACCGGCGTCCTCTCGAAAGTGAGGCTAGAGCGGTATCCGCTCACCCACCATGCTCGGTGACTGCGGCAGTATCGCGATTCTTGTACTCTGAAACACTTCAGGAATTGTACTCTTCCGTCAGATCTGCCATAGTTTACCCCCTATCTCGCTTTATTGAGCGGGCAAGCCTCCAACCTCCACGTTCTGTGATGTGGGTTGGTGTCCACCACATTGTCACCTACTCGTGGTTTCACCGTCCTTCAAACACTTTCCGTAGATGCTCACTACAGTAGCACGCTAACAGCCGATCAGCCTCTCTGTTTCCGAGATGCCCATTACCAGAAGCTGTGCCCACAAATCACTGACCCGTAATTTAAGGGAATTTCGTGACTTGTGCTTAGAAATCTGGTGTCAGATACTTCTGTAGGCCTACCAAGGACTTGCAGAATCCATGATACGCCGAATCGCTGCTGTATTCCGTTCGAAAGGTGGACCAATATGCTAGTAAGTAGGCGGGCATAATGTTTTGACTGATCAATGTATTTGATCCACACTCATGTAACAATGAGCGGCCTGGTGTAGTAGTGGTTAAGTCAACTGTCTGGCTATCGAATAGATAGATAGATAGATACGTTCACTTTGATCCCATGTGAGAATAATCTCGGGGATGTGGAACAGTACATACACTTATTAATAATGTCAATTATATTACTATATAATTGATAATATTATTATATATTGATAACAAGTTAGCTACAACCCATTAGTATAATCAATATCCACTGTAATCTACAAATAAAATCCCGAGTTAATTGTTAGTTATTATGTGGAACAGTGTATATACTTGTCACCAACATCTAATAAACAGTTAATTTCTTACCAACCAGTTACCATAATAAGTTTCACTGTTATCTACAACTATATATTATATCATATTAGTTACTATTTATGTGGAACAGTACACACACTTAATTAACAATATCAGTTATATTACCAACAACTCAAAAGTAGTCATTTACTTAAAAACCTGTTAGTATGATAATTTTTCACAGCAATTTTTGAGTGCATGCTATCCCATGTTAGTTACTACATATGAGAGAATTTTGTAAACAGTGTAATTACTTCATTTGTCAAAAGTTTCAGTAGAAAGAAAAATGATATATCATTTTAGTAATTGTGGACAACTTTGTCACCTACCCCTTCCATAAACCATAAATACTATTTTATCAGTCATTCTTAGGTACCAAATTCAAAGAAGAAAATTCTTTCACACAGTGAAATTTGTTCTGAAGCAGAAACTCTTTCAGTTTGGACTTAAAGTAGTTGGGTTTTCGTAGATAACATTTAATTTCTGTTGGTAAGACATTGAATAAGGAATCTCCCGTAAATTATTATCCTTTATTTTTATTATTTTTTTCTTGCATATTGCTTTACGCCTCGTAGACGGCTAAGGTCATTAGAGGCGGGATGGGACAGGGGACAAGGAACGGGGAAGAAATTTTGCCATGACCTTTTGAAGGAAGCATCCCGGCATTCGCCTGGAGTGATTTGTGGAATCCATGGAAAACCCAAATCTGGATGCCCGGACGGGGATTCTAACTGGCGTCCTCCGGAATGCGAGGCCAGAACGTTAACCGTTCACCGACCACGCTCGGTCCTTTCTGAACAATTGACAGTGATTTGTATTCCTTGTGAATATTATATTTATTTCTAGTATTATAGCTATGAAAGGTCCCCGGTTCGGATTCCTGTGTCGGCGGGTATTTGCCTAAGGCCTTAACACGGTCTTTGCTTCTAGCACAATTTGCCGTGTAATGTGGTGTACTCCATAACTCTCCACGTTATACTCAAGGTTCTCTCTACGGCTAACAACCCTTGTTGTAACACGGATATGTATACATCTAAAGCAAATTCAAGCCAAACGTTGGCTTGTCGTGGTCCCGGTGGGAGCAAACGAAAATACGTCTCTAACAATTATCCCGTAGGCGGCCTGTGTTACGAGAGAGAGATGGGCTTTACCTCTGTGTCGAGCAGACTGCTGTTATAAGCTGACTGGCAGTACGTCGCGAGCGCTCGTAAACACTGTGCGGTTAACTGCCGCGACCCGCGGGATTAGTAATGATCTCGCCCACCGCGACACGTCCGTCACACACAGGCCCCGCGGTGCTTCCGGCAGGGCTGCCAACCGTCGCCGAACAAACACACTAGCGCAGTCAGCCTCCACAGCGATTCTGTCTCGGCTCGCGAAACTAACTACAGTAGAACTCCAATTATCCGATCTCCGACTCTCCGAATAGCTGAATATCCGAATGGCTGAATATTAAAATGGCTGAATATCCGAATCGCTTAAGGCAGTCACATTAAGACGCGCATGGAACAAGATGAAAGTCATACCAACTGAAGAAGAGAGGGATACGGAGAAATACAAGCTCAAGGAAAGGAAAGGGAAGAGACAGGAGAAGATGGGGATGACGTGTCGCTTGAGAAATTAAGAAAGATTCTTTTGAAAGTTCCTGGATATTCAGAAGTTAGTGCTGAAGGTACAGGAGAGTGGGTGGTGTGTGATTCGTCAGACCCTGGGTATGAAATTCTGAATGATGAAGAATCTATTGAAAGTGTGAGAGAAGAAAGTGTCGAGGAAGAAGATGACCTTAACGCCGAAGTTGAATCAGACATGTGATCATCAGTTAGTCAAGCATTTGCCGGCCTTGAAACTGCATTGAAGTGGATGGATCGTCAGCCCGAGTGTGACCACACGCAACTTCTCACTGTCAAGCAGATGCGCGACTTGGCTGCCCGATGAATACAGTCAAACAGCTTACTTTGACCGAGATGTTCGGCAAGCAATGACTCTTATTTACAGTACAGTACCTCGTACATAGTGTACTAATGTACTGTACGCTTAACACGTAAAACTGTTGCCTTTTCATTTAATTAATTACAAGCTCTTTTTCTTTTTTAAAAAAAGTTTTTCTCCCATTTTCAACATAAATACAGTAATTATTTCAAATAGACACTTTTTGGAAAAAAACCAATTATCCGAATGGGGTCCAGTCCCAATTGATTCGGATAATTGGAGTTGTACTGTACCTCTGCTTCTGTTGAGAGAGCAGGAGAAATTGTATACTAAACAAAAAAAAAACAAAAAAAAAACAGAAGAATCAGAGTCATTACTTTAATGGTTTCCGAATCAGACGGGAAATGCAACCTTATTGCTGTCTCAATGCTGCCTGTTCGTCTTAAGCGCCACACACACACTTCCAGGAAATCCTTGCTTTGGACTGAACACTCTGGTCTTTGAGATATACCGAGCCTGGTGGTGTAACGGTTAGCGTTCTGGCCTCGCATTCGGGAGGACGGCGTTCGAATCCCCGTCTGGGTATCCTGCTTTGGGTTCTCCATGGTTTCCCAAATCACTCCAGGCAAAATGCCGGGATGCTTCCTTCAAAAGACCATGGCCGAATTCCTTCCCATTCCTTGCCCCCCATCCTTTCCCGTCTCTAAAGACCTCGCTGTTAGAGAGACGTGAAGGAGATAAAAAAAAAAAAGATTTGACATATTCCGGAACAAAACCTCTTCGTACATAGCATTTGAGGTGAGTAAGGTTCGAATCTGTATTAAAAGTCATGTTTTACGTACCTTCTTCTTTGAGCCGTAATAGTACTGAATTAAACACTGATTAAATGTTTCTGATTGTATTTAAACGTATTTTATATAGCATATAAATGCAGTTTCAGGCGATTTCCTAGTTTTGCTCATATTTCGATAACATTTATAGTCATACAGCTATATTTTGAGTAAAAATCTGACAATTTTTTAATAGTGCCGCGATGTCACTAGATATAGGTGAGAAGAAATTGAGGTACTTTTTCACACAACTGTTCTTATATTATACGTTGGAGGACAAAACAAAGTTAATTGTTATTGAAATGATCAGAATTCAGGAGTAAAGAATTTAAGTTGTATATTACTGTCACTCTCTAAATGTAATGTTCCGCCAGCTTATAAATTTCGAGAATGCAGCAGCAGCATGCCTGTATCGAGCCGCGTCAATCAATGTCTCAATCAAATATTTTTGAAAAAAATCCTGTTATAGTTAAATCTACAGTGAATCAGTGAATATGCCTAAATACATGCCGAAAACAAATTTTGCGAAGTTATGGACTTAAGTAAGGGCATTTGGACAGGAGTATTTTAGTACAGATGGAATAGTTCTTTACTGTAAATTATGTTAAATTAAAGTTAATTCAACAAAATTAATTAAAATTTAATTTCCCATTGGTGCAGTGAGTGTACGGAAGCAAATTATGGTGTCTACATGAAAGTGATACTACTACATAAAATAAACGATGTATAATTGAGCATGTTTTGGTGAATTTAAATGTTTGGTCATATTTACCCATTTTTAAGGTCATATTTTCCTTCATATTATTCCGAACCCAACTTATTACATACATAGTGTAGTTAGACGTTTCGCAACAGATAGCAGGACAACATCCCATCAAAACATGTGGAATATAACGGGATACTACCACGTCAGTAGTGCGTGGTATGACTGCACGTGGAAGAGAGAAGCCAGTTGGAGAGGTGTCTCAGGGTAGAGCAGCGATTATGGTGATGATGATATTGAATGTTGTTAGCGATTATTTCATTTAAATTGGTATCTGCTCTGCAAGGAGTTATCCTTCCTGGTAGCTTTCTTAGATAATCTAATTGGGCGGGTTTTACCTTGCCTTTGCCACACATCATAGTGTGTGAACGGGCTAGTGTTTTTTGTACATGTTCAGAGTAGCCTGTTGTTTCCGCTGTAAATGAATAAAAGATGAAGACAGGGACATTGTGAAATTCCATGGAGGCCAGTTAAACCTTACTCTTCCGAAGGACACAAATTGCTGGCCACCAGCCACAAAAACGAAACATCATCAACTGCGCCGTATACACCCAACCCAAACAAACTGCGGAGAGGTTTAACACAGGACTCGGGTGCACAAGCTGGTGACTGGGAATCGTGCTCCACCACCTCTGCTACCCTGCCAGGACTGGAACCAGCTAACCCCGTGTCAGCGCCAGACACCATCACAGTACCACAACCAACTCAGACAACGGTGCGGGCAATAATGAAACACATAATTCATGCATACACACACATACATAGGACTTAAAAATAACATGTACATAAATTCTGTGGAAACACGGCAGCTATTTCTGGAACTAAGTTTTAGTTGCACTTTCAGCTTCGGAGTTAATGTCTATTTTATACGTCGGTCTCAGCGTCAAAAATAGGGCTGGGGTATTTCTGCAAATTATGACTTACAGTAAATCATCCACATCATTTCTGGATGTCCTCTTAAAGCCAACAAAGAAACAATAGCGGACATACAGTACACAATGCGTCGATCAGTGCAGTTGAATAGATCAAAACAATAAGTCTAGAGCAGGGGTCTCCAAACTTTTTATCCCATCGACCTCTTCATAGAATATTTGCCATCTTATTAAATAATTTTAATAAAAACATTAAATGATTTTTGACATTTCTAATACTAAGCAATAAGGAGACTTGCATAACAACTCAATAAATAATTTACAGTTCACATTAAGTTACAAAATCCAATAACATAAACAGAAAAAACATATTTCTCACTGTTGTTATAATTTCGAAAAAAAAATAAAAAATAAAAAACTTATGGATAGATGGAATAAATTTGGAATAAAGGTCAGCACTGTTTTTAACTTGTGACATATCGATGGACCATCAACCTTCCGAAGAAACTCTTCAGATGATCCTCTTTGCAACCACCTTACCGCAGTGTGCAAAAGTAATTGGTTGAAAGTTTGATCATTTACATCACATAACATCGCAAACAGACGAGAATTGAGAGGATGAGCTTTAATTTTATTTATTGACCTGATTTTCATTGGGATATTTTTATTTTTTCCTAGACAGTGTAGTTAATCATTTTAGTATTAATCGATCCTGGAGAGCTGTTATCGACACCATGAGGTCGATATCGACCAATTTCGGGACCTCTGGTTTAGAGGTATATTATCGTACGAGCTTGTGAAGTGCACATTTGCCTTCACTCTTTGTTAAATATCGTATGATGAATAAAAGAAATAAATATTGAGGAATTTTCTTTTGAGCTACAGCTGTCTTCAAATGACACACTGCAACACAATGAAAAATTAAAATATCGAATAGCGGACAGCTCGCTGTATTGTGAACAATGAAATCTAATAATTAAACACAGATATCAGCAAAGCCGATATTTTGTTTGTTTCAGCTCTCCCACTTTTTCATTTAGAGATAATATTTATGAAAATAAATATTACAATACCTAACAAATGCAGCACCGAAAAAACAGATTTGCGTCCCTTTGTTACTCGGAAGCCTCCCTGGCTGTGTTACATTTAATTTCGCGCCAGTCTTCGCTGAGGAAAAGCAATAGCGAAACATTTTTTCAATGCAGTGTCTCTATTCAAGGCGTTGGAAAAGAGAAGCCCACTCGTTAAGTTCATAACCAGTTATATTGTCTCAATGCGTAACGAATCATGGCTCTTCCCCAACAAGATATTTGCACTGTTAAAACGTATGCAAACAATGATCTTCTGTTGGAATGAATGTTTTTAAGGGTGAAAACTGTTAAACATTTCCTGAATTTTCTTTACATCGAAGTGGCGTTAAATATATTGGAAGCAGGGAAAGTTCTGGAAGCCCCAGATACTTAAAATTAATTGCAAATAAAAATAAAATAAACAAATATTCTGTCTTTATATTAATCTTAAAATTAAATTGGGAACTTCTGCAGTCATATTAATTAGAGATTAGTTATCATAACTTTTTTTCAATGAATTAAATTGAAAACACTTTTTCTTTAATTTTTTGACAACAGACAACTTGTTGGATAGCTCCGGACACAGTAATAAATGGTGTCGAAATCGTTTTTTTTTTTTTTTTTTTTTTTTGGCCTTACAAAAATCACAATAATAATGGATTCCTAAATAATCTATTTAAACACAATCTTCATGGGCCCTGTATTTGCTTCATAGCACTAAAAACTATTCCAGGTATGATGCATTTGGTCTGTTTTACCTGATTTGCTTAGGAAAGAATTTGAATAGGTTTCTTTTTACTCAAAATTTTTATACCGCCTTTTACCTTTTTATTTTTTCGCTTCGCCTTTTTTACCACCTTTATTTATTTTTTCTCGTCCTTTCCATATTTTTCATATGGTGAAGATGTTAAAATCTCGCCTTTTTTATTTTTCGAGCCCGCGTTACTATGTCTTTATTTGATGGATCATATTAAATAATCGCCAACGAATATTGCCTGGAGCGACGAAACACTTCTGCCAGGAACAAAACACGCACTAGTGTGGAACTCACTGGGCGCCCAAGCCGCAGCTCAGTTGCATTCGTTTTTACACTACAGGGCGCATATTTGCAATGAAGTTTTACCTACGCAGCGTGGTTGGTGAGTTAGCACTTTAAATGTCCGGGGTTACCCGACTTTCCCTATGATCTAAATGGTAAGAATCTAAATCATCAGTTTGGGGTAGTTAGATCACGTAACGCCGTATCGTTGTACTGACTATAACTTTAATGATACTGGAGTGCTTAAACTAATTAGAACTAGAGATCTTCAAACCGTAGAGAAAATCATAAGGAGCTTTTTTTTAAAAAAAAAAAATGCTCGAGCGTGAAACCAATAATGAATCAGGAAATATATTTTAAAATTGTAAATCTAACAAATGTAATGATTAATAAAGACAACAACTGAGAAAATTCACATGAATAATGAAATACTAATCAAGCAGATATTCAACCTGATAAAGAGCTTCGAGTCCAAAACTATATGATTACAGAAAATGGAAAAATAATACTGGTATCAACTCAATGATTCATTAAATGACAGTAAATGTTTTACAGAGGAAACTCAAAATGTAGGTTTTTAAAAAAGAAGGAAAAATCAACCAGTGGAATAAAGTGGACACAGGAAGAGAAGGAAAGGTACAAGAAGTGGATGAAAGAAGTATGGGAGCAAAGAAGATGGAAGATAGTTAGCATAAACATATTCTATTTAGCGCACCCTTCCAAGAAGGACAAATCGAATAAGGAAAGAAAAAAACGTGCGTTAAAGTCTCTTGTGTTCACTAAACAGACTTTCAAGTCATCCCTTTATAGTGAAACGCTGATAACTGGACACTGGCTGGCGACTGGACATTACCTCTGTAACCTTCGGCAAGTCGATAATGCTCGAAGTGTTAGTTACGGAGCGCTACACAGCCATAGCAGTTTTGTTACGATTTGTATACATTATGGACATATAACAATACTGTGACCAGAAAAAGATCTATTCAGTAAAGATAGTTTTTTAAAAAAGAAGATGAGCTGAGGGCACTATTAGGAAGCTACAGTGAACGAATCAACTTTAAATATATATATATATATATATATTTATATATATATACGTATTGAGTGTGTCTGTCTGCTCGTTAGGATTCATGCACCAACTGTTGATAGGATTCTGGCGGGATTTCCGTCAGTGAAAAATCCGTGATCGCCGGGGTAAAATAGAGATGTTCCGTTCTGATGCAAAGTCTGAAATACAAGAAATTTGAGATAAAAGTTCCCTCAAATTCGTATCCTTGTATCACTGAGCGCAATTCCCGCGAGAACTACTAGACGGATTGGCTCAGTCACTGACACAATTACTTCTTAGTTACTAAGGATTTAGTAACTTATCTAGGTCGAAATCTATGTGGCGATCTCACCTTACGAAAAGCATCGTATTTTTCAGAGAAAGTAAGTTAGTTTCATACACCGCCGCCAGCGTTGGGTTAGTAGGGTATTTTACTATGTGAGAAAACAGTCTAAAAATCCGTAAATTAGTTACTTATCGTCGTGAGTAATCGAAATACGTTAATTTTTATTCATAAAAATACAAAAATTATTTAAATTAAAAAATTAAATATTTTTTGTCAGTCGCGAAACGGTATCAGCCATAATGGATTCCTACGTGACGTCATCTTATTGTAAACACTACGGCTCTCCTCACACATCACAATTCCGAGGCGACGCGACTCATGTTTGAGTTACCTGTAAGTACGATACCCTGACGCGACCTATTACCACACACTGTGGATACTGTGAAGCGATACAGTCTCTCCTATCTGCCTCTAGCCGTGGTAAGCGTCGTTGTGATAAGCATCTCTGCTGAGGCTTCTAACAGAGTTTTACATCAAGTGTGATGATGTCACGGTGGCCTACTGTCCCTGTAACTATTATAGAAAAAGAAAAACCCAAAGAATGTGATGCCATTATTAAATCATACATACAAGAGAAAAGCATAATGTACAGTGGGTAAAAAAAAAATAAACAAATTTATGAAAATATAACGTGACTTATGAAAATTTTAAGTTAAAACTAGTGAAAAGAATATTATGCTAATGAAAAATAAATAATCGTGCAAAGTTTATAACGTGGTTTTAATTAGTTAAATTCTCTGCCACGCAAGCGCAACATGAGTCGGTATCATAACTACCCGAAGTTTTTGACCAAATGATAGTTTGCTACCACACAAATGATGGCTCACAAAAAAATTTAAATTGGTCTTTTATTTACAGTAACTGTTCGTCGATTATTTCACATATGTTTCTGACTGATTACTACAAAAATTCTTGTTGTTGATTAATTATGCTTACAAACCTTTTAAACTAACAATATGATGAATTCTGATTGTTTCTTTCCCCCCTCCACCCTCTCCCTCACCCCATCCGCCCGCACACACACACACACACACAGTCCAAACTGAATAATATTGCTCTACTCCGGCAGATATGTAAAAGAGCAACATAGAACACGCAGATAAAGTTATTCAGGATCAAGAAAAAAGTTGTTTATGCCATTAACTCACTTTAAAGGTTCCAGAGCCTGCTCTTAATTGGATTGTTCTTGTTTCTATTTTTGGTGAATTTTAACTTAAAATTACTGAGACTAGTTTCTTTTCAAAATCGCTCTCGTCTCCACTCTCGAAGTTGCTTTATGGTTGACAGTTGTTAGTTTACTATCTAGTGACGTCACGAACCAAAGCATTAATGCGCCTGCGTTTTCGCGGTGGAAGTTTAAAACAAAAGATCAAAATTCGCTTTTAAAACATTAGAGATTTACCCATTTCATACATTTGAATTAAAAATCCTTGTGGCTTATTATTACCAAAGGATTAAATTAAGTTACATTTCGAATAATGATGTGATACCCTAATGCAGCGGTTCCCAACCTTTATCGATACACGATCCACGTTTAAGTAAAAAAAAATTTCGTGTCCAACCTTATATGAGAGTCTATCTAATATCAGAATGGGAAATATTGTATGACCTCGATACGCTATCGACTATCCTATCCTGCGAAAAGGCAAATTTTAGTACAAAGGATATAATATCAACAAAAAGAAGGATTGATAATACATAAAACAATAACCATATTATAGAACGGGAGGCGGCTGCACAGAACATCACCTCATCAAGTTGACTGCTGAAATTCCACGATTAGAAGTAACTCGATCAGCATATTAAAATACAACTGGTCTGCCAAGTCGCTTTTTGGTGGAAACCACCTGCAGATCTCATTTTCGTGGTCGATTGGGAACTTTATAATTGTGTTTAACTGCAACCAAATGTATGAAAAAAATGGAAGACTGGGAGCAGGAAAACACAATGGTAAACTTACCAGTCAACCACTAAAATGGGTTTTGTAGGTGTTTCCCACCAATACATGAATGACTTGGCACATCAGAGCCATTTTAATTTGCAAATAGCGTTTTAATTAATCCTGGAATTTCAGCAGTCAGCTCGATGAGGCGATGCTTTGTAATCGCTTTCCGCTTTTTTTTTTTAACAAAGATAATGAAAAATACGTTTAATTATTATAGAAACACAACTTTACAATAAGTAAGATTTCTGGCACTGGTGTTTACTGATGAGGGCGTCGATATCAGTGCTAACACTGGTTAATTTTAACCTTAAGTCACTTTCTACACATAGTTTAATTCTATATTTTGTTTTTCAAAAACATTAAGATATATTTTGGTGGCAAAAACATCGATTTTTCCGCGACCCACAAAAACACACGCCGCGACCCACCAGTGGGTCGCGACCCATAGGTTGGGAACCGATGCCCTAATGTGATGTAATTGGTTCAATTTGTACATTAACAGTCCATATGAACACCTAGTATTGGAAATGGAGAAAATGGTACAGTCCAAGGAGGACGAGTGTTTGGCGGCGGGAATTAGGCTCGCGGCGTTTAACGTGCGTTAGCTGCGGCGGCTATTGCGGCGGGCCCGCTGGGGGCGTGGCACGGGCCGGCCCAATCGATGTCCCCCTGGCCGGTCCAGCTGCACCGCCCGTCTGCGCCCGACGTGCTGCTGGCGGGCTACCGCCGCAGGGGAAACTCCCGCTGCGCCACGTACGAGGAGTACATTCATCAAGGAGAGTGTTGATATCGCTGTCGATAAAGAGTCTCCATAGGACCAAGGAAGATAAGTTCAGGATTATATCTCGGGGCAATGTTTGTTTATGTATTCCTCCGTTTTCAAATTGTTACACCATCTCCGCCTGATTATTACCGACCAGCATTAAAGCACGTCAGAAATGAGGGGTAAAACGGAATGCGTTTGGCAAGTCATTTCATTGCAGTGGCTTTGATAAATAAAACTTTTATAAAATAAGGCTCAATACAATTTCTCGCATCTTAAGCTGTTGTAGAATGTTTCAGCTGTCATCCTGGACCAGGCTGCATTTCTAAATAAACAAAAAACAACTAATTAATTAATACCTTATTTTATTTCACTGTTTCTGCTATTAATTTCCTCGTGGATGGTTAAGTGAACAAGGAATCTCCGTCTGGGCATCCAAATTTGTGTTTTTCATGGCTTCCCAAAATCACTCCAGGCGAATGCCGGAATGCTTCCTTCAAAAGTCCATGGCCGAATTCCTTCCCGTTCCTTGTCCCTAGTCCCATTCCGAATCTAATGGCCTCTACGTTGACGAGGTGGAAAGCCATAGGTAAAAGAAAAACAAATCCAGTCTCCGCCTCATATGTCGCACATCACACAAACAAAAATACCAGTAAAGTTAGACATTTTGCAGACAGATGGTCCCCCCCCCCCGCCCCCTCCTAGCAGAAAATTCATGTTGCTTCAGTACGCTTCGGCGTGTGAAGAACTGCCCTAGGAGCACTATGGGAGAGGATTATGCCTGATAAGTGTGCAACGAAATTTCGTAAAAGAACTCCGTGAGATATTGAGAAACAAAATTATTGAAAATAATTCTGAGAATCCGAGACGGTTAATGTTTACATAAAAAAACTATAACTGAGTTACGATCTTGATTAACTGCATAGTAGGTCCTTGGATTACTATGTTAATCAATAATAAAAATAGTTTCCTCAAGAGGTTTGAGGTTTATTTTGTAAGAAATTGTCATGATTCAGTCCTCCATGACACTTCCTCAAAAAAAAAAAAAAAAAAAAAAAAAAACGAGTTTCCCCCCTCTAATTCTCATGTTGTCCCCCCCCCCCTAGTTCTGATCCTGGATACTCCCTTGTTTCCAGGCGAAGGAGGAGAGGAATTGTAGAAACATATGGACGGAAGAAAGGAGGTAACAGCAAAGTGAAAGGATGAAGAACTATTGGAACTCAAGAAAAGAAAGATTGAAATGAATGGTACCTAGATGGGTGATATCGAAGAGAAGAAGAAGAACCTATCTGCGGTTGCAGGATTGTCCTTTCATTCCTAAAAACCGTCATAAGTAATCTTAGTCTCAATAAAGGATATGGCCAATAAGGTAGAGCAGTTCAAATTCATACATCCAAGGTAATAATGTATTTAAGCTAGATACAGTAACGAAAACGATTTAACTTTTGCAAGTTTCTCAGCCAATTTATCTTTAGATTCTAGTTTTAAAAAATGTCAGCAGCTGTCTTAAGTCTCTGCTTGGTGGGTAGGAGGTAAATCTCGGGCCTGGCATTCCGGAGGTCGTGGGTTCAAACCCCCACCATAAGGTTAGCCAAATTCCTTCCCGTTCCTTGTCTCTTCTGTCATCTTTCGCTTCTCATGATATCTGCGTAGACCAGTGGTTCCCAATTATTTTTTCCCGAATACCACTGCAAGAAGGAGCTCAACCGCGCGTACCCCTTACAGCAGAAATGATAAATAAATGAATTCGTTCATCCCAGTAGAGTGCTTCTCACAAGCACAGGATTACAATAATATAATTGACACAAACACAGTTTGTCTTAAAATATATTTGTGTGATACTCGTAGTAATGTTTCTTTTGGCTGATAAAAGTGGATTTTTTTTTCAATTATTTTAGTGATCACCTTAGCCAAGAGACTACCGCGCGTACCCCCTGAAGAAACCTCACGTACCCCTGGGGGTACGCTTACCACTAATTGGGAACCACTGGCGTAGACGATCTGCAAAGACAAAAAAAAAAAAAAAGAAATGAGATATAACTAGCAGTAATAATGTAGGAGCAGAAATATTTTTCCCAGACTTTCTAGGCTATAGTCTTATGAAATTTTAAATACTGTATTCCAGTTTTTGGACAAACAAAGATACACAAATCTTAAATCTGACTTTAATTCCTTTTACGTATTTCTTTTTTTTTTGCCTCGTCGACGTCGAGGTTCTTAGAGTCGACAAAGGAACGGGAAGGAATTCGTTTAAATGAATAATCCGGGCACTCAGTTGGAGTGATTGGGGGAAACCATGGAAGACCCAAATCTGGATGCCCGGACGGGGATTTGAATCCGTGTCCTCATGAATGCGAGGCCAGAGCGTTTTACGAGCTAAAGGTCGTTGACAGACGAGCATTCAGCAAGGTGGTAACAATATGGATCAGTTTCTATTTCGGGTGCGCAACTAAAAACAGTATCTGAACTGGGAAATTGTTATCGAGCTACCAATAGTGTCAGAGAAACTTTGCGTTTTATATTGGTAGTCCGGTCAAAATAGACATTCAAGATTGCAATAATTCGTATACAGCTGAAAATTTGTACTAATGTTCAGAACACGATTTTAAACGAAATGAGAAAAGTCCCAATTGATCCCACATCTTTGAAAGAAAATAATAACAATAATATTAAAAAAATCAACTTCAAAGTTCGCAAAAAAAATTTTTTCTTTTTTTTGCATTTTTCAGCCAGACAGTAAGTTTATTATAAAAACAGTTCAGACAAAAATTGCAGAGCATTTAATTATATATAAAATTTGTTCTTACACTTTTTTCCCTAAGAATGACAGTTTTTGAGCTATGGTGATTCAAAAAGTTGAAAAATTGGTTTTCTCCATAATATGCACACGTTTCTACGCCACCTGTGAGGAAGTGTACTTGGCGCGTTTGTTTGTTTTTTTTTTTTTTTTTTAATATGGTTTCGCCAGCAGGCCTATTCCAAGATCTATTGAGGCCCTGTTTAATAAAATAATATTGCTTTAAATAAGAAAGATATGGTACTATTGGAAATGAAGAAAGAGGTGTGTGAATTACGAGTATTTGGAGAAAACTATAAGTCTGATTGATAATTATCTAATGAATGTCTTAGTATTCTTCTACTTCTTCTTCTTCCTCCTGAAAACAAGTAAATTGTTCTAGTAGCGATGTATCAGATGTATCCCCGCTGATATTGTAAGAAACCGCCTATGAGGGCAATTCAACACTGGAGCACGACTGGCCTTGACAACTGGTACACGCCGATGGACAAAAATCCCACTTTTTTACGGTCGCGTTTAGCATAGGTAAAAGAGGAACACTTAGAGCACATTGCAACGTGTGAGATACCCCGCCGCTGGAATCGTCCAGGTAGAACCCACGAACAGCGTCGAGACTGAAGTATCGACTGACCCACCGCGGCGTTTCCGTTGCTATGGAGACAGCGGGTACCTCGCGAGCGTCCTCTCGAGAGCGGACACAGCATGTCACGGTGAAGTGTCCGCTACAGTCACGTCAAATGACAAGCATCGCGGGCTGTCGGTAAAACAAAAAGTATAGGTCAGCTGGGCCGTGCGATGAGCGCAGCTGTCATAGTTACCACAGATACAAAGCGTTAGTAACCCCCCCTCCCCCCCCCCCCCCACACACACACACAAACACACACACCTAGGTTTTTATGAATTATAATCTTAGTAATTAAGCACAGTGTGATGAAAGTCAGTTAAGTATTAATTTGTATATTTTTCTTGTGAATGAATACTTTTACGAAAGGAAACTTTGTCCACAGATACTAAAGCACATTACAGAGCGAAAACAGCTATCAATCTTCAGCGAACATCCCTGCTTAACAAGGCACAAACAATTAGCAGCACTTCTCACAACGAATGTAAAACTTTTTAAGAAATATTGATGACGACCGTTTCTGTTTTATCTTGCCGTGAGTTTAAATAATCGCTAGAGAAACACCGAGAAAACAAATAAAGGTCCCTCTCGACGGATCTCAAACTCTAGCAATTACATTACAATTAAATCAATAGAAAAAAAAAGAAGTATAAATCCAATGCGTATTTTGATCAAAAATAGTATGATGTTTGAATATATGATGTTGAATATATCTCGGAACGACCGCGAAAATAAGATAAGAAAAATCAGGGCCAGAACCGATTCTTTTCTGTATTTATTTTTTCCACCAGCGATTAGGGAATGGAACAGAAACGATTAACCGGGCGAGTAAACTTAAAATCCGACAGGAGTAGCTTTCGATAAAGCACTCCGACCATCCTGATCTGGGTTTTCCATGGTTTTCTCAGATCACTCCACGCGAATGCTGGGATGGTTCCTCACAATAGCCCATGGGCGCCTCCTGCCATATCCCGTATATCCCTTCCAAAATATTACCCTTTCGGATAGGTGTAATGCACCCTCCGCCAAACACTTTTAGTGAATTGCGGAGTAAAAGTAATAGTAATAATAAATATTAATGGAATGTAATTACAAAATTTGATATAAGCCACGGTGTTTTGAGGGCGATTTTCAGCTATTTTGAGTGATTTAGGTTACCAATTTTATATTTTAATACCTGTAAATATCTCTAATTTCCCTTGTAAAGTGTTTCCTAACTATTATTCGAGTGGATTTGTACGAGTATAACTATTTTTGTATGGATTTGACTGTTCACTTAATTGTTATAATTCTAGAACCGTCGAGTGGAACCTTCATTTGTTTTGATAAATACATAACGCCAAAGCATTTGAATATTTCTGCTATTACTGAACTGCCGAACGCGTTTCGCTTCTTTTGCAGAGGCATCTTCAGTGGGTTCTCCTGGTAATTACGAACACGTGTTACAGTTCGGTTATGCTGCTGCATTTTGTACAGAGGTATTATTATTTAAATTATAATCTACGTACATTTATCGTCTTTTTTGCATTTATTTAAGCTCCACTCTCAGAAGCAGTGATTTTTGCCTGCTTTGTGAGAAGTTATTCATTTTCCAGATGGTTATTTCGCTAGTGATTATCACAACACTGTACTGTATGTTTATTACGGATGGCCGGTCCGTTTTGTTTACTCTCGACGTTGTATCGCTACTAAGGAAAATTCCACAAGGTTCAGATTTTTATCTGTTTTCTCGATGTTTTTCTGCCGCTTATTTAAACTGGAGCCAAGGTCGAGTAGGAACAGTCGTCGTCAATATTTCTTTATAGTTTTACACTCATTGCCGGATGTGCAGCTAATTGTTTGTTAGTTGCAAAGCAGGAATCTTTGCTGAAGGTTAACCACTGCATTTGTTATGTAATGTGCTTTAGCATCTCTGGACGAAGCATGATTTTTATCCGCATATATTTGTTGTGAAAAAATTTGACGTAATAAAGATGAGATGAAAAGTAATTTGGACGATCCTGTTAATTCTTTGACTACAAAATCAATTCCGAAGCTGTCTTAAATATCACCTTTTGCTGAAATATAATATCCCCTGGCGATCGGACTGAGAAAACGTGTTAATTGAAGATCTAATTAATTAAATTGCAATCAGTATTATTTGAAAGTAGCATCCAGCGAGGTGGTTGACATGGTTTCCACGACATTACTGAACCGCAAGAAATAATACCGAGAACCTTGACTCAGTGTTGTTATATTTTAACGGATTAACCAGATAAGTAATTATAATATCACTATCAAACATCAAGAAAATTAACTCGAAAATCGACATTCAAGGTAATATTCTCCTCTAACAACCAGTATACTTATAAAGCAACCAAGCTGATTTACAACACCAGTTTAACATGATATGCTGTTACTTTTTTTTAGAGATTTTATAATGAACAGTAAATTACTTGTTAGAGCACATTATCTAACCACTCCAATTTTTAGATGGATTTGTAGTCAAGTTCCAAAAGATTGATTTTTGTGTTCGGATCAACTATGTAAAGACGCCTACGTTGACGAGACGAAAAGCAATAAGAAAAAATTGAAGATTTTTATGGCCTCTCGAAACTATTGGAAAAGCCTGGTATATTAAACGAATAAAAGAATCGAATGAACAGAACAACGTCGAAAAAATTTGTTTGACTCAATTAAAATCCATTCAGGGCCGCCATAAGCGGGCGTGCAAGGCGTGCACCGCTCGCGGGCGGCATATCGAGGGGGGCGGCAAAACGAGTGATTATGTAGCGGTCGACCTTTCTTTTTTATTGCTTAACAGCTGTTAGATGCCTGCGGCGACCTGCGACACTCGGGATGGCAACAATGGGGGCGGCAAAAAATACTCAAAGGGGCGGCAATCTCACAGGTTTTTGACCGGGTTCGGAAATTTTCGAGATCCACCACTGGCTGTAGTACTTTAGACAAGGGGCGGCATAATCGGTATTGCACGCGGGCGCTCAAACAGCTAGCGGTGGGCCTGAATCCATTTGGTATGATTTTTTAATAGTAGTGTTATTTCAGCGGTGGTATCTAAAGAAAACCAGCGATCTACTTAGAGGGATAAATTAAGATCCTATTTGAACTAGTCTCACGCCGGAAACATAAGTAAAAGTATTACATTTAAGAGGATAAAGTACATTTTCATATTTTCAAATAAAATAAAGAAACTTACACGGTTACAGTTTTATCACATCTATACTAACATCATAAATGCGAAAGTAACTCTCTGTCTATGTGTGTCTGTTTGTTACGTTTGCAGGGTTGAACGGCTAATACGATCTTGATGAAACTTGATGGTCATTAGAAAGGACATTGAATACTTTTTTTCTGTATATTGTAATGGAATTTTGAAAAACCAACTGATCGCTGATAGATAGACGCACAGCTTGTGTAAGTCTCTGTAATTGTTTCCGGGAGATCGCGCTTTTTTTTTTTTTAATGGCATTTGGCAACGGAGGCCATACAGCCAGCTCAAGGTAATTATAATTGCTTTCAGTGTTTGGACGCCACAGGACATTCACACAGATACACAACATCCATGCCCGCGGCCGGATTCGAACCGGCGGCCTTCGGCACGCGGAGCTATCACTCTAGCCCCTACGCTACCGAGGCCGGGGGAGACCGCGCTGGTAGCTCAGTGATTAAGACGCTTGCTTCTAAAGTTCCGTGTGTGGCCTGTGGTTGAAATCCCGGTGGGAGATTTAAGAATTGTTTTTGATTATATGAGCCACGCCTGGACGGTCTGGTTCGGATTCCATTTTAAACTATCGGTACCACAATGCCATACGCGTTTACTTTTTTGCACTATATTGGTACTTTCAGGCTTTGTTTCTCTCGCAGTCAGTTTGTGTGTGATCTACACTAATAATATTATAAATGCGAAAGCAAGTCTCTGTCTTTCTGTCAAGTCTTAATAACTAAATGGCTACACCGATATTGATGGAATTTGACAAAGAAATACTTTGTATCTTTAGGAATGAAACAGCACACTTTTTCTGTAGGAATAACTGCTTTAGTCATGAAGTTTTGATAACTTATCGAATGGTGACACACAGGCGGATGCGCGTGTAAGTCTGTAACGTTACATCGGTCGCTCAGGCTGTGCTTCTCTCGCAGTCAGTTAGCGTATGATCTGTTAATAATTTTCGTTTACAGACAAAACTGGTTATTTATTATAGATGTCGATTGGTGCTGCACCGAAATTTTAATTTGTGTCTACCTAAAATTTTCCGTCATCAGTTTGTTTTGTCTTCTTTTTTGACATGCCTCACAGGCGTAAACCAGACTAAGGGTGTTGCTCTAGCGGAGCAGGAGCATAAGAACCCAAGAATCTGATGCTCATGCTGAAGAAAGAAGAGGAGAGCAAGTTGAAATTGAAGCTGCCCTCAGTTACTAGCCGAAACTCTGTTTTTTTTTTTTTTTTTTTTTTTTTTTTTTTTTTTTTTTTTTTTAAACCTGTTTGAAATTGATTCTCTTCATTAGACAGATTCGACGGTAGAATGGTACAGTGATGGCTTTCCCGTCATTTTATCACGACTCTGTGTTTTTTGGGACACCTTTTACGTAACCTACAGCTTTCTGTATCCGATTATAGCAAGGAAATTCTAATTCCACGCGTACGAAATCGCGGGTGTCAGCTAGTGTATAAATATGTGGGGTGCACACGAGGTATGGATGTCAAGGAAACTGGATAAGCGAGTGTGCTCCCCCTGTCTCAATTAACCAGACCCAGCTTCCTGGGAACCAAGGCTAATCCTGAGAGACGGAGTTGGCGTTTAATTAGCATTAATAACCGCGGGGCGGGTCAGTAGCCACGGCGGATCAAAGGCGCGCGCCAGGTGCGACTCAACCACTCCGCAGAGTTAGTCGGCACTTGTTGACGAGCGACGCTTATTAAATCCCAGACGCACAGCCCCGCCCGTGTAACGCGCACCGCGATACTCTCTTACCACAGCAACTTCTGCGTTGTCTCTCCTGGGAGCGAGGTAATTGTCTTTTAGTTCCTTCTGTTGTCGACACTTTCCCGGCGAACTGATGAAACGAAATCTTCGGAGGAGTTCAGCCGGATGGCGTCGTAAAAAGAAGACGTTTCGACAGCTGGTTCTGCCGGCTGCTAAGTCAGGCTAGTTTGGGGGCGTCCAATAATTACGTCAGGTGTTTTTTTTCAGAATTCCGGACACTCCCCCCTTTCTGATGAGATTTCGCGAGATCTGGTCGGCACGTGCACCCTCCCCCCCACCCTCTTAAATGACGTAGTATTTTGACGGAGACCCCCTCCTCCCCTCCTGCTAATCAACCTCGTAACGTTTTAAGATCTTTTTTTTAGGTTTCATGCTTACAAGGGCTGTTATACCCCCCTAAGGTCGGTTTCCGCGTAATTTTATACCATATACCCCCCCCCCCCTCCTTCACCTAAAGTAGACTATCGCGTCATTTGAAGACATTTTTTATTTGTTTAGCTCTACCATCCTTCCAGAATTTCAAAACCTCACGTGAGTTATCCGTTGACCCCCGCCCTCCCCCTTGGTGAGGTTTCTTAAGATTTCACCGGATCCCGCCCCCCACCCTATTTCACCTCACTTAATTAATGGACGCCCCCTTCCTGATTTTCAGGTAGCACTATCTGAAGAAGTGGACCTGATGAAGACAGCAGAGTCAGCTGTCGAAACGTTCTCTATTTATGACGCTGAACCTCCTATGATGATTTCATTTCAACATGAACCTTCTCCTATGGTTGGCGGCAGAGGTTAGTAGGGCGGTCCGATAAGTTCTAGGCTTTCAGATCTATTATTGATTCTTCGGAAAGTACTTACACAATCTAGCGAAAAAGTTGTGAACAAACTGGTTATCAGGGAGATTCCTTAAGCAGCGTTAAGAAGAACGAGGTATGATGATATCGTTGGCGGATTCAGTGGCCTCCAACCTACCGATTTTTCGGTATTTCTACCGATATGGGATTTGTCCTAACGAAACACCGAATTATAACGATTTTTCCACGATTTCTGGGAACACAAGAAATTTTTCCTGCATTTTATCCCCGATTTTACATTTTCAAGTTGGCAACCCTTTCGTTTATGTTGACCGATGCGTGGTGGATGCGTGGTGGATGATTGGTTAAACTCTCTGGCTTCCCATTCGAGAGGAAGCCGGTTAGAATTCTCGTCTTTGGGCTTTCCATGGTTTCCCCAAATCACTCCAGGCGAATGCCGGGATGCTGCCGTCAAAAGGCTATGGCCAAATTCCTTCCCGTTCCTTGTCCCCAGTGGCATCCCGCCTCTAATGACCTAGAAGTCGATGAGGCGTAAAGCCATAAGAAAAAAATAAGTTTATGTTTTACGATAAATTCCTATATCGATTATATGGTAGATAGTTACCTATTGCAGAATGTTCCCGATATCTTTTGGGGAATTCCTTGCACCCTACATTTTCGACATCTTTTGAGGATTCCCCGAGTTAATTCGTATGTCTACATAAACTAAAATTCAGATTTTATTTATTCGTTACTTTTCATCACTTAGATCAGAATCTTTCTCCGAGTTACTAAGTCAAAATGTAGTCAGAAGTAGGACGGAATACAAATAAATTTTATAGGAAAGAATGGGAAGAAAAATTTTGAGGTTGGTTACAAAGAAGTCGTCAAGGCACAAACCGCGCCAGTTATAAGAGTTGTATCAAAGATATTACTATTACATGAGCGAAATACGGTCTCTGGAAAGACAATTCTTCTCAAGCGCATTCAGTATCATAAAAGAATTTAAAAAAATCACGTAGTTATCGACATTTACTCTAACAGAAACTCGAAAACCTGATATACAAATTAAACACGGGAAAAACATTTAATTAATTTTTACAAAGTAGCAGTACTTACATTGTATCTTGCATTGTATCACTACGATAGCAGTCTTTTTAATTCTTTTACAGTTTCCATGTGAAATATGATAAGCCCCTTTTGTTTCAGAAAATAATCTACTATTTACCACTATGGAGCACCTACCGAAAGTAATACAGTTTGACCTGATTCAAAAATTGCAGAAGAAATAAAATGTTCGACGACGAAAACTCACACCATAACTGACCACATTATATGTAAAGAAAGTTTTCATACTTCATGTGAAGACCGGCAGCAAACTGAGTTTTCGCTTATTGTTGACTGACCTAAGCACAACCAAACACTTGTGTTTGGTTGTGAGATATGCGAAAAAGCATCGCAACAAAGATTGTTTTTTAGTTGTTAATCCATTAAAAGTATCTTTATTTGAAGACATTGCAAACTTTTTTTTTAGAAGCGATGATATACAATACAAAAATAATCCAATGGGTTTTTCATGTGATGGGGCAAACATCATGAAGGGGTGTAATAATTCTGTTGTAACATTGCTGTAAAACGAAATTCCCAATTTTTTTTATACATAAGTAAACATGTCATTCGTTTCATCTTTGGGAGTCACATGCTTGTGTCAATCATTCCATCAAATTGTGGTTATTGGGGTTGAATTTTATATATATATACCGATTTTGGGTACAAATATAGCGATATTAGTGGTCAGCGCTACCGATTTCACATTTTGACTTTCGATACCACTTATTAAATGACTCCTTTCTTAGTACTGAAAAATACGAAAGATGGTGGCACCTCTTTAGGATATATTTTTTTGCCGTATTGCCCGTATGATGGTGTAGGTAATTACCAATAATGATTTGTGAAGATGAGCAGAGGTGATTTTCCTTTGCCTTTTCCATTGTGACAGTATTCGAATGCGCACCAAAAACCGTCAAAACAAACCAAGTACAAAATATATATATATATATATATATATATATATATAATATAAAAAATATAATAATAAAAAGATACTAATTTGTGAACACTTTTATCATAAATTTTCAGCTCTCTGATTTCATATCAAAATGGAACATACCCTGTTTTATCAGCAGGACCATCCGTTGTAGTCAAAGATGACAGAGCCCCCAGATCTACGTCATTTTAGCGGGGCTGAAATTTTGAGAATGAGTAAAGTAATCTTTAGACAAGAACTTATGCGTATTTGCTTGTATGAGAGCTAAGCCCTTTTACAGGTAGCAGGTATAAAAGGAACATATAAACCTTACTCACCTGCGTTTAAGTATGAAAGCTGATTTTCATATATGTTTTACAGAATATCGTTAAAAACCAACAATCATTACTGCCAGTATTTTCTTGTGGGCCATAACTTTTGCCAGACGCTTTAAATTTCGTTAAGATATTGGGTAAAATATGTCGTAGTAGCAAAACTAAATTTCATATATCAGCAGCCACGCCAATTTACTGCCTGTTAGTTTCCGGCTGAGGGTTTTGGAGGTTTTGTCGTTAGACATTTCCTCCAAGTTTGTTAGATGAGTCATATCCTGGCTGAAGGTGTGTCTTCAGTTCTGGCGTTCTTTCTTGTCTATCCTAGTTTCGGTGTGTCTAATAGTTCGTGATGAGAGACAGAGGTCCGACATAGGGTCCTAGCCCAGTTGGATAATTCCCCAGCTCTTTTATTAAGGGGTTTGCTGAATTTTGCGCTAGTTTGTAAAACTTAATAGCAAGTTCTTGAAATCTATGTCTTAGGGTTTGGAGGCCTGTAGCATCATGTGGGGTGTAAGGGTTTGGGAGAGACTATACTAGTCTTTCCCACCAAATGTCAACCTCTCCTTCACGTGGTGCACCCTGTTTGCACGGACGAGGCTCTGGCGACTGAAAGATTCCCGGTATAAGGAGTCACCCACTGCTTGCCAACGGCCTCCAAAAGGAGGGAGGAGGAGCGGGGAGTGGTTCAGGGCACCCTCTTGCCCATGGGGTTGGAAACGGCCCCTAAAGGCGGATGAATCAGAAATGATCAACGGCATGGGGATGCAGAAGGCAACGGGAAACCACTGCATTAAAGACCCAAAGGGTATCCCGAGGACATGTAATCCTCTCAAATTACATATATCATGATGGCTTCTTCCTGGGTAAAATATTCCGGAGGTAAAATAGTCCCCCAATCGGATCTCCGGGTGGGGTCTGCTCAGGGAGGAGTCATTAGAATGGATAGAAGCATTCTACGAGTCAGAGCATGGAAGGGATGGGGGATTGCATCAAACCAGTCGAAAGACTAACGACAGCAAAAAAAGAATCATGTATGGCGTTAGTGGGGAACCTGCTATCTACGTGCAGGGCACTCTTTAGTGCCCTATTTTGCACAGTCTGTAGACGAAGCACATGTGTGTTGGCAGCGTAACCCCATACAGGGCATGCGTATTTGAATATTGGCCTGATCAGAGAGCAGTAGATCCGCACGCCCGTGGACGCAGGTAGCTTGCAGTCCTTATTTATAAGAGGGTAAAGTGTTTGCAGCCTGGCGCTGGCGCGCAGAAATCGTAGCGATCCATAAAGTATGGGAAAAATCCATCGCTGCCACGAAGCTATAGACCCATCAGCCTGCTACCCTCAATAAGTAAAGTGTTTGAGCGCCTGCTCCTGAAACGATTAAATCGCCACATCGAACAGCAGGGAATATTACCCAACCACCACCTAGGGTTTCGCCGCGGGCATTCGACCACTCAACAGCTGATGAGGGTGGTTGAGACTGCCACTCGAGCGTTCAATTTGAAACACTACTGTGGACTGGTACTACTGGATATTTCCCGAGCCTTTGACTCGGTTTGGCACGCTGGCCTTCTGCTGAGACTGTATGAGCAGGGGTTTCCTGGCAAATTAATCAAGCTGATCAAGTCGTATCTAGAGGAACGAACATTCTGCGTACGAGTCGACAAAGTCACTTCAACCCGACGCAGAATAATGGCTGGCGTACCCCAAGGATCGGCACTCGGCCCCTTGCTGTACTGCCTACATACAGCCAATGTGCCCACACAAGAAATCTTCAGCACAGCAACTTACGCTGATGACACCGCCTTTTTCACCAGCAGCCGCAGCAAGGCCATCGTCACTCAGTGCCTGCAAAACGTGCTACAGAAAACAGAGGCCTGGGTGAGGCGTTGGGGAATTGAGATCAACCCCGCCAGAACTCAGGCCATCTTGCTAACAAGAAGGAGAGGACCACGCCTGCGTCCGCAGCCGTCCCTCAGCTAAAATTAAACAATAATCTGATACCTTGGTCCAAAACTGCACGATACCTGGGAGTTACGCTGGACTCAAGACTAACGTGGAGAGCCCATATAGAAGACCTGCGTAAATTTTATGTATGTTGCTTGGAGTAGCATCCAGATCGATGGGATGGGCCAAAGATATAGGCAGAGTAGATAGAAGCTCCGCTGTATGAGCGCGACAGCATTATTCTTGGGCATGAGTGCCAGTGAGTGTATTAGGGAGCGTCCATAAACCACGTAGCTCCATTATGGCCTCCTGTGTCTTCCCCTTCCCTCACTATGCCCGACGTGGCCTTTGCCTCTACCCCCCCCCTTTCCCCGGCGTAGCACGTAGCTTTTTACCCTATCGATCCCAGAAGACATTTTGTGCTGTTTTCTCTTGTCAGAGTATCGTAAATTATATACAGAGATAATTAATGGATGGAAATAAATATTCACACGCTGTTGTGTGTTCTGTACCTCATTTTAGCTGTGAAAAATAATGTGAATGAAAAGCTACGTCGCCTGGCTCGGAACCCAACCCCCTTTTTCCACATAGCCCAGTGTAGTTTTGCAGCCAACCCCTTCCCATCCTAGACCGAGCCACATAATGTATGGACGATCTCTTACATGGCTTTATAAGAAAGCTTCATGGAATTTAGGTTGTTTATTGGCCTTAATACAGTATTTTTTATGACAGTCAAATAATATTTTAATGCTTAGTTATAAAATTAATTACAAAGAAATAAAACTGGAAAAATAAAAATTTAAACCATTCCATGTTTTATTAAATTTTGGTTTTAAATACAATGAAAATTATTACAAAAATATTATGTACTATTTATTAATTGTTACATTATCAACTACTCATCTTTGTTGCCATCAATGTCCACGTTATCTACCTCCTCATCAATCCCATGTTGAACTGACTATCGAATTCATCACCACCATCATCTTCTTTGTTATTTAATTCCTCTGAAAAACAAATAAATGAATTAGATTGGAAATAGTTGCAAATACATGAAAATAATTTGAAGTGAAAGTATAATACATAATTCATTTTGAAGTGATTCGCTAAAAAACTTGGAAACTGTTCGCCATCCAACAAATTAAAATTATACTGCACTTCTTCCAATATCCACCATTACTTTCAAGATTAAAAGTACTTGAATATTTCATATGATCATAACTCAAGATACTCGCTACATAATTTTTTCGACGGAATTGATGTTATCAGTTCACTTCAGCAAGCTGATATTTCAGTTGCTTCTAAGTTTCAAATACTTTTACGGTTAACTTCTTCATTTACATCGGAAACTCAATATGTACTGGTGAGAAGTTAAATCCGATCAACATCCACATCAACTACTACCCTATCAATATACAAATTGCAGATAAATTATTGTATTGTATCGAATACATTTTGTTTCGTTTCTTTATCACTGAATAATTCCAGCTCGCTCTTACTTGGGATGATCTTATTTAAAAAAAAAAAAAAAAAAAAAAAAAAAAATTTGAAAGTTCCCTTTCTTTGAAAAAAGCAGGATTGTAATCACATCTGTGATAGGGATGGGCAAATGAAAAGAAATATCGATAAGTATCGATATTTACAAACAATATCGATATCGAAAGAAAAATATCGATAAGTTGATATTCTTTCATAAACAAGTAATTTACTAAAAATATTTTCAAAATGAATCAAAATATTTAAGAAAAATTGGAAAATTAAACACACGTGTGGATATTATAGAAACTTTTATCAATTTATCTATTCTTACAATCAATCAAGCGGTATTCATCTTATGTAGATATCAAAAGAACTCTCTGTGCCACCAAGTTAACTGCAGAAGCCACTCTTTCGGACGACACAAAAGAGGCTTGGAATACCAGATACTCCGTCAACGCATTAACTGATAATCATCGATGAAAAAAATTGAAAAGGGAAGCTGTAAATTTACGTCAAGCCTCAACTTCGCAACACCGATGTTTAATCAAATGCATTAACTTGATTAAAAATAATCTAACCGTTAAATGTATTGACAAAAAAATTGACGTTGAAGTTAACATAAATCGATTAAAATTTAACGTATATTATTTTAACCTGTTAACCGTTGGTGAAAAAAATATTAAATTACGACGTATTCGCTTTTCTAAGATGCGTTATATTTATATCAGTACTAGCTGACCCGGCAATGCTTCGCTATTGCTTGACTTGGTTTAGGCAAACCAAATGTAGACAGTATTTTTCAGTTTATTTTAAATTATATGTGTGCAAAGTTCCTTAAAAAGTTGGGAAAAAACTGGCTTTATATAAGGTATATTGGCAAAAATTAAGGGGGTTTAAAGGGGAAAAGGGGTTGCAATTTTGGATACCATATGTTGCAAATTTTGGTGGAAATCTGATTAATTCTATGGGTTTGTTTAAATTAAGGGGTGGAGGATTTTTTTAAATTCAGGAATCTTCCCAGACGTACTCTCTACAACTCAACAGAGTTTCATCATAATCGGATAAAAATTTGTGGGTTTTGATAAATATAATTGGAAATTAAGAAGGAAGGGGGTAAAAGGGAAGAGGGGTGGGATTAGGCTAACCAAATTTACATATTATTTTTCTGCTTGTTTTAAAGTATACCTGAGTTAAAATTCCTTCAAAATCGGGTAAAAACTGTACCTTTATATATGACACAGTGGCAAAAAATTAAGGTGATGTAAAGGGGATGAAGGGGTTGCATTTTTGGAATCCATATGTAGACAGTATTTTCCTGTTTGTTTTAAAGTATACGTGTGCAAATTTCTATAGAAATAGGATAAAATCTGTGTATTTGTTTAAATTAGGGGGATGTGAAGGGGTATGAGGGATGGCGTTTTTGGAAACCCTACGTAAGCAATATTTTTCAATTTGTTTTAAAGAATTGGTTAAAATCTGTAGGTTTTCTTAATTTATGGGGAGTAGGAGGGAAGAGGAGGTGGTTTTTGGGTGGAAAAGGGGAGAGGGATTAGGTTTTGGTAAAAATAATGTCTATAGTGTTTTTCTGTGTGCCAATTTCCGTCAAAATCAGATAAAATCTGTGGGTTTTTTTAAATTATGGGATGCAAGGGGGAAGAGGGGGTGGTTTTGGGGTAGAAAGGGTGAGAGGGATAGTGTTTTTGTAAAATTAATGTCTACACCATTTTTCTATTTTATTAATAGTATATGCGTGCAAAGTTCCATCGAAATCTGATAAAAAGTGTAGGTTTGTGTAAAAATTAAGGGGCGGGAAGGGGGAAAGGGGGTGCATTTTTGGAATCCAAATGTAGACAGTGTTTTTCTGTTTATTTTAAAGTATATGTACGCAAATTTCCGTACAAATCGGATAAAATCCGTAGGTTTTGTTAAGTTATGGGGTGTAATGGGGAAGAGGAGGTGGTTTTTTGGAAATTTTATTTCTTAGGAACCACCCCGGATGCGCACTCGACAACTCACCAAAGTTTCACCATAATCGGACGAACGGTTTAGGAGCGTATAGAGGACAAACAGATAGACAGACAGAGGGTGTAATTAAGGTGGTGGAAAGAGAGGAGAGGGATTGGGTTTTTGTGAAATTAATGTGTACAGTATTTCTCTCTCTTTTTAAAAGTATACGTGTACAAATTCTTATCTAAATCGGATAATAATGAGGTTTGCCTAAATTATGTGGTGCAAATGTAATGGGGTTGGAAAGGGGGGATGAATATTCGGAAACCATACGTAGGCAGTATTTTTCTGTTTGTTTTAAAGTATAAGTGTACAAATTCCTATCTAAATTGAATAAAAAATGTGGTTTGCCTAAATTATGGGGTAAAAACGTAATGGTGGTGGAAAGGGGGAGAGGGGATGAATATTCGGAAACCATACATAGGCAGTATTTTTCTGTTTGTTTTAAAGTATACGTGTACAAATTCTTATCTAAATCGGATAAAAAATTTGGTTTGCCTAAATTATGGGGTAAAAACGTAATGGGGGTGGAAAGGGGGAGAGGGGATGAATATTCGGAAATCATAGGTTGGCAGTATTTTTCTGTTTGTTTTAAAGTATAAGTGTACAAATTCCTATCTAAATCGAATAAAAAATGTGGTTTTGCCTAAAATATGGGGTAAAAACGTAATGGGGTTGGAAAGGGGATGAATATTCGGAAACCATATGTAGGCAGTATTTTTCTGTTTGTTTTAAAGTATAAGTGTAGAAATTCCTATCTAAATCGAATAAAAAATGTGGTTTTGTCTAAATTATGGGGTAAAAACATAATGGTGGTGGAAAGGGGGAGAGGGGATGAATATTCAGAAACCATACGTAGGCAGTATTTTTCTGTTTGTTTTAAAGTATAAGTGGACAAATTCTTATCTAAATCGGATAAAAAATTTGGTTTGCCTAAATTATGGGGTAAAAACGTAATGGGGGTGGAAAGGGGGAGAGGGGATGAATATTCGGAAATCATATGTTGGCAGTATTTTTCTGTTTGTTTTAAAGTATAAGTGTACAAATTCCTATCTAAATCGAATAAAAAATGTAGTTTTGCCTAAATTATGGGGTGTTATGGGGAATAGGGGCTGACTTTTGGGAAATTTTTTTTCACAGGAACCTTTGCAGACGCACACTCGAAAACTCTCCAAAGTTTCATTGCAATCTGATAAATGGTATAGGAAACGTTTATATTGGAAAAAGAAAAGGGCTGTTTTAAGGGTTGGAAAAAGAAAAGGGCTGTTTTAATGGTTTTTCCGGCAATTATTCGAATTTTTCTCGCCGTAAAAACCATCCTTGAACTCCAACAAACATTTTTTAAAAAAAATTGGCCAAATTGGTCCAGGTGTTGTTGAGTTATGCGCTTACCAACACATTTTGCGATTCATTTTTATATTATAGATTTAGGAAACACGGTAAATTGGATACTGATTTGCGTTCGTAGAAATTGATACTAAAAATTGAAACCCCAAATAAAAAATCTATTTTTGATATACCGGGAATAAAAATTCGGCAGTAAATATCGATTAATTTTTGAAAAATATCGATATTTCGATGCATCGATATATTTTTCCAAAGGCTGTACTGTGTCAGCATCAAATCCTGCTGACTTCAACACAAAAACGGTACCAACTGCTCATAGATATTTATTAAATCAAAATATCTTTGCGTGCTTCCGGTGCGCGCAAGTATACAAGCGTGTCTGTAATTTCAGTATTAGAACATCTGACTGAAATGTTTGACTGAGTATTGATATTACATATTTGGTAAATAATTTTTGTCCCAGCTTCTTCACTCTATGGACGGGATAAATTTTCATCAGTACTAGATACGTTTGTGTTATTATCATATATATTATTTCTATAATGTGTTTTTTTTTTTTTTTTTTTGTCCCAAGCCGTTACCTCCCTTAATACCTAACGGAAATGGATAGATGAGGAATCATTTTAAAAATTAAGGTATCCGCTTTGGTCACATCATATTTTTTTTAAAAGTAATTTTTCTAAGTTTGGTCCTAAATGCTAAAAATGCTAATATTTCTAAAATGCGGTTTTTTGTACTTTATCATTAACCATTATTTCCCTGTATTATTAACCGAAATCGATAAATGAAGTACCATTTTAAAGATTAAGATCTCCGCTTTGATAAAATCATATACTAAAAAGAAATTTTTCGAAATTCGATCCTTAAATGGCAAAAGTATCAATAGTTCTACCACTCATTTTTGTGTCGAGAACCATTATTTATTTATTTCTCGTATCCAGGACATAAAATTACAAGTTGAAAAAAAACAAATAGCATTAATTAATTAATATCAAACTATAGAACACAATTGAATGGACCGTGATCAGAATTCCGCAATCTTGATGGCCTTCTCGTTTGTCCTAAAAAAGGTCGTCGATAGTGTAGGTTTCAGGGAGATTCCTGCTTATCAGAAGAAGTTGTGGGTCCTGCAGCTCACCACATTCACATAGATCGTTGTCAGTAGTGTAACCTCATTTTTTAATATTACATCTACATCGGGACACTTCAGTTCTTAATCTGTTTAGAGCCTTCCATACAGCATATGGCTGGTTACACCCCGCAGCCGGTGCCTCTTTGATGTTCCTCCACTGCTCTTCAGGCAACGAATTTCGCCATAGTTCTAGACGGCGTGCTTCAGGGGAAAATGTTATGACTGTAGTTGAATTGACGAATTTTAAAGCGTCTGGCGGAAGTTATGGCCCACTGGAAGTATCTGGTAATAATGAATGTTAGTTTTTAGCAATATTCTGTAAACCATATATAAAAATCAACTTTTCTACTTTAACGTGAGAAAGATTTTCTTGTACGAGCTACTTGTAAAATGGCCCAGCTTTCATGCTAGCAAATACGAGTACGTTCGTGACTAGATATTACACAAATCATTTCCATAACTTCAGCTTTGCTAAAATGACGTAAAACGGGTGGGGTGGGGTGGGGGGTTTGGACTAATCAACATCATACGCAAGCAAGCATTCTCCACCAGCAGACAGATCAGGGCTGGGGTCCCGCAAGGCTCCGTCCTGGGACCTGTCCTGTACTCGCTCTACACTGCGGATGTTCCTAACAATCCGGGGGTTGAGGTCGCGACGTACGCGGATGACACGGCGTACTTCACCTACAGCCGCAGCAGAGTTATTGCCACTAGACGCCTCCAAGAGGTATTGCAGAAAACTTTATCCTGGGCTAGGCGATGGAGAATCGAAATTAACGCGACAAAGACACAGGCCATAATGCTAACGCGTAGACTTGACACCCGGTTCCAGGCAATACCAGCGCCTAAACTTCAGTTGGATGGAAATGACATCGCCTGGTCGTCGACCGCTTGCTACCTGGGCGTCACGCTTGACAGGAGACTCACGTGGGGCCCTCACATTGAGGACGTTCGTCGACGGGCAAGCGCTAGACTACAAGAATTATTCCCTTTGTTAATCAAAAACAGTCTCCTTCCACCGCCCGCAGGAGTTAGAGTCTATACAGCCCTCATCAGACCAATAATCGAATATGCCAGCCCAGTGTGGGCCTACGCAGCTGACTATCACATACAAAGGCTCCAAGTCATCCAGAACAGAGCATTCAAAAGAGCTCTGCACCTTCCGAGCAGGTTTCCAAACGACCCTCTACATGAGGCGACATTACTGCCTCAACTCATACAGAGATTTCTACAAATCCCAAGAAACTTCTATAAAAACTCCAAAAAGACAAACAACCCAGTGGTACGTAACATCGGACAATATGACCCTACTATTGCCCGACATAAACGACCTCTAAACCTACTCTACTAAACTCACCATCATGAAGAACCACCATACGTGAAGCGAAATGAAAAATCTTTGTTAATAGGAGAAAATGTCCCAGGACAAAACTCCACTAAACACTGCCAACAATAGAAAGGCAGAGACTGGTGACATGGCCATCGAAATCTGAACAGTAGTATTTCCACGAATACTATTCTTCGAACCTAACAGAATAAACGTAAGTCTTAACTCGCAGGCGAATTGATTAATTGTCATTATATAATAAAGTAGTACAATCTGCATTCTGCACTCACGATGGACATCTAAAACATATGCGCATCGTTGTTGATATTGTTGTGAGAATTTATTGTTTATTCGCTATTGTTGTGACACATTCGTAGTTGTCAGACTGTTATTTAGAACAATTAGTGAATTACGTATTGTGAGACGCCGCGGAAAAAGACTAGGTTTTCCGTAGTGTGTTTTACACATCTGAGGCAAAAGTTGCCTCCTGCCGGCCAACGGATTTCGCCTACCGGCGGACACCCCCTGCCCACGGACTCTGCCTGACCTCATACTTCACCTGACATCGGACTTCGCCTGCCCTCGGGCTTTACGTGCCCTCGGGCTTCGCCTGCCCACTGACTTCGCGTGCCCACGGACTTCGCGTGCCCACGGACTTCGCCTGCTCACCGACTTCGCGTGCTCACCGACTTCGCCTGCTCACGGATTTCGCCTGCTCACGGACTTCGCCTGCTCACGGACTTCGCCTGCCAACTGGTAACGCCTGCCCCCAACTGCTGCACATCCACCGGACACACCAATGTACGGTAACGCTATGGACCTTTCAGACACCAACCCAACCATCCTTCCACCCACTGTCACTACTAGCCCCACTTCTACACCATGGCTACATCTTCAGTTATTACTACAACCACCATCAGCACCACCACCACCTCCTCATCAATCATCTGCCCCGCGCATCTGAAGGCATTCATCAAAATCTTCCACAGATAGTTCAGAAACCACCACGTGGCACCAGCTATCTTCAAACTGCCAGAAATAATGCAAAACCCTACGAACAGATCAAAAGTGGCTCATTACCATCGCCACAAACCTCCTTATCCAATAGTGCAACAACCGCATACGAAGTTATGGACACTTCATCATCACCTCCATCCACGTCACAGACTATTCATACATACCTACTAAAAGGGACCTTCCCTGAATATATGAACAGTAAAACCCTAAGCAAATTCATCAAACGACATATACCCAACATTTCTATCCATCAACTTATCCCCACTAAAAACGGTATAATCATCAAGAGTAATGAACCAGACTTCCCCAAATTAATTAAAAACAAAACTGGACTACCTTCATTTGGCGACAACGCCAACTTAACAACTGTCACCTCATCCCCACCAAAACAACCAACCCCACCTAGAAGACCTCCTACACTCACAGCCGTCATCCGAGGAGTAGAGCCAACAATAACTGAAGAAGAGGTAGTCGCCGAACTCAACTCGAACGACGAATTACATGTTCGAAAAGCCCTCCGAATCAAGAACAGCTTAGGACCCACTTACATGATCAGAGTACTAACTGAAGACGCATCAACAATTGATCAACTGCTTAGAAATGGAGCCATAATCTACCATCAAAAACATAGAGTGGAACCATCAAAAACCCCTTCCCCCCAACCCACACTGTGTGCACGTTGTCTACAATACAATGACCACCTAACGGCAAACTGCAAGAACACCCCTATCTGTCCACACTGCAAAGAGAACCACTTCTTAAAAGCTTGCCCAAACCTTCAGAAAACTCCCACCTGCAATACTTGTGACCAAAACCATCCTACCTATTCCATTAAATGCAAATCAAAGCCAGCGCCTACCAAAGCAGAACTCACAGTACCCCTCCGACCCATTGATCCTCCCACACCACCCACCAACTCCATCCGTCCTCCACCGACCATAGAAGATATCCTAAGATTCATGACAATCACATTACAAAACCTAAATCCCTTCTCCCGTGAACACACCCTGGCGCAAATTTCAATTGCAGCAAAAGCAGTATTTGGAATACAAATAAACGCCACCTACTCTCACAATAACGCCCACTTCCAATTTCTGCCCTAGAAACCCTCGTCTAAACCCACCAACTCCACAACTAGAACTATTCCTAATATGCCACTTTCCCACAATATACTTTTCAATAATATCCGATCACTCCCAACGAACAAAAACCTCCTCCTGCATACCCTCGCTACACACGACATCCATTGCTTTATGCTCAATGAAACCTTCCTCCAACCCCACCATCACATCCGTATGTCACCCTACCAGCTCACCCGAACCGACAATCCAGCGCCTGTAGCACGCGGGGGAGTGGCCATTGGCTATAAGCATCATATCCCCATCAAAATACACCCACCACTCAACCATCCATCTGAACATATCATTGCCACAGTCTTTCTCAAATCCCTCACAGTCACCCTTGTCACCATATACATTCGACCCGGTGTTCCCCTCCCTTTAAATTTTATATCATATATAGATAAACATTACAGCTCATACATCATCATGGCAGATATCAATATCCATAGCCGCACCCAGCAAGAACTTCATCAATTTCATAACATCCTAACCGCCATGAGAGGTGACATCATTACCATCCCATTACCCACACGTCCCGAATCAAACACAACCCCTGACGTAGTTATAGCTTCTCCCAATATACTAACCCGCTCCACCCTTCATGTCCTCGATCCAATCGGCAGTGATCACCTCCCCATTATGCTTTCCATCCAGTACAATGCCCCCCCACACCCCGCACCCACCCAACCCCACACCCCATAAATATATTCAAAACTATAATAAAACCAACTGGAAAGACTACAGGAAATACATAGACGACCAGATAGCGACAGACAACCCAAATATCATAGACGCAGACAGCCTACTTAGAACCGCCGAATACCTCCAACGTACAATCACAGACGCTACTGCCGCTCATATCCCCTTGACTCCTATCACCCCTCACAAACCATCACTATCCAGACAAGCCCTTCAACTTCTTCATATCTCACGTCGCCTCTTCCGCACCTACCTAAGAACCCATGACCGTCAGCTACTCACCCTCCACCGACAACTCCAGCGAACAGTCCGCAACTGTATCGCCGCTCAGAAAAGACGCACATGGAGGGACACCTGCAACCAACTAAGCCAAAAATATTCGCAAAACTCCTCCCAATACTGGTCCACCTTCCGCCGCTTAACTGGTCTCAAACCTGCCCCCAACTACCCCCTCCTCCACAACAACCTTCCTGTCCCCGACAACACTCAAAAAGCCAACCTCTTCGCCAACCTACTTGAAACCATCCACACTGTCCCAAACGACCCCAAATTCGACTACTCAGACTCCCATATCATCGAACAGCGTGCCAACCCTACATCACCTCCCCTCCTACCCGACTTCAACTACATTCAAACCGTCAGCCGTACTGGACTTAACACGCCTATCACAGCTAATGACATCCTATCCGTCCTCAGCACGAAGAAAAATACTGCCCCGGGCCCAGATTCAATCACTTATCGCCACATTAAAGAAGCACCCCGCTCTTTCCATCAACTTCTAGCTCATCTATATACAAACGTACTATACTCTGGCATCTATCCCCCAAAATGGAAATCTTCAAAAATCCTTATGTTCCCCAAACCTAACAAACCCACATCAGATCCGAACTCATACCGCCCCATCAGCCTCACCTCCGTCTTCAGCAAAACATTTGAAACCATACTATCACGACGTATCCACAAACATCTATCACAACACTCTCTCCTATCCCCCGCCCAGTGTGGCTTCCGTCCAAACCTATCGACCCAAGATCAACTCCTCAGACTTATGCACCTTCTGACCACCCACATCAACACCCACAGATCAGCAATACTTATACTATTAGATATTGAAAAGGCTTTTGATCGAGTATGGCACGCTGGCCTCATTTTCAAATTGCAAACCTTCGCCCTTCCTATCACCTACATTCGCACAATAGCTTCCTTCCTCACCAACCGTACCTCTTTCGTTTCCATAAACAACATTCTCTCCCGCATCTTCACCATGACCGCAGGTGTCCCCCAAGGGTCTGTCCTGTCGCCCCTCTTATACATCATGTACATAACCGATATACCCATTCCCGCACCACCTACATATATCCTTAAGTACGCCGATGACACCGCCTACCTCGCCGTTCATAAAACCCTTCAACAGTCGGAGAAAGCCCTACAGATCATACTAGACTGCTTTGTCAAATGGTGCAACCGCTGGCGACTAATAATTAATCCCAATAAAACACAAGCCATCATTTTTGGAAAAACTAGTAAAAGATACAGGCTCGCTGATTTTAACATAACCATATACAATCATCCCATCCAGCTACAACCCACAGTTACATACCTAGGAATCACCCTCGACCGACATCTTACATGGACACCTCATCTTAGAACCATCAACTCCAAAGCCCAAACCCGCCTAAACCTTTTAAAATTACTTACTGGAACATCCTGGGGACTACATAGCCAGGTCATCATAAATACATACAAAGCATTTCTTCGCCCCATCCTAACTTATGGTCACCTCTCATGGCTCTCCGCCCCTGATCACTTCTACAATAGACTCCAAATAATAGAACGCCACGCCCTCCGAATCGCCTACCGAATAAGACTACCTTCTCCTACCCAACAGCTTTATACCAGAATGCGTTTTCCTCACATACTGATCCACATAGAATCCCTCCGGCTAAAATATGCTATCAATAGCCTTCTAAACAAAAATCCAATAACTCACCGCCTACTTAAAGAACCACTTCATCTCCCCTCCTGTTACAAACAGATCCCACCAACGCTGCACCTCCAAAATATCCTTTATATAACCCAGCACAGAGACCGACCACCTACAATACCTCAACAAGAGAAGAGAACAAAAATTTACCCCACTCTGTGAATGACATTAATATCGCCTACTACTAGCCACAAATCTGCAAGAAAAGCAAACAAAATATTGTACAAAACTACAACTTTGATCATGTAACAACTTAATGCAAATCAACTGTATAATTTTTGTAAAAGTGTAAACATTCCTTTAAGAAAATCTATTGTAAACTGTATTATCATTTGGCTGAAGAGCACGACATGTGTGCTGCCAGCCCGCTTCCCCCATTAAGGGGGATGAATGAAATGACAATAAATATATATATATATATATCTGCATTCTGCACATAAACTTCAATAAATTCTGGACCTATACATGCTACCGCAATTTGAATATGGTAACTCGACGACACAGACCAAAAGTGAAGAATTTTATTTTAAATATATATATATACTGTCTCATAAGTGAGGTGTTTTGGGTTGAAATTCGGAAGAAACATTTCTACAAGGTCAAATTTTGTGTTATATTCTTATGTAACACGCCGAGACAAATAAAATTTTTCGAAACCTCACTTAGTTCTCGATATATACTGTCTCAAACGTGAGGTGTTTTAGGTTGAAATTGAGAAGAAAAATACCTCCAAAGTCATATTTGATGATAGATTCTTATGTAACACAATGAGAGAAATTGAAAGTAAACAATAAAAAAATTATATATGTCGCTTAATTCTCGAGGTATGCTGTCTCCAAAAGACAGAATCTTAAATGGGAGTTGTATTCATTGCGATACGTGATACACATTGTGTCACTAACATGGTGCTTATGAAATTACTAACAACTAATAATAAATTGTTTGTCTCTTCTGGTACAGACTGATTTCAACCTACCCACATATCCATTAATACTGTCGCTACAAAATCAAACTATGTAGAGACACCTAAACACATGAAATGCATCGAGAAATAAATTTCGGGTAATAACAATGTTTGCTTCATCACGTTTCATAGTTCACAAATTGTCGCAATTAATTTCGTCGTACACTTTGAGTGTAAACTGGACTGGACTAAAGCATGCAGAATACCATATTTATTGTATCACGATGTAAACTTGACTCGCTTAAATTAGACATCCAACACTTGTTTACAATAAGGCTGGACTTTTATGTGCAAAGTAATAACATGTGCTGATAGCCTACACTACACCCACAAATATTTGAGAGCGACATCATCCTATTGAGAGCAATGAATAAATTTATAACGATAGACCCTAATGTTGCAGTTAACGATCAGATACTTCAAGAACAATAATTACAGTGTGACTTAATTATGAAACGTTATTTCAGGTTGTTTCCTATCTTGTCTGTTTGTGCAACCGTATGCAACACAACTTGGCATTATAGAAAACTTCAGAATATTAGAAAATGAAATATTCTCAGCAGCAGACACAGTGCAAACAGCCCAATGTTTTGGGATTATTCCTATGGCCGCCGCGCATGCGCAGTAGGAGACGAGTTTTTATATGAGGTTTCACAGATTTAGCGTTATTTCGTCTCCATATATTCCTCCTTGGTACTACATGCGTGTCAACACTCGAACACAGGATATTCTTTGAGAAACAGATATCCGCCGTGAATCATATTATTATATTTAAGAAAGGAAATAAAATCAAACTGTTAATAAATTTAGATCCATAACTGTACTATATCTCTCCCAGGCTGATTCTAAAAGAGGAAGGAGTGATTCCAAGGCAGAGAATTATCGACTATTATGCAGGTTAAGCTAACCACTCAATGTTAGTGGCAGGGACCGTAGCTGTTAATTAATGAAAGATTGTGTTAATGGTTTACAGCCATAATTTAGGTTGTTTGCAGATATATAATGGTATACAATGGAATCAAAACAGGAGAGAACTGTGTACAGCTGCAGGGTGACCTGGATAGAATATCTGAATGGGTAGGTCAACATGGAGATAAATGCCATGAACAGTCAGCTTATTAGATTCACGGATAAAAAACTAAAGATTGTTTATAATTATGGGGTGGCGTCAGAATTACTTTCTGAATGCTTGAAATGTAAATATCTTGGCATAACGCTTAAGAATAAACTCAACTGGACAGAGCACATTGGGCAGGTTGTAGGAAAAGGCTACAAAATTATACATTTATTGGAGAGGGTGATGAGAGGATGTACTCCAGAAGGTAGAGAATTGAGTTACAAATCTTTTTCAGACCATTGCTTGAATATGGTAGTGTAGTTTGGGACCCACATTTTGAGTATCAAATACAGGAGTTGGAGAGTGTGCAAAGAAGAGCAGCTAGATTTGTTTCTGGAAATTATCACAAGACCCAGCCAGTGACTGATATGATGCAATAGTCATGGTTGCAGATTCCTCGACCTTCGCCTTGGGGTTGAGTCTTGTAGGGATCCCTTTGATAGATCAGGGATGCACTACACACGAGAATCAGCTACACGGATGGCAGGGGCCGTTTGGAGTGCATTGGGAGGTTTTTTAGGCTGAGCGAGGATGACCCCGAAAAGGAAATTCAGTTACGGAGAGACCAGATAAATTCAGCATCGCGTGTTAGGGGTAGCTTAAAAGAGTCTCGAACATTAAAAGTTCAAGTAGTTAACTGCAGAAGTGTTAAACTGCCTGAACTCGAAAACATTATTCGTAGTACAGATGCTGATATCGTAATAGTCACAGAAAATTGGTTAAAACCGTATATAAATTCCGCCGAAATCTTTAATAGTAGCGTGAACATTTTCGGCAATGTTAGGTTGCATTCCCAAGGGGGTGGTGTATTTATTGCCGTTAGTAAGTACCTACAAAGTAACGAAATAGATGTCGATACTTTTTGTGAAATTTTATGGATCAAGCTCAACATAGTTATGACTAAACTTGTGATTGGCTCCTTCTATCGTCCACCAGATGCAAGCGTAACTATTGCCGACGCCTTAAGGAATAATGTAAATAATATAGCTCGGCAATTCTCAGACCATATAATAATGCTAGGTGGTGACTTTAACTTGCCATATATCGACCGGACTAATTACGTTCAAGTTACTGGGGGCAGGGATAAAGCAGTTTACGAAATCATTCTAGACTTTTTCTCAGATCACATTTTTGAACAGATCGTAACTGAACCAATGCGATGCGACAACGATAACGAAAATATTTTAGATATTCTCATTACAAACAGGCCTGCATTCACGGATAATTCTACCACCGCGGGAATAAGTGATCACAAAGCTGTAATTGATACACTTAAATTAACAAACACGCGCAAAAAGAAAAAAGAAAGGATCGTTTACAGATTCGAAAAGGCTTCAAAAGAGTGTTTTAGAATGTAACCATACCTTCATAGTAACAAGAGGCACCGTTGAAGAGAGGTGGCATCGATTCATATGTATAGTCAGGAAAAGTATGGACTTGCATATACCGAAACGGATAATCAGGGAAGGGAAAGATCCCCAATGGTACACAAGGGAGGTTAGAAGGTTACTCAAAAAGCAAAGGAAGATACATGCACGATCAAAAAGGACGATGCATAAGTTAGAGGAGATAAGGGGACATGTTAAGAATGCTATGCGTGAGGCCTTTAATGACTTTCGTTGCAATTCTCTCTCTAAGAGCCTCACCGAAAACCCTAAAAAAATTTGGTCGTATGTAAAAAAAGTTAGTTGTAGTGGAAACAATAAGCCAGTTCTAATAAAAAAAAAAAACAGACGGGAAGTTGACGACAGCAGCGACAAGGCTACCGTATTTAAGACCGAATTAAAAAATTCATCACGCGCGAAAACATGGAAAACATCCCCACTTTACTACACCGCTTGGTATTAGAGATGGATCAGTTAGAGATTGCTAGCGTAGGTATTGTAAAGCAATTAAAGCTCCTGAAATGGGGTAAAGCTCCGGGTCCCGATGGTATACCGGTAAGAGTATTTTCTGAATACGCAGAGGAAATTGAACCATTTCTCTCATATATATTCCTGAAATCTTTAGAAGAGAAAAAAGTATCTCCTAGCTGGAAAATAGCCCAGATAATTCCCGCTTTCAAGAAAGGAGATCGGAGTGATCCTAGGAACTATCGACCCATATCTCTAACATGTCTGCAGTAGAATTCTGGAGCATGTTATATGCTCTGACATTATGAAGTTTCCAGATTAGAACGAGTTACTTACACCGTGTCGACACGGGTTTCGGAAGAAGAGATCATGTGAAATACAATTGGTCCTGTTTTCACATGACGTAATGAAAGTTATCGATGCAGGTTCACAAGATGATGCAATTTTCTTGGATTTTCAGAAAGCTTTTGATTCTGTAGCACACAACCGACTTTCAGTGAAGATTCGAGCATACGGTATACCAGATAAGGATTGCAATCCAGCAGTGTTTTCAATCCCTCGGGATTTGCGCCAGTCCCGCGGGATCCCGCGGGATCCGTGCGGGATTGGTACAAACAGTTTTTTAACGCATATATTTAAAACATAGTTACTTAAAACGTTAATAAATTAAATAATAACTAAATTAATAAATAATTTTTAATGTTAAATGATAAAAATTAACAGTTAACAATATTTTGATTGGCGAAATGACATTAAAACTTTTTAGCGTGTCTTAAGTGTATTTCGAGGTTTTACATTTTTGTTTTTTAATCTAAACCAATTTTTAAATAAATAATAAAAATGGAAAATATTGAGTCTTAGGTCATATTATGTGCCTTATAATACATCACATAAGTTTAAAAATATGGTTTGCTTAGTGGCCAAGTTACCAGAGTTTTTTTTTTTTTAATTCTAAATAAACGTTCCATAACATCGAGAAAAGCTTTCCATTTCACAAAGTGAAGTGAATATACTCTGTAAAGTGTAGACTTGGCTCAGAACAAAGATCTCATAACTTTTTGTCACTGTACAAGCACGAGACTTGGCCTTTTTTTGCGTGGTTCATTATTATATCTCCTGATTCCTTGTTTGATATTACAGTTGATTCAATGTTATTAAAAGAAACTACTCACCAACACGTAAACCGTCAGGTATTTCAGATTTACTTATGTGACGTAACGACGTTTTTAGAGTGGACATTTTTTTTTTTTTTTTTTTTTTTTTTTTTTTTTTTTTTTTTTTTTTTGTAAGAAAGGAGACTTTCTCGGCGAATTATTGCAGTGAAGTCCTCATAGGTTGTATGTCCGGATTTTATTGCAAACACACGAAATTACACACGTGAGGAAGACGGCAGAGGCAGCCGTCGAAGTATGGTCTTCCTACAACACAATTCGTCGATACACCCGTGAAAATTTCATTATAACTTTTTTTACCTTTAGTCGAAATAATAACAAGGAGAAGAGGGATTAATCGAAAACCTGAGCGGCAAATGTAAGCAGGTGTCTTTCGTCAAAGAAACGCATTGAGGCAGCGGCCAAAACAACAATAAGTCAAAGGATATACAATTTCCTTTTTATAGCTGTTAAATAAATATGTACGCGATCGTTAAAATTACGATAACATTAGTTTCATATCAACGAATAAACAAATTTTCAGCCGCAAATTAGGAAATTGTCACAATTACTTTATCTGCAAATACAGAAAATGGGAATAATGAAACCGTGAATAAAAAGCTGTAATCGTATAGTTCTGATAACGTGTGCGGCACTTAAAAAATAATTATATAGTTAGAAAATCGTACTACATACGCACCATAACTCAAATTAGAGAAATGTGTACTCGAATCAAAGGTAAGTTTTGATGAATATGTAAAGGTGTATTTATTTACTTAGGAATGACGAAGGTTGACAAAAACAAACGCTTGTTCACATGAGTCAAATGCCAACTGGAAGGGTAAAGGTATACAGTGCAAATTATCCGACAGAGACCGAGTGGGACAGCGAGTCACGCAGACTGACACGCGTTTCCGCCGGATTTTGCGGATTGCGGATCCGCTCAATTTTGTGCGGGATCCGCCAGACTGTCTAATTATGCGGGATCCCGCGGGATTGCGGGATCCCGCTTTGCTGGACTGCAATCCCTAATACCAGATCAGATTTGCGAATGGATACGTGATTTTCTAACTACTCGATCTCAGTATGTCGTTGTTGACGGGGAAGCCCCTTCTAAGATAGATGTTACTTCGGGGGTTCCTCAAGATGCTGGTTGCGATTGTTTGCCGACGATGCAGTTATTTATAGAGAAATAAGGTGCTCCGACGATTGCTTAGAAGTTCAGTGCGATTTAGATGCTATTTCTGATTGGTGCCGTAAATAGCAGCTTAAACTTAATAGCAAAAAGTGCAAGGCAATGCGAATAAGTAACAAAAGGATCAGATTGCTCACGAGTACAAAATAAACATTTCAGTTGTTGATACGGTTTATTTCCTGAAGTATATGGGGGTGATAGTACAAAACAACATGAAATGGGACTTGCACATAATTTCCGTCGTAGGCAAGGCTAATTCTAAATTGCGATACATATGTCGTATTTTGAGGAACTGTAATGCTCATACAAAGGAGATAGCGTATAAAACACTAGTGCGTCCGCATCTGAATTACTGTTGTGGAGTTTGGGATCCGTATCGCAAGGGCCTGATCGTCTCAATGAAGACGGTGCAGAGGAGAGCCGCTCGATTCGTGACTGGTCGCTACAGCCCTTATGAAAGCGTCACAGAATTGATATATAGACTGGATTGGGGTAGTTTGGAAGACAGACGACGTAGTTTGTTTCTGATTTTATTGGATAATATCCGGAAATCTTTAAATTACGAGTGCAATTAAATACTACTTCCGCCAACCTATTTAGATCGCAATGACCGGAGGAATAAGACGAGAAATAAGATGCCTTACTGTGCTTTTATGTATTCCTTCTTTCTTCGCGCTTTTCGGGATTGGAAAGCACGGGTTAAGGATTTGGTGCTTAGCACCCTCTGCCACCCACAATGTTTGTGATTTGCAGAGTATGGATGTACCTGTAGATAAAGGAACTGGATTGGGAGTCATTTGAGGACGGGTGAAGTGAATGCTGGGAATGCACAGGGCATATGTTGGTGATGGTGCTTGGAGGGAAATTGGTCGAAGAATTAGGAAAACTGCATGGAAGGTGATAGAATACCATGACCACAAGTTGGTACTCCTTTTTCTGCATATGGGACTGAGAGTTTTTTTTTAATATTTTTATTTCTTGTTGGTAAAGATGTCAAGGATTGGAATAATTTATCAATTGTAGTGATGAATATTTTACCAATTACGCTGAAAAATTTAAAATCGAAATCTGTAATCGCAAAAGTAGATGGGAGAGTACTTTAACACTTAATTTATGTAAGTTAATTAAAACAATAAAATAAAAAAGGAGAGCAAAGCGAAAGAATGTAGAACTATTGGAAGTCAGGAAAAAAAAATATCGTAATGAAAGCAGGGGAATCCTTTTCGTGGTCATTAGATGGCCAATATCAAAGAGAAGAAGAAAATAAAAAAGGAGTAATTAGATGAGTAATGGAATTGCCACCGGAGCGTGTGATCCATTGCAATTAAATTAAATTAATATTGCTATTCATTAGCAAACTCTAATTTCTCTTGTAAGTAATGCCTTTCAAGGGAAACGAATCGTTTCGGGCTAGGATTGTTAGCAGTGACATAACAAAAGAAAGATTAATGGATTTGTATATTTGGCATATTCCATATGTTTCACCAGGAATGGCGATTGTGTATTTTCAAATTACAGAAATTTCGGTGCCTGTAATCGAAATTAATTTTTGGAAATTAGACGAGACACAAAATTTTACAAAGTGTTGGTGGTACCTAAATAAACGTGTATTTTTTTTTTTTTTGCTGTCGTAAGTCTTTCTACAGGTTTGATACAATCCCTCACCTATTCCTATCCTGTGCTAACCTCTTCATATCTACATACCCCTGACTACCCACATGCTCAATTATCTGCTTCATATATTCTAATCTCTGTCTTCCTCTACAGTCATTCTGATGACTCCTTCCTGAGCAGTCCCCACCCGGAGGTCCGTCTGGGGGACTATTTTACCTCCGGAATATTTTACCCAGGAAGAAGCATCATGATATATGTAATTCGAAAGGATTACATGTCCTCGGGATACCCTTTCGGTCTTTAATGCATCCCCATGCCATTGATCATTTCTGATTCATCCACCTTTAGGGGCCGTTTCCAACCCCAAGAGCAAGAGGGTGCCCTGTTACGCTCCCCGCTCTTCCGCCCTCCTTTCGGAATCTTTCAGTCACCAGAGTCTCGTCCGTGCAAACAGGGTGCACCACGTGAAGGAGAGGTTGACATATGGTTGGAAAAGTCTAGTATAGTTTCTCCCAAACCCTTACACTCCCAAAATTACCGTAGTGGTGCGAATCATGGACGTCGACTACAATACCAAATAAACCCTTCTTAATTTGATACCATAATTCAAAAATTCTCTCCTTGATTTGCTCGTTCTGCCATCTGCTTCTTTCCGCGAAACAGTACACCAAACTAATCCCTGTTGTATATGCCAGAGAGTCTACTATCTCCGAAGTGGCACTGCAAGCCTTCATCTTTGGTATGCACAGATCTCATATGGATACCTTCATTCCAAAATTCGAGCAAAAACTTTAAACATGCAATTTAAAATAAAAAGAAGCTGTATGGTATTACCTTATTACTTGCATTTCTTTGTTTTGCTTCTAAAAGTTCATTGTGTTGGAAAATACCGTTCCACAAGTAGTAAACAAAAGAGACGTCATGATGAAGGACAAAACCTTCTTGATAGATATCCTCAGTTAATATTCTGAAAGAAAAGAAAAGCGAATAATGAGACGAAGACAAAAATTTTTGACCTCATACATCATGCAGCATTTAAGAAGTTAAACTAATATGAAAAACTTTGAAGGGAGACGAGCCAATCATGGCTAATTTTATTATTAATGACAGAATAATAAAACAGATTAAAGAAATTTGTTTATTTGGTATCTGGCATACGATTCACAAAGAATGGAGATGTCGAAATCAAAATACCGAAATTTCAGTACTTGTCTGGATTAATCAATTTTTTTTTTAAACTGCTTTACGTCTCTCAACAGAGAGGTCTTTAGAGACGGGAAATAATGGGGGCAAGGAATGGGAAGGAATTCGGCAATGGCCTTTTGAAGGAAGCATCCCGGCACTTGCCTGGAGTGATTTGGGAAACCATGGAGAACCCAAATCTGGATGCCCGGACGGGGATTCGAACCGCCGTCCTCCCGAATGTGAGGCCAGAACGCTATCCGTTACACCACCAAGCTCGGTGGAGTAATCAAAAGAAATTTTAGGAAAATCATACCAGACACAATGTTGAAATTTAACGAAGTGATGAGAGTTCCAACAATGGACAGCAAATGATAGAAGCAGTCGAGATTTCTGAGAGGTGTGGCTGAGTAAGCTTTACCAGAGAAGAAAAGAAGTGAATAAATAAGGGAATATTTTTTTTATCTAAATTGGGAATTATAATATATGAAGAAATTGATGGAACATGTAATTGAAGACGCCAAAAAACCAAGATGCTTCTAAATTACACTAAAAAAAAGGGAAGAATGAAGATAGGTTGACCTGAGAAAGGGTTAACGCAACAAAATGCGAATAGGCGGAAATGTCATTAATGGTTTAATCTATGAAGAAGATGAATATGGCGATGAAGGAATTCGTGTCTGTATTCTTTCGAGGTAAATAATAGAAATTATAGCATGAAAATGTTGGCCGGAAGATCCAGTACGCTTGTTCGTCCGCCAGGTGATAGGGTTTTCGATCCGTCGCGCAATGTGCGTCTTATCGTGGCTAACTAACCCAACCCGGTAGTCCTACCGGCACAGGACACCTACAGTTTAACGTGGAATCTGAACCACGGAAGCGTTCTGACGTACTACACTTAACACAGCAAGCTGTGCCAGAGGTGAAGGTCGGTTTAAGGGCCTTTGAAAATCCTAACCGACACGGGAATTCGAACCTGGGATCTTCCGATCTCCAGTCACACCACTGGGCCACGAGACAGCTCTTCGAAGTAAATAAGTTGATAGACTCACCATCAAGATCTTAAAAACAGGCAGTTATTTTATGCTAGGAAGATTTGCGTAAAAGCTTATCACCTAGAAAGTACCAATCATAACTCCTAAGCGAAAAGTGAGGTTAGACAACCTGAATAAACCAAAGAATAAATTCCACCATGAACGAAATAAGTTTCAAATATTTGAGGAACATTGAGTGGCAGGAAAATATTTATTTTTTTTTTCCTGTTCCAGTATTATTTAATTTTAGCGAGGCAGTGTTGGTACTGGTGTTTATTCGTCCCGATAACACCGCTCCAGAGCCGTGTTTGCTCTCTCTGCCACGTCAGGTTTATGGCGCTGCGGTCGACCCACTGATCACCAACTCGATACTAACGGCTGTGCTCGTTAAAACAGCTCTTTGTACACCACACAACTAAACAGTTACGCAGCCCAAAAAGCGTTCAGGATTAATGGTTTTTGGTTACCTCGCGGTCAGATTTAGATATTAGTAATGTGTGGTGCTGTTCCTAAATTATTAAGCAGACGAGAGTTGCTACAGTTGATAATTCTGTTGGATGGGAACGACAAACTAGATTATTTCAATGAGCTTTTCGGAGGAATAAGCTGTTTGAGTCGACAATATGGCGAATATTGTCCGCACGAAGGCGTTAAAAGCGTGCAAGTACAGATACTGAAAAGATTTGATGTTAAGGTAATGGAGCTGGAGCAAATCGTACGTATTCGTTACTGAGTAACGGATTCGTCGCCTGACTCGAAGCACCGAATCGTTACTCACAAATTCATTTCGTTACTCGCATTTGTCGTATAGATGTCAGTTTGATTGAATAAACGAACAAATATGACACATCATGCTGGATCTGGATCAGTTCACCCAGCGACTAAATGAACCTGAATGGAATGAATGTTTAGCATATTTTTGAGAATCATGATTTGTATTCGCTTCGTTTCGTTACAAAGGAAAATGTTTAAGCACAAACACGTTGCGCTTACATTATTTCAATATACGAGTTTAATGTAATTTGAGATGGTTATTGTATTTTTTTATTGATCATACCTTAGTGATATTTTATTGATTTCAAACATTTATGAAATGCATTTATTCTAAAATGCGATATTCTTACTTCTATTTTATTTACAGCGCAAATGAACAATTTATCTAAGCTTTACAAAGTACGTACGAAGTCATCCCGTAACCCGCACGCGACGGACTCGATGCGATGATTCATTCTACAGCTGTGGCCAAGTCTATTGGCGGGAGGCCTCAAATGCGCCGTTGCCAAACTGTGCGCGTAACAGTTGTATTCACCTCTTTACTTGAAGTAATAGTGTGTACTGTGTTTTAAATAATTTATAATCACTATTTTGTGATAAAATATTGATGCATGTCATTTCGTTATGAAAGTTATGTTAGTGCAGATGAATTTAATATAATTAGAGGTTTCAAAAGACCTGTTATTTATTATTCTATTACATGCCTCGAAAAAAAAAATTCGAAACTTGTTGAAATATTCTTCTTCTAATATTTATGACTAAAAATCCACAAGTACGTGTTAAATTTTATTTTTAGTTTCACACATCTTTTGTTTGTTGAAAGGGAGGTGGAAGGTATGGGGTTGAGCAGCCATTGCCGCTCGTATTAGGCAACACAGGCCTCTCGGCGTTGCAATTTCCTAGGGATAGAAAGAGAGCGAATCGCGATATTGTACTCAAGTGCGGTAACAGCGCGTTTACACAGACCCGCCAATATATTTGGCCACAGCTATAATCTTCGACTGTGTCAAAAGTAACGAGTAACGAAACGATACGATAGTAACGACGTGGTCGCGTACGTGGCGCGATTCGATACAAACGTTCGATTGTACCAAAAGTAACGTGTAACGATTCGACATTAACGGGTACTGATTGGTTTAGTAACTTATAAATAAGGGTACACAATTTCTCGTTATTTTTACAGCTCTATAACTTTACTGGATTATCATGGATTGGGGTTATAACAAGTTCGATTTCAACATCCAGACATTTTTCCGTAAACCGCGTAAGGCTAATATTTGGCTGCTTCCTCATTTCTTTTTGTAAGTTGATCGTTTATTGTAAGTCTTTGCTCACATGTAACGATTCTATTTGAAAATCGGTGGAGGAGAACATATCAGAATTCGAGGCATCAATATACGATGCCAACAATGCCCCACTCACTCTACAAACAATGGGTGTGCGCCTCTGCCGAGCACTGCGATTGGTGCAGATTTAAATACCACCAAAAGTAAATAACGAGTAACATCCAAACTGAGACAACGATAAAAGATTTTAGTTAAACTTGCTGATCTCTGTGCATAAAAGAAATTTCAAACGTAGTCTCATTTGAGTACAGCAATTAAGTTACAAATATTCGCGAAAATTGTTCACGTTTTAACTTGCCATTTAATAAATACATGCGAAATCACTAATATTAGATTTTTCTTATGATTTGGGGATGAAACCATATATGTGTACAAAATTGTCTGTTTCTAGTACCACGGGATATACGGCAGAATTTTGATGTTGGGGTCTCCTATGACCGAGCAAGGTGATGTAACGGCTAGCGTTCTGGCCTCACATTCGGGAGGACGGCGGTTCGAATCCCCGTCCGGGCATCCAGATTTGGGTTTTCCATGGTTTCCCCAAATCACTCCAGGTGAATGCCGGGATGCTTCCTTCAAAAGGCCATGGCCGAATTCCTTCCCATTCCTTGCCCCCCATCCTTTTCCGTCTCTAAAGACCTAGTTGTTATAGGAGACGTCAAGCAGTTAAAAAAAAAAAGGTCTCCTATGATACAAATTCTTCACGGGTTTGCCGCCGGATTACATTTTCTAATGACAAGCTTTCGGCGACTTGCACTGCCACCATCATCGGGTCCGTTGTATCAAAGATACGCCGGGAAAGACTTATCTTTCATATTGGGGTCTCCTAGTTTTTTTTTTTTTCTTTGAATTTCACTAAATTCCAAAGTAATGACAGGAATAAAATAAAATTTAACAGGTAGGTTAAACTTAGTAAGCACTGTCTATAAAGAAAATCTGAGATATTTATTATAGTTAGGGTAGAAGAAATTTCGCGTTTGAGGTAGATAAGGGGTAGATATATATTTTTTTTATACTCTTAGACTTTTCTTATAATCTGGGGATAAAACTTTATCTGTGTACCAAATTCCAGCTATCTACGTCTACGGGAAGTATCTAGTTTTGAAGATCATCAGTCAATCGGTTAGTGAGTGAGTGACAAAAACGGTGAAATTTGCGTATGAATAACATCCAAGCCAAGCACAGACACGAACCAAAATTTCGTATGTTTGCTAAGATTGCTGATATCTGTGTATAATAGAAATATGAAGCGTTTAGCATCAAAAAGACCGAAGGGGTAGGCAGTGCCACTGCGGACGAATTGAAACTCTTTAAGATTTTAACGTATCTCCGCCGATCGTATGTTGGTGGATTCCGTGGATCACTGTTTAGTGATTTCTCGAGTTTCTGTTTTTGACGGTGCTTCCCCGGCCTCTGGCGCAGACTACCAAGTTAGCCGCCGCACATATTGGCAGCGGCCTCAGAGAGCTGAAGGCAGGTACGCCCAGAGAATTCTCCCCCAACTTCCGCCGCGGAGAAACTTCTTCGGCGATTGCTCACGTATGCTCTCAACTTGGCGTTGTCAGTCTGGAGCGAGCTCGCTCCTCATTGGCCACAACAAGTAGCGCGTTAGGGCGCTCGCAACTCAAACAGCCGTCCCTCCCTCGCTGAAGGGTCTGGAAAGTCAGCTAAACTACTATAAAACAAGCAAACCTATTCAAATAGACATGTCGTTGATTATGTATACTAATATTATATATGTGAAAGTAACTCTGTCTGTTTCTTACGACAAAATCGGATCGTGATGAAATTTTACAAGGAGATGGAATTTGCCTTTAGGAAGGTCATAGGATACTACTTCATGTATAGATAATAAACATTGCCATCGAATTATGACAAACTATCTGAACCGTGAAAGACAGACGCATAATATGTACTTGTATACGTCTCTGTAAATATGAATATAGGGAAAATCTATTCGCAAGCAGCGCACACTCCCCTTTGTACAGTCGATAACGAAAGAACAGGTATAACCTATCACAGGCGTTTTATCTCTCTCCTTCACACATTACCACACACAGACATACGCACGAGACCTCAGAAACGGACAGAATTCACCAGCACACCATACACCAAATACATACAGGTAGAAGAACCTAGACAGCCAACTCTCTTCTTTTTTAATCCACTAACACATGAAGGGTATACATATTGGGCCAAAAAATCACACAACAAAATCTCCAGTATACCGCACCAGATACCACAATCGATCGGGAGACGAAATAGGAAGGATTTATTCAGCCTTAAAACCTAGACTCCAACGGAAAGAAGTCTGGAGAAACCGCTCTGGCCATGCTGATCTGGGTTTTCCATAGTTTTCACCGGTCAGTTCCGGCACAGGCCGGGGTGTTTCATTAAGGTATCCAACGGGTAGTTCTTGACACACCTCGGATATCCTTTTAGGTGCATATGCTTTTACACTTTATGGTAAGTGCAACATACCCTCCGCAAACCACTTTTTATAAAATCACGAGGTAACAGTAGTGGTAATAACAAAATAATTGTTCCAAGGACGTTTCTCTGTTTTTGTGTTTGTCTAATTGTTACGACAGCACCCAAAAACTACCCAGTCTTTATGGGGTTTTCAGAATTTTAAATCTTAGGACTTATACACGGTACGCCTCCCCAACTGGTGGTGGAGAAGTAAACTGAAATAAATATTTTCTTTTGTACGTAGGAGATTCAGAGGATGGAATAAATTACCAAGGGAATTGATGAACAGTTTATCAGAAATGCTGAAAGAATGTAAAATTGAAATTTGTAATGGAGAAATGTGAATGTGTGGGGGAATTTACACGCATAGGATATATAATCCAATAGTTATAATAATAATTATAGGTTAGAATTAATAGATTATTGGGGAAATTCCCATCTGAGCACGCACTTTATCACAATAAAATCAAATCAAAATCCGAATAATGATGTTACGTTATGCTTTCACCATCTATACATTTTCTCTGCAAGTCTCAGTTCCTTAAACTCGTTATATATCTTTGATGTATTATCAGTAATTTATTAAAAAAAAAAAAAACAGCAAAGCTCACAGGTAGACTGAATAGGAGTAGATAAAAAGGTTTCCACTAACCGAATAAAAGACGTTCCAAATCAGCTTGCTTTAGTACAACTTTAGATGGATTTTGTAATTAATTCAGTGAAAAGTTGGTGTCAGCTCTCTGGAAGTTAAGGGGATTAGCTATGATGAGTTAAGCTTCCGTCTTGAAATCAGTTCTGTGATCTGAAAAGGACAACTTGCAAAGCATATCTTTGCGTCAAAGAGGATGCGACAAGTAAGAGGAGTAATATCGGAGATCTGGCTTGGTAATCGGATTACGAGGCTGTTACGATAAGTTCTCGGCTTCGACCAGGCGGTGCTGTCTATATCTGGGTGAATTGAGAGGCTTCAGATCTCAATTAGCAATGTCCGAAGTGTTTCAACTGACGTCTCGAAATTCAAGATAAGCGAAATATTGCTGCCTTCTGATATTAACATCTTTAGAATATTGTGAATCTCAGCTCAATGCAGCTTTATTTTCGTTGGTCTGAATAAAATAAAATTGGCAAGTAAACAGGCAATAGACAGAAAAACGCAAATCTGTTGTAATTCGCAGTAAAATTTTCATGCGACTATTCTCTCCACTAATAAGTTAAAGAATACCACGTGTCTTAAAATATTACCCAAAATCAGTTCTCTTCTTTCTGTAAGACACTTCCACAAACTATTGGAGCAGGTAATTGATGTCGTAGGTCATAACAGGTATGTTGGGATGAAGCGATTAGTGGAAGATAGCAAGAAAATGAGGATTGTTTCAAAAAAACCGTACAGATTTATGAGTGAAAGAAAAATAGTAATTAGAGTGTTGGTTAATGGAATGTGAAGGCCATATAATTCGTTTCCAGTTATAGGCATTATAAGTTTCCTGAGCAGAGAAATTTTAATAAAATATACAGTGCAGTTTTGACTTAAATATGAATATTTTTTTATGAATTTTGCTGTAGTCAGATTTTCTTTACTGTTCCCCAATTAGTATTGATTGGAAACGTGACGAAGCAATTTTATCCACTTGCTTTATTTTAGTTTCAGTTCCATTTTTATTTATATAATGAATATCTTTCACCTTGCAGTAACTTTATTCATACTTTTTTACACAGTTTTATTTTCCGATTCACATTTACTACACAGAACCAAAATATCTTTATTGACGATATAGTGGTTACTAAATTTTCCATTAGTTTATATCTTTATATTTATTATCAGAAATACTTTTTCTGAAACGTCTCTCCGTTAAAATGTGTAAGCTATGGCAACAATATTCTTGTCGCCAACGATTCTCCTGCTCACTCGCTACTGAACCAAAGATAGTCTGGATCAGTACGTCGATTCAGAGCAAAGATATTAATGGTTGCCTCACTCTGATTAATTACAACTATTAATTGTGTTCAATAAAGGTGATTGCTAGGTTTCGTATCTTTATGACAAAAGAGATAGAAATATCCATGCAAATGTGACGTTAAAAACCGGTATATATGACATAAACATAAAATAAAAAATGACCAAACATTTAAATTTACTATACATCAAAAAATGCTCAGTTATACATCACTTATTTTATTTAGTAGTGTCGCTATCATGTAGACAACATAATTAGCTTCCGTGCATTCACTGCACAATCGGGAAATTAAAATTTAAATCGATTTGTTGAAGTCATTTTAATTTCGCATAATTTACAGAGAAGAACTCCTTTATCTGTATTAAAATACTCCTCTCCTAATTCCTTTGCGTACTCCTCAACTTTTCACTTTTGGACATGTTGTTACTCACTGATCCACTGCAGATTTAACACTGACTGAGGATTATTTTCAAAAGTATTGGCGACAGTGAGACATTGATTGACGCGGCTCGACACAGGCATGCTGCTGCTGCATTGTCGACATTAAAAGGTGGACGGAATATTAACGTTTAGAGTGTGATGATAATGTATAACTTTAATTCTTAACCGGCGAATTCTAATCAAATCAATGAAAATTAGTTTTTTTGTCTTCGAATGTATAATAGGAGAAAAGTTCTGTGAATAATCATCTTAATCTCTTCTCGTCTATACCTTCTAGTAAATTCCCAGTACTGTTAAAAAATTACACGATTTTTCCTCAAAACCTTATGGCCATGAATATTAACGTAATATGACAAAAACTAGGAAAATGGCATCAATATGGATTTACATGCCATATAAAATACATTTAAATATGATCAGAAACGTTAAATCAGTGTTTAATTTAGCATTAAAGCTCAAAACGAAGGTAAGAAACAAAAATGACTTCTCATAAAAACCCAAACCTTAGTGATTAAGATCAGTAACGGTCCAAGACAATAACTGTATTCATATCAGATATAGCTTTGAAGGTCAGTGTTAGCTTATATCACCGATTCTAGACCAAGCATAATGTTGAGCGGAACTCGTGAATAAAGGCGTTATGTATCCGCGGGGACGTGTGTTGGTGTAGGCATCGCGCGTGTGGTTTATTTGCTCTGTGGAGAAGCAGCAAACTTGGAGGATGTGAAGTGAACGCGAGTATTGACGGCGTCGCGTTAACACTGGAAACAGATATCCGTAAACACGACAGACAGATGCTCCAAAATTACGTCGAAACGACGGACACCAAAGGAAATAAACCACGCGCTTCAGTTCAAGATCATATTCTTCCTTTGCGCCCCAAGAACTTACTCCTATCAGGTTCTGTCTAAAGGAGCTCAAATTCTCTGTAAGCTCGGTGAGTAAATATGCTTGGAATGTACCTCCAATACTAGATTGAACTGAGATACGTACTGATTAATCTTTCACAAACTTCTTACTTTTTTTAAATTGCTTTACGCCTCGTCGACTGCTAAGATCATTAGAGGTGGAATGGGAGTGGGGACAAGGAACATGAAGGAATTCGGCCATGGCCTTTATGAAGGAAGCATCCCGGCATTCGCCTGGAGTGATTTGGAGAAACTATGGAAAACAAAAATCTGGATGCCTGGACGGGGATTCGAACCCGCGTCCTCCCGAATGCGAGGCCAGAGCGTTAGCCGTTCACCTACCACGCTCGATGTTCTTTCGTATCGTTGGCTGATCTAAAACCATCTAACTGATGTAAGCAATATCATTTTGCGAGACTGCATCTGTACCGCTTTAGTACTTATTAATCCCTGTGAACTCTTTGTAAATTATTCAAATTTTCCAGAAGAACCTATAACTTTCCCTTCAAATATAAAATAGTTATAATATGATTTATTATTTTTTATCTTCTTTTTTTATTTGAAACAAACAATATTAATATTCTCTCTCTGGTCATTTACCAATGATTATAAATGATTTTACAATACTATTGTTTACTAGGTCATGTTCTTATTACTTTTGTCGGAAATCTCCTTTTACTGAGGCGGATTATAATGTTCGCTATTCCAGTCATCATTCTTCATCCATCTTCTCTCCATCTGTAATAAACTTTTATATTTTAACTGAGATTCTTTTAAAGTTCCTTCTTTTAAATGAAATCAACACGGTAAGATCTTCCTGCTTTACTCCGTATATTATTGCACTTTATGCAACACTTTTCAAACTATGAACAATTATCATTATACAACTTTATCATCACCAATGTTGTCTTTGGCCGCAGCCGTACATATTATTTCATGATTCAGTACCCTTTCTAAGCTCGGCAACTCCCTACTGGCACCATTTCCAGCTTCATATCGTTTACTCAGCCCATTTCCATTCCACCTATTCATTCTTCTTCTTCACTAATATTTATATCGATATTTTTAAATGGTCGATACGGTAATATCGATATGATGCAGTTAAATATTGAAAACTACAAACTCCTTAGCCGTTAAAAAAAAAAAAGGTGTTTATTAGTGAGATTTGACTTCTAATTTGCAGTATGTTTTTGTTTACAATATTGTTCACAGTTTTTTGTTTACTATTTTATGTAAATTGTGAAAAGATATTGTTTGAATACTATTAATTCAAATTTTAAATAAAAAATGTGACATATCATACGCTGAGTACTATTCTTGCCGAAAGTGGATAAAATTCCTATCAACGGATACCTTATTTTTACTGTATTGTTACAATATTGTTCGCAGTTTTTTGTTTACAATTTTATGTAAATTGTGAAAAGATATTGTTTGAATACTATTAATTCAAATTTTAAATAAAAAATGTGACATATCATACGCTGAGTACTATTCTTGCCGAAAGTGGATAAAATTCCTATCAACGGATACCTTATTTTTACTGTAGGTTTTGTATGACAACAGAACTAGTGTATAGAACAGCAACGGAGTTTTTTACATTTCATCAGCAGGATACAGTAAAAGCTCCTTATTCGCGGGGGATACGTTCCATAAATAGGCCACGAATATCAAAACCGCGAATATTGAATCGTAATTTGTATGGAAGTAGAGAGGATAAATTCCAAGGTTAAAAAAAAAAAAATCAAATTAAAATCTATTTATTAAAAGATTTTAAGCAATATGTTTTAATTTTTATTGTCAGGCTTAGGCAATGTTTTAAACAATTTAGTAATGTTTTCTTATTCTGCCACTTTTAAAAGGTCTTTCAATTCGGATTGATATTCAGCTGAGGCATTAACAATTTGTCTTTCAAAAACAACTCTTCCATCCATAGACGGAACAATTTTCATGAAGAAATCACAAAGCTTATATGTCATCCGTAGACCTACACACAGACTTTTTAAATTAAATGCCACCATTTCAGTGCTCGTTGAAGTCTCTTCTTCAAGGGGTTGGGGAGTTAAAATTTCCTCCAACTCGATTTCAGTGAAATCTTCATCTTCCGATTCAAGCAATTCTTGAATCTCATTTGATTGTATCTGTTCAAACCCATCTCGTCCTATTCTATTCGCAACTTGAACATTGTTTGCAGTTAAAGTTTGAATTTGCACTAATTCTCCATTTTTTTTTTTTTTTACCATTACTTTACGCCTCATCGACGGCTAAGGTTATTGGAGGCGGGATGGGACTGGGTACAAGGAACGGGAAGGAATTCGGCCATGGCATTTTTTAAGGAAGCATCCCGGCATTCGCCTCGAGTGATTTGGGGAAACCATGGAAAACCCAAATCTGGATGCGCGGACGGGGATTCAAACCCGAGTCCTCCCGAATGCGAGGCGAGAACGTTACCCGTTCACCCACCACGCTCGGTTTCTCCAATTATTTCCGACAGTGAGACCAGGCCACAGTTTTTTCCAGCAATATTTCAAAGTGTGTGGTTTCAGTTCTTGCACCGATTCTTTTATTGTAACAGTACATTTTCCTATGTCAAAAAAAAATTTCCAGCATTGCGTAACATTCGTATCAGGATTTTGTATCATGGTGTCCAGTACGATTTCGAAGTTTTGTCTAATGTAATTGAGCTTAGACGTTTCTGTTAGATAGAGTGGCTCTGGGCATATACCAGCAATACTCCAACGATGCCGACACGATTGTAAAGGATACCGAATCCGCTGAATGTACCGAATGTATCATCGAATAATAAAAATTCAAGCGGCGAATACAGAAATTTGTCGCAATTATTTTATCCGCGAATACGGATAATTGTCACAAATATTTTATCAGCGAATACTGAAACTTGCGGATAACGAAACCACGAATACTTAAAGCTTTGTTTGCACTCGTCGTTTGGTTCGCCTGTAGCAACCATAGACTTTAAAGTCTATTGCTTTAGAGTCTGATGGCGTATAGTTGGCTTCACGTCGGTTCAATGAAACACGAGGGTAATCACTCTCTTCACAGATAGCAGTGTCTCTTTTGTAGTTAATCCTGAGAGCAGCAGTGTCCACAGATCTTGTTGGAAACAATGGAGCCGCTAATTGAATGGAAACCTCCAGATTCCGCCCGAGTCACGTAACCAGGAGGCGCTGATCTCGCAACTCGAAAACATTCTGATGCTTCGTAGCGATCTACACCTGTAACAGTCACTATTAAACATGACTGTTTTCTTCTAAAATTCTTAAAAATTAATATTCACTTTACGCACCCTACATTGTGTCTGCAGGTATTAAGGCACCTCACAAAGGATCCTTTTCTGTCTGTCTGTCTGTCTGTCTGTGTGTGTATGTGTATGTGTGTGTGTGTGTGTATCTGCCTTTCGGCTTGTTTGTGTAAAGTCCCGTTTCCAGGGTAGCTCTACTTTGTAGTGATCTAGGTCGATAACTTGCCTAAAAGCTTCAAATTAATTTCGAAGACGGTATCCAGGTTGGGCGAGAATGAAAAAAATTAAGCAATAGGAGCTATGACCTGAGAAGTAGCAGGCATATCAGCAGGCTGTAAGTCGCCAGTTGCCAAGCACCTGTCATTACTGCGAGCTGGTAAAGTGACTTCATACAGCAGGTTAGCGAGGAGTATCGCCCTCTCCACACAGTGATGATAGGAATGGGGAGTATATATTTAAACCCTGGGGGCAGGGGTCTGTTTGTCTGTCACTCTCCAGAAGTCTACAACGTATTACATAGACGCCTAGGGCGCCGGGAGGCGTCGGCGCCGCCGGGGTGGCGGTTGCAGAGAAGAAGATGACTGGCGTCTGCTACTAAGGTGGGCTCTGCTTTGATAGCTCTGGGTGTGGACAGTTAAACAGTCAATCATTTGGTCATATTTACGTGGGCATAATCTTGTAGAGTTCTGATCAATATTCCAGTTAGTTTGGGCTGCGAGGCGCCCATAAGTTACATGCTCGCCCTTGTCTTTGGCCCTGTGTGGAATGATCCGGTGAACGCATAACCATTTTGTTACTAAGTCATTTAAACATTGTAGATATCCACATATGCCATCAGACATGGCTCATGTAAATAAAGGTGAAAATATGTAACTGCCGTTTCCAGTAATTTAACCTCCATTCCTATATTAATATCTGAATGTACTGAGCAAAATAACCTGTCAGGTGTTGCAGATAGGGACCTATGACGAATATTCATATCAGAACAGTGGTAGATCTCCTAAGGGCGACCCTTATCCATGGCTCCAGGGGAAGGTTACCCTGTCGGCTCTTATCAATAAGCTGGCAGGGATACTACAACTTTACGAGTCACTGTATAGGAAAAGGAAATTTTTGGAGACACTATTTATTACTCTTTGAGGGGAAAATATAGCTATTGTTCGTCAAAGACGACCTTATGTGAAAAACCCCTACAGTATTCTTATGACCATATCAGTTCCCTTCTGCCTGATATATAATACTTAGTGCCACTTTATAGGCGTGCCAGTGTCTTGGAATTGTTGTGCCAAGGGTATATAGCCTTTCGTTAATTTGTCTGAATTTATCGATCCTGTCAAAAAAAAATGTTGCATGTTTGAAAATTTCTACATTTAATTGGGTTGATGCCCACTGTGTTCTGAAGGAAGTCATTTGGTGTGTGAATCTAGGTGCTCTTAGTATTACTCGTAGGTATCTGTTCTTAAGTCGCTGGAGTTGGTCTATGTTAGATTTGGCTGCTGTTCCCCACACCTGGCATCCATATAGTATGAAAGGGGGGTTAACTGTCTTGTAGATCCTAAGTTTTGTTTTTATTGCTAGTTCGGAGCTATAAAGGATTGGAAAACGATTTTTGAGTATAGCGGTGTTTTCTTCTGTCTAAAATATGTTTCCGAAAGAGAAGCTTTTTACCCATAGTGACTCCAAGGTATTTAGTTGAGATGCAAGGGGACCAGGTTCAAATCCAGGGCCCCACGTACCGACCGTACTGACTGCGGATTCTGAAGTACATGACTTCACTAATCGTGTAATCTATTCTTATAAAACGCTTGCTTCATCTTCTGTCAAGCGGTGACGTCACACATAGACGTCGCGCTATGACGTCACGCTTTTCGCCTTACTATCAGAGATGTTGTTATAGACAATGCATGTCCTTTAATAGCAGTTCTACTTGGCTAAGTATCCGCGATTACATCAACCGTCAGAAAACCGAAAGAAAGGTACATATACCGTTTAAATCGAAACATTAATTAATAGTTTTTTATATTTATTTAATACTACTGCAAGCCCGTGACCGTTTCTTTTTTTTGCGTATCGTCAAGGGTTTGAAATACTTCCAGTTTTAAAGGTCAAAGATTATAACAGGTTGACCTGATATGACAAAATATGAAATGGACCTGTGTTTCACCCGTAGGATTAATAAAATCTCTTGACCCTGAAGAACTCAGAATTATTATTAAACGTAGGTATTAAACACGTACAGGTAAGATATTGCAATCGTATAATTGCTTCTAAGTTCGTGGACTCGAACTTGCATAAATACAAACTTGACTTGCATTTATTTGACCTTTAAAGTTCACTCTGAAAAATTTAAAAATTTCCTGTTTGCTTCGAAAGCATCACATTGCTTCTTACTGAGACAGGGTAAACACTCATAATGTGATCGTTGGTCACAGTATCTGTAACGGCCAGAGAACTTAATACACATTCCCTATTATTAAACAGTTGAGCAACTCCGAAGAAATTAATTGCCAGAATAGTTGATTCTGTATTTGTCTAACAACTTACATACAACGATTATTAAGAAAGACCATTAACGAAAGTTATCAGATATAATACCTAAAAAGCAAATAAACCGAAATGCATAAACTTTCGACAAGCAACATCATTAGATAAAAAATTTAATTAAATTGAAATTTATCCCAAGCCGGAATGACAATTAGCATTCGTGGTTGCAGCAGAGACCGTGCGTATTTTTTTTTAAGTTGCTTTCATTAGCAACATGTTACTCAAAAGCAGATCTACGATTTTTTTTCACTTTTATAGATATTTTTAAACTATGAAACGCTACGAAATGGAAACTTAATGACTGTATTATGGCAATCAATTTGTTAGCAGTTGCCTAGCTATTAAATTGTGGACATAACCTAGAATTTCTCTTAATGGTATCTCCGGTCGCTGTTTTGCGAGCGAAGGCTGACACGTGACACCGTTCTCCAGCCAATAGCTAGCGAGGTGAATGAATGAATGACCTTACGAAATTATTTAGTAGATTCGTGTTATGTAAAAGTATTCATTAAAATATTTGGCCACAGATATGTAAGATAAAAGCTTTAATTTTCGCAATGTTAGCGGCAGTTTTGATAGATTGTTGTTGGAACTGGCACTTGACGTTTCTGCAGAGGTCATGAGTAATTTAATTTAAAATTAATTTAATTTAATTTGTTTTCATGAGTGTTCTGTTACTTAAATCATTACTTCGTTTTAACGAAAGTAGTTCCACACTGATCGCGATCTATAAAGCATAGACTACAATTAAAACTAATATTTTGGAGATGTAAGTTGTTAAGATTTATTTTTAATTTCCTTTGTTTTTACGGATGCCATATTTCAGCCGCATGTAACTGTGTCAGCCATACAAAGGTTGTAATATCTACCTGAATCACGAATATAAAAAAATGAGGTTCGAAGAACCCGTAAAGATTTTTTATTTTGTTTATATCACGATGTATTATTACCTCTAAAATGCGATATAGTATATCTGTTAATATATGTATGATTGAAGTAATGTTTCTCTGGCGGAAAGTTTAGCGCAGTATTTGGTTAGGTTGAAATGCAATCATGTCCAGGATGGCAACGAAAACCTTTTGTTAAAGCCCAAGTCACTAGGAATTGCAGTTATTTTATAACGATTCTATTTATTTAAGCATTTGCTAAGAAATTAATTGCTAGAACACTGAAATAAAAGTATGAATTTCCTTTAAATTGGCATATTAATAATCAGTTGCATTTTTCTACTGAAATCATTACTTGGTGTTGAATGAAAGCAGTTCCAAATTCATCGCGTTCTATGTGACCTAAACAACTATAAAAACTAATATTACGTGGATAAAGAAAGTTGTTACGATTTATTTTTAGCATTCTTCGTTTTTACTGAGGCCACATGTAAGCTGTGTTGACCATTAAAACATCAATCTTCATCATAGATAATAAGAAAGATGTAAGAAACCATGAAGATTTTGGGTCTAGTTTATATCTCGATGCATGATGACATTGACATGCGATACAGGGAATGTATTAATCCGCGTGTGGTTTAAGCTTTGCTTTTCTAGCGGCAATATTAGCGGAGTTGGGGTTAGGCTGAAATACAATCTGGACCAAGTTGACATCTCAAACTTTTTGCTATAGCACAAGGGACGATAACTTAGATTGAGATTTATTTTATAACAACTCTATTTATGAAAGCAACTCCAAAGAAGTTAACTGTCGAAACACTCCTTTAAACCCGTCATTTTTGAAGGCCTAAGAGGCTAGTTTATTATGTAGGCATAATTTTGTCATTAAATAATTAAAGTCACATCAAGTAACTTTCGCGTTAAAGTTTTTCAAGATCAGAGAAAGTCAAACCAGGCCGAGGGAAGTGAAGAAGGATCTTTGGTTATTAAAAATGTTGATGAAAGAAGATAGCTTGAGAAGCGGAAACTAATAAGACGATCCAATCCTGAAGAGATAGATATATAATTAAAATTTGGATGTTCAAGAAAATAAGCCCGAGAGCAATGAAGAAGGAACAATATAAAGGAATTACAATGCTTATGTTTTGAATAGAATAATATACTGTAAAAGGAATAACAAGATAAAAAAATGATAATTTGTTTTCCTTTTGTGAAAGTTAATGAATTTTACTTGAGTTAAAAAAAAATTAAACTTCCCATCCATACTAGTTCATGAGAGTTACGTGAATCTAATAAGCCCGCATCATTCATATTTGAAATTGGTTGAAAAAAAAAACTTTAGTCAAATCTTTAAAAATATTTAACTTATTCAAAGGTGTAACTGCAGTTTCAGTGGAAGATTTAATTTAATTTAATTGTAATAGAGCACAGGCTCCGGTGGAAATTTCCCTACACACCCATCTTCCCCTTTTTCTGCACCAACCGACATTTGCCCTCTACAAATTTTTAACTTTAAATTCTTTCAAGGTTTTTGGTAAATTATTCATCATTTCCCTTGGTAACTTATTCCAATTCCTGACACCCTTACCTAAAAAAGAGAATCTTCCCAAACCCTTGTGCCTGAAATCGAGTGCCAGATTTTGGTCATGGTCATCTTTTCCCTTCCATGCATTACTTTTCATCCCTACACTAATATCTTTCCATGCTTCATCGCCAGTATACACCCTGTACAATCCCATCACCCTCCTCATCCTCCTCCTGTCTTCCAATGAATCCCATTCCAGCTCTTTTATCATATCAGTTACTGATTGCATTCTGCGATAATTTCCAGAAACAAATCTAGCAGACTTGTTTTGCATCCTCTCCAACTCCTGTATCTGATACTCAAAATGTGGGTTCCATACTACACTACCATATTCCAGCAATAGTCTGTCCAAAGTTTTGTAACCCAATTCCTTCACTTCTCTCGTACATCCCCTCATCACTCTCTCCAACAAGTGCAGAATTTTAAAACCTTTTCCTACCACCTGTCCAGTGTGTCCTGCCCAGTTAAGCTTGTTATCAAATGTAATGCCAAGATATTTATCTTTCAAGTCTTCAGCAAGCAATTCTTTCCCCACCTTATAATCATAATCAACCTTTTGTTTTTTATTTGTGTATCTAATAAGCTGACTCTCCTTTGTGTTTATCTTCATCCCATGTTAATATTTTGGTTCAGGTCTTTTTAAATCAATCGCTAGGATTTAAGTTGTATTTTTTTATATGAATTGATATTTTAATCTTTCAGTTTAATAAGGTTGTAACCAGAGGAACATCTGTATATTTGTTTGTTTGTTTTTTTTTTTGAATATAAATGAGTGTTACGTACTGTTAATGGATTAGGGAAAAAAATCATTTTAAAAAAATCACTTAAAAAAAAAAAATCGTGTCTACCTCCCTGTCCGTCATTTTCGATGAACTGGAGTAATCCAAAAAACTGTTGTGTGGATCTGGATAGGGTTTCAAATATCGTACAGTTAATGGTGCCAAGAATAAGACACGAGATTTTTCATTTTGATGCGATATCGAATCGCTGAGAAGTTAAGATGAAAATGAAACGAAATAAGTATCAATTTTGGTTAAACGTGATTCCAGCAAAAACTACTGGTAGAATTTTGATGGGGTTTCGAACAGTGTACATCCAGTGGCCCCACGGGTAGAATAATTTAAAGGATATCTAATTAGAAACTTAAAGGATATTTAATCCTATAAAATGTTAAGCTTGATTCGCCTTACTAAAGTGTTGACAGGAAAAATTGCCCCTCTGTGGTAATTCCTGAAATAAACAAAATTTTCTTAGTAGTTGAATTGCTGCTAGGATATTAGAATGAGGCGAGGGGTGTAGAGAATCTAATAACGGTGGAGAAACGAATTTGCATACATATCGTCGGGTTTAGTGCGATTAAGAAGGCCCAAGATATCTTCAGTGGAGGAACACAGAAGTTATCAACGCAGTTAATGAACTTGAATTAATACACCACAAAAACATTTAAACCTGTGAGCTAATACAAACAATGCAGTAAAAATGTAACATATTGTAACAGTCCTCAAACCTAGACTTTAAATGGAATTGTATTTTATTAAACATTTGTAGTAAGCTAGAGTTTGATAGGATATTATTTTTGTATGTTTGTCTTGCAATTTACTGTAAATCGGTTTAAATGGATCTTGTTTTATGAATTTAAATTGTGTAAATACTATTTAATATGTTTAAGGACAAAACTATGCAAGAGAATTCCTTAAATGTTTGGAATTCCAAGTATTAAGATGAGCTACGATGTTTAAATGATGATTTACTACAGTTTGAAATGATTTATGTGACTAATTTTGCGTTTAAATAACTTTAATTTTCATTTCTGACCATTTTGAAATGATTGTAAATGATTATGTATTAATTTCGATTGGTTTTAATATGTTTTTAATTGTTTACGTATCGTATGTAAATGTATGTCGGAAGCCTTTGCAATGATCTAGAAATTTCGATGAAACTTATATAAAACAAGCGTCGGAGACTCAGAGACAGTTTTTACGTCGGCAAAGACACAGTTTATGGACAGAGTTTTGCGCATGTAATCACTGGAGTTTGTGTTTACATGTGACCAATATCTTTGAAGTACATGTTTTCGAGAAATAAAAAACAGTAAAAATTTTATACTGTATCGTGGACTAATTATTTCTTATATAATTAAATCACAAACACCTAATAATATATTAGTTTATCACTAGAGAGTTATGGGATTCGGATTATTCGAAACCCTTCAGAATTCAATTAGTATTTCTTGAGTGAATCGTGTTCAAAGAAAAGTGGATACTAATTCGTGGATACTTCTACACGAAATTTCTCAGCTTTCACGAGTTCGTATTAAACGGTAGATGACTGTAAACAGCTACAGGGTGATCTGAACCGGATATCTAGTTGGATTGGTAAACATGAGATGAAAATAAATGTAAATAACAGTCAGCTTATTAGACACACAGATAAAAAACGAAAGCTTGATTATGATTATAAGGTGGGGAAAGAATTGCTTGCTGAAGACTTGAAATGTAAATATCTTGGCATTACATTTGATAACAAGCTCAACTGGGCAGGACACATAGGACAGGTGGTAGGAAAAGGTTTCAAAGTTCTGCACTTGTTGGAGAGAGTGATGAGGGGATGTATGAGAGAAGTAAAGGAATTGGGTTACAAATCTTTGGTCAGAGAATTGCTCGAATATGGTAGTGTAGCATGGGACCCACATTTTGAGTATCAAATAGAGAAATTGGAGATGATGCAAAAAAGGGCTGCTAGATTTGTTTATGGAAATTATTAGAGAATGCAATCAGTAACAGACATGATAAAAGAGCTGGAATGGGATTCATTGCAAGACAGGAGGAAGGTGAAGAGGGTCATGGAAATGTACAAGGCGTATATTGGAAATGAGGCATGGAAAGATATTGGTGTTAATTTAATTGCAATGGAACACACACATGGGTGGCAATTTCCCTACATACCCATCTATCCCCTTTCTTGCACCCACCTACATTTGCCCCTTACAAATTTTAAATTTAAATTCTTCTATGCACTACTCCTCATACCTACACCAATATCTTTCCATGCCTCAACGCCAGTATACTGGCGTTCTCTCTGCTCCGACTGTTGCTGGCTGCGACTGATTGATGAACACAAGATAAGACACTCTCCGATACCCGTGCAAAGGATTTTACACAACCTCCCACTATGGTCCCATAGTGGAGGGGCAAATGGTAGACCAATGATGAGGCCGATCCATGCTGTCATCTGCCCTACTTTACCCGACCATTACGCACTTTTTACTAACTGTCAGCGCTCTAAATCCTCGGTCGACGCCTCTGTCTGTTTTCTTAGCATGCAACTTGCCGTTCTCATTTGATAATTAACAAATATGTAACTCTTAGGCAAGCGAACAACTCCGTTCACTTCTTTGTGACAATGTCCTTGTTGAAATTCGCCTCGCGTCAGGTAGTTTCCAAATGTTTTAGGCTTGGATACCTGTTACTGTGGCTGCTCGTCGTCAACATTCCGTGTTCAGTGCTCAGCGGGATGTTAATGACGTCAGAGACGGCTGCAATGCAACGTAACGACACCAACCGTTGCCATGTAAGCCTTTCAAACACGCGCTCTTAGCAAACTGTATACATATTCACTCTTCACCTGACGATGACGACGGAGAGAACGGTCGGGAAGAGTATATCAATTTACAACTCCGAGAAAAAAATTATTAAAATATAATTACTGATCGCATCTCTGGTACACAGTTGCAGCTCTAGTATCACGTTGAACGTCGTCCGTTGTCCGTAGGATTTCTGGGGCGTTTCTTTTAAATGGCATACAGCTGGGAGGTTGCTTCCCGCGAATGTTTTTTCGTGACTCAAGTGGTATTTCTCGCATCGCGGTGAGATTTTCACCTTGGAAAACGGCCAACACTGCTGTGAGTCACGTCGGGAGGCAAGAGTGCGTGACGTTCTGTAGGAATGTTGTTTCGGAGACAAAAACTAGAAGTCTCATTTCATTTGTACTGTATTCGTCCTCCAGATTGGCGTTGTATGCAGATCCTGTTTCCTACGTAGCGTCTCCTAGAGATGCATGCGAAACTTTTCTGTAAACAAAGTTGATGTTTTTCAGGCGTCAACTGAAATAATGTCTACTTCGAAAAGAACAACGTATATACAGAACGAACTCTTGTAAGTACGATATCGTGCTCTTTGATCTTTACGTCTACCTGTTATTTTTTGAGCCCGACCCGTTAGCTCAGATGGTCATTGCACCGTGCTATTTGGGATTGGAATGCACAAAGTACATATTGGTATAGGTGCAAAGTACGCTCTGTCAGCTAACATGTTTATAAATTAAATTTTATGGATGAAAACGGATGTGTATGGTACCTGAGGTGCCATGAAGATTCCAAAACTCCGCATATTATCACAAGTTGGAGTATAATCATTTTTTTTTTCCTTATGACTTTATGTTTAATTGACGTGGAGATCATTAGCGGCGGGTAAGAGCTTCGAGCAAGGAACGGAAAGGAACTCAACCATCGACGTGTGAAGGAACCATACCAGCATTCTCCTCGAGTGATTTGAAGCAACCATGGAAAATCCAAATCTGGATGGCTGGACGGGAAATCGAACACGCATCCTCCCGAATGGAAGGCCTCACCCACCACACACGGTAGTTATGTTTAATTTCACTCATAATTCTGGGATGCAAATCTGCACCTACTTGGAAGACATATTCAAGTCAAATAGTTTATTACAACTCATTATCGAGCTGATGGTGGTAGCTTAATTACAACGCTCTCCTCACATTCGGATTGACGCAGGTCAGAATCTCCATTCGGCTATCCTGATCTTGGTATTCCATGGTTTCCCAGAATCACTCCAGCTAAATTTCGGGATGGTTTCTTCGAAAGTTCATGGCACAACTCCTTCCCCTTCCTTGCTCCAGTCCTTTCTCGCCTCTAATGATCCCGAAAACAATGATCTCCATTCGGCTATCCTGATCTCGGTTTACCATGGGTTCCCAGAATCACTCCAGCCTAATGCCGGGATGGTTTCTTCGAAAGTTCATGGCCCAACTCCTTCCCCTTCCTTGCTCCAGCACTTTATCGCCTCTAATGATATCGATGACAACGAGACGTAAAGTCATAAGAAAAAAAGGCTGGATTATACTCGGACTTGTGGTAATACGCGGAGCTTTGGAGTGTTCATGGTTCCTCCGGTTTTGAGCTCAAGGTTGCGCGGTGTTGAACAGTTCGTGACGAGGTGCAGACTGCGCCAACTTCAAAGCCTCGCCGCCAGCCCGGGGGATTATTTGCGGTTTAGCGTTCACCCGGCGGCGCGACAACTTCCCGCTGCTCGACTCCGCCAAAAACAAACACCGCCTTCAACACGCTGACGAGAACCAATCCGCTCAACAGTGGAGCATTCAGTGGCCCCTAGTGTTGGATGTAGTGCTGGGAATGGTGTGGAGTGCATAGGAGATTGATTGCCCGAAGGGTAAACCTGCTTTTGTTCATAGCAGAGGAAACAGCAGATTCATATGTTATGGTAACGGGCACACTGGTGCCAGACCACTGCATATACCAGCTGGTACAGTCACTGACAGCGAAGCTGGCCGACCATGATCCGAAGTGTGGTAATATTGCTGTTCATTATGATGTGTTGATGGTTTACTATCTGATTTTAGGTTGTTTGCAGATGACATAATGCTATATAAAAGGATCAAAACAATAAAGGCCTGTGAAAAGCTGCAGGGATATCTCGACAGGATAGCTAGTTGGGTTGGTAAACATGGGATGAAGATAAATGCAAAGAAGAGTCAGCTTATTAGATACACAAATAAAAAACTAAAGGTTGATTATGATTGTAAGGTTGGGAAAGAACTGCTTGTTGAAGACTTGAAATGTAAAAATCTTGGCATTAAATTTGATAACAAGTTAAACTGCGCAGAACACTTTGGGCAGGTGGTAGGAAAAGGTTACAAAATTCTTCACTTGTTGCAGAGAGTGATGAGGGGAAGTACGAAAGAAGTAAAGGAATTGGGTTACAAAACTTTGCTCGAATATGGTAGTGTAGTATGGGACCCACATTTTGAGTATGAAATACAGGAGTTGGAGAAGGTGCAAAGAAGGGCTGTTAGATTTGTTTCTGGAAATTATCGCAGAACGCAATCAGTAACAGATATGATACAAGAGGTGAAATGGGAGTCATTAGAAGACAGAAGGAGGGTGAAGAGGGTCATGGGAGTGTACAAGGCGTATATTGGTGATGAGGCATGGAAAGATATTGCAATAGGTATGAAAAGTAGTGCATCGAAGGGAAAAGATGACCATGACCACAAGCTGGTACTCGATTTCAGGCACAAGGGTGTGGGAAGATTCTCTTTTTTAGGTAAGGGTGTCAGGGATTGGAATGAGTTACCAAGAGAGTTGATTAATAATTTTCCTAAGCCGTAGAGGGCAGAAGTATATGGGGACGGGAAAGGTGGAAAATGGGTGTGTAGGGAAACTACCATCGGAGCGTGCGTTCCAGCGCAGTTAAATTAAATTAAATATTTACCAGAGATGCAGGACTTCGGTAGCCAAATATTTTTAAAGGTCTACTTGATTAATTGCTTAAACTCAATCTATGAAAGACGTATTTCTTTGTGCAGTAAGCAAGGCACATGAAAAGACTTGTATCCAGTTCTGTGTGATTAAATTCTGATAATTCCGCAGTTCCACCGTGCGTTTACAGCGCGTTAATATATATACGTACAAGAAAACTTCTCGAACAGCAGAAGGATGGCACCATGTGTTCCAGAAAACCAAAAATTGGCTGAAGACCAGCGCCAACAATCGATTTTTATTAAATAAAACTTTGAAAACACTGCAACTACTCTTAATGCACTCAAAATTATACTAATGATTTTAAACCTTAAAACAATAATTTCATTGACTTCAATATTGCTCTGGACACGATAAAGGATATTTAGTACTTGAAAATAAGCCGAAATAGGACAGCCATCGCAGATGTAAGTGGCGATACCTTCTTAACGCTATATTTTATGACAAAGCCAATGATGCACTCTCGTGGTTCCGTTAAACCCACCCCCCTCCCCCCTATTCACGGGAGGGCTACCGCGTTAGGTACCGAGCGTTGTGGGTGAGCGGTTACCGCTATGGCCTCGCATTCGGCAGGAAGCCGGTTCGAATTCGCGTCCGGGCATCCAGATTTGGGTTTTCCATGGTTATCCTAGGCGAATCCCGGGATGCTTCCTCGAAAAGGCCATGGCCGAATTCCTTCCCTTTCCTTGACCACAGTCCCATCCCGCCTATAATGACCACGACGTCGACGAGGCGTAAAGCCAAAAGTAAACAAAATAAAAAGAAAACAGGTTAGAACCGGCGGCTATGGTAGAGGCGGATTGTGCAGCAAAAAGAAACCTGTGACCGAGTCATTGCGACCATACGAGCTAACTCTACCGGACTACTGTCTCTTCTGTGCGTTAAATTCCGTATTGATTAGCTGCAAGAAATTATAACGATGGAAGAGAGTCGGGTGATATGGAATACCATTTATATTTTGTTGTACTTATCAGTACTGAAATTAATTTAACACCTAAAACTAACACCAACGCAACCTTCGTTTTGGCTATCATATGGGCCCTGTATCTCATAGAAAAAGCTGTCAAAACATATATTTTTAAATAATAAAAATTAGTTTAAAAAATTTCAATTGGAGGGAAACACGGAATGGGCGGGTAATATGGAACAGAAGGTTTCAAATAACGTAAAATATCTAGAATTGAGGAAAACAGATTTAATGATACATTTTAGCCCACATAGCTTATACAACTTATTGTTTCATGATTCATAGGATAATTTTATATAGAAAAATCGCAAAAATAACTATCTAGATGGGCCGACAGAGGACAACCCAAGCAATTCATCCAGATCTCTCTTCTTCCATCTTCTCAAAGTTCTCTATCGCAAAAGAGGTATTCTGCGTAGGTATTGTTACAGAAGATTATTCAAAGTCCATTTCAAATGATACGTCAGATTCGCCTTCACCACTTGAGTTATTTTTAGAACCGAATGAAAGTTTCTTTGAAAACTTCTGCTTTTTGGGGGATTTCGGAATCTGGATTTTCTTGCACTTAACAATTTCGCCCTTTTCTTTCTTGCTTTCTGGCTGTTTCTCTAGCTCAATTTTATACGGTGAACAGATTAGGACACATCATGTTTCAGGTTTTCTTCCTTGAAGTCTCTTTTGGTGGTGGTGTTGCTGATATATTGATTGATATAAACAAGACATCAAGACAAGGGCGTATCCAGGGCCACAACTAGAGGGAGACAAGATTTGAGCTGGGGGGTTTCAAGGAAGTGGGGTGGAGGATTGAAACATGACGATTTCTTACAAAATGAAACTCAAACCTATTGAGGAAACTATATTTATTATTGATTAATCTAGTAATCCAACCATTTAATCTAAGGACCTACTATGTAGTAAATTAAGATCGTCAGTTATAGTTTGCGTAAACATTAATCGTCTCAGATTCTTAGAAAATTTTTCAATAACTTTGTTTCTCAATATCTCACGGTGTTATATAACGAAATTTCGATGCACACTCGTGCAGTCAATCTTTCTTCTCCCATAGTGCTGCTGAGCCAGTATTTCTCTCATCGAAGCTTACTGAAGGCAACTTGATTTTTCTTCTAGGGTGGGGGAGTGGCCTTCCTCTGCCCCTCATTGGATACATCCATGCATCAAGATGTCGGTGAGCCGTGAAGAGATACATCAGATCATTTGGATATACAAGGAGTAGGCTCAATATATAAGCAACGCAGACCTTCAGACGTATCGATGGACCAGGAACAGATTCGATTGAACTCTGATATGAGTGAGCCAGAGGTAGTTCAGAGGTCGTAGATTGACCAGGAACAGGGTTCGTTACATTTTCAGGGCTAACAGTGAGTGATGAAGCCAGGGAACCTTTACTGGAAAAAGCCTTCTGATTACCGTATCATCTTTGTCGGACTCCATAGCTTTCGCTTCTTTCTACAATCTTCTTTCTTTTCGGATTTTCTTAAAACAAAACATAATTAATGTAAATAATTCAGAAATATTTACTTTCTCATTATTTATTTTATTATTATCAATAATTATTGACAGAACTGTGTTACCGACGTTTAAATTTTATTAAAAATGAATTTAAAGTCAGTAATTATTTTTCGGGTTATGTGAAAACCACAGATTTATGTCGGGTTTAATGGAATGCTGTTGCCCGAACCGCCACCTCGGAAAAAACAGGCTTGGAAATATTATAAAAATGTATGTCAGCCAGGAAAGGTGAACTGTACAACCAACCATTACTATTTAGTACATATTACACTAAGACTAACAATAAACAAAATAAATATAATATTTACATTATAACATTTACTTACTTTATCTTCTTGTTGGTATTTAAGGTATAAACATTTCTTCACTGCTCTTCATCAAAAGAAAAAAAAATAAACAAACAAAACCTCCACTTGGTTTTATTTTTTTATTTTATTTTTTCACGTACCACTACAAATCGAAGTTTTTCTAACAATCTGTGCCGAGCCCACTTTTTTCATCTATCTTCAATCTCTGCCAAAGATCTTCTTCTACACTCACAGTTCATTGTTCAGAGACTTTCATATACACTGCGATAGAAATAACATAAAACGGAAAAAAATATTAATTATTAATCCTTTAATTATTATTAATTCTTTAAGTAGACTGTTTTTCCCTGACAACATACATATTAGGAAACTTACCTGAAAAAATTCTTGAAAGTGTTTGACACCTAACACAGTTCAGCTCCAAAACAATCGACCTTCACAATAAATTATCATAGGATCTTAGGGCAGTAGTTGATGGTACTTATACAGCAGCATTCACCAGAGGAGAAACCTTGGCTATTCCATATTGCTCGACTATTCCACATTACCCGATTCTCCTCTGGATACCAATACGTCGTCTAATTTCTCCTACCATTTCTACACTGTCATTGCGAAAACACCCTTAACAGTGAAAAAAAGAAAGGAAAACGAAACAGATAAATACCAGTTCGTTAGAAAGAGAAATGGAACCGAGCATGGTGGGTGAACGGTTAACGTTCTAACCTCGTATTTTGGAGGACGCGGGTTCGAATACCCGTCTTGGCATCCAGGTTTGGGTTTTCCATGGTTTCCCCAAATCACTCCATGCGAATGCAAGGATGCTTCCTTCAAAAAGGCCATGGCCGAATTCATTCCCGTTCCTTGTCCCGCCTCTAATGACATTAGCCGTCGACGAGACGTAAAAAAAAAAAAAAAAAAAAAAAAAAAAAAAAAAAAAAAAAAAAACTGAAATAGAAATGTCTGAATATTAACCAATAAAATCTGGCGAACATTTTGTTGGCTGTCTGTTAAACTACCGCTGAGTAACATGTGTGTAATTTTCGTCAGGGCACGGAAAACACTTTACTTTTTCGTAACAGTTGATTAATTAGCTGCGACACAGAACGCCCGCATAACTGCACACTGCTCAAACGAGACCGCACGAGAGTACTACACACTGACCATCAAACTCAATCCCCTCTCCCTCGAAACCAAATTCTGTATTTCGTTGGTTTGTTTAAATTAAATACACAGCGACGTGCACATACAAGAGGACATAGAGAGTTTATTAACGTAAAAATATTTGCAATACTTCTTTCTATACAATATTTGATGTCAGAGTGAAATGATGTTGAATAACACTGCCTGGCAAATAAAGTGAAGCATCTAGAAGGGTAGGGGGGGGGGGAAACACAATGAAACTTCACGGATTGGGAGGGTATGTAATGTTATTTCAGTGGTTCCAAAATCGAGTCACATTCACAAAGAACTTGGCAGTATGAGCCCACTTATCAGTGTGACTTTGCACCTCCTCTGGCCTAAATGCAAGCACTGATTGGGTTGGGAAGTGTGTTATTACGTGTCTCGTGGTTTAATTAATATGTGAAACAATTAGTCCACGTTACAGTTCAAATTAAACTTGTTTTTATTTTCATAAGAACATCGAACTTCAAAGATACTGGTCACATGTATATACAAACCCCAGCGATTACATTCAATACTTTTTACATAGATAATACTGCCACACACATTCACAGTACACGCATGGAGCAAAGAAAAGAGAGGAGACCACGTAAGGGACCTTCTCCATACAACGACGTGACGCCGAGTGGAGAGCGGTGGGGTGGGGAGGTCGCCATATTGGTAGGGTCAAGAAACACAGGGAATGTATACGGAACGGAACAATTTCTTCGTTTTTAATCATCGCATTACTAAAAATAAAGTCTGCAGCAAGCTTTGATCCATTTTGATAGTAGATCTTCATTCTTTGGAAACCTGTATCAAAGAAAAAATATTCTATGTATTCGCTACACAGCAGTAGTTCTTTTTAATATGAATAAGTAACAAAACTGTTTGTTCCTAAAGTCCTTAAATTTTGGTTTATGTTCAAATAGATTATATTTCCACATTCCATTTCAGTAATTTTGAAATCTTTGATGGGAAAGATTACAAAATCAAGAAAATTAGGTCTAGACCTATTTAAAAACAGAAGAAAGAAATTTTAAAAATAGCCTAGCAGAATGGTAAGGTCTTTAAAACAATTGAAACCTTCAAAAAAATTCATGGCTTACTCAGAAGATATTGCAATGGTAGTGGATACCTATTTCAATTCGCCAGCAGCATTAGTGCAAGGGGATTCTATCATACTGTGGTGCCACAATCTGATGATGAATTCTTAAGGAACTCGAAGAGACAAATCGAAAATATGTATTGATATTTCGCTTAGTTCTCGAGATATAATGTCTCAAAAGTGAGGTGGTTAGATCGAAATGCAGCCCGGAAAAAAAAAAAAAAAAGTACTAGGCGAGATATCAAAAAATTTTGTTCTTTACTTTCAATTAGTTTCGTTAAGTTACATAAGAATTCATAATCAGATTACGGCGCCACGCTAATGATAGAACTGGCCAGTGCAATTATCTTGCTACCATACATCAAAAGTCGCAAGCTTGTGTCACTAACAACGTGCTCAATAAATTACTAACATCAAATAAATAATTTGTTCCTTATGCTATAAAAAGAATATTCTGCTGCAGGCTGCATTTCAGCCTAATCACAATTTGACTTAATGTTGCCGCTAAAGGGTTAAACGACGGAAATGCAACCAAACACTTTAAACGTATTGGGAATTATATTTCAGATAACAACAAAATGGACTTAATTACGATTACTAGATCGCATATCACAAATAATCACAATTAATTTCATCAAATACTTTCAACACAAATTAGGTACAACTGGACTAAAGCACATATAATAATGTATTCGCTTCATCGCGATGTAAACTTGATCCACATGTGAAAAATAGTAAGATAAAATGGTTCTCTGCATCAGCAAATATTTGATAACACCGTCGTCCTATTGAGAGCTATGAATAAACTTTTTTAACAGGCACTGTAAATCTATAATGACATCTATCATGTCTTGCAGACGCCGCACTACAAATACTTTAAGAACAATAATTTCAACGTGACGTACCTATGAAATGTCATTCCAGGTTGTTTTTTACTTGTTCTGTTTGTGCAACAATGGAAACACAATTTGGCATTATAAAACACCTTGAAATATCCGGACATGAAATGTTCACAGCAGGAAGCTAATGAAAACAGACCAATGTTTTGACCTCACGAAGATGGCGGCTCCGGAGACAGGTTGCTTCACAGTTTAAGCGACACCTGGTCTCCCCTCTATTCCTACCTCCATGAGTACACGTAAAACTGTTCGCTCAAACTGTCTTTGCCGACGTAAACTGTCTCTGTAAAACTGTCTCTGAGTCGCTCGCTTTATATAAGTTTCATTGAAAGTTCTAGAACATTACAAAGGCTTCCGACAGATATTTCTCGAACTTTAACAATGCTTCAACAATTAAAAACATATTAAAAACAATCAAGATTAATACATAATCATTTACAATCATTACGAAATGCTAAAAAATGAAAATTAAAGATATTTAAACACAAAATTCATCACGTAAATCATTTTAAACTGTAGTAAATCATCCTTTAAACATCGTAGCTCACCTTAATATTTGGAATTACAAACATTTAAGCAATTATTTTTCATAGTTCTGTCCTTAAACACGTTAAATGGTATTTACGTAACTTCTTTTCATAAAAGATCTAAAGATTACGCAGACAGTAAGTTCATAGAAGCAAGTGCCGTCTGCGGACGAACAATGTCGGGTACGACAATTCCGTAGTGTGGTATATCTTTGGGGTTACCGTCTTCTGTAATTTTAGAAACACAGCTTGAGATTTTTTCTCATACCACAATAAGGTACTTTTCCTTTTATAAACCTCAAACCAATGTTAAATATCAATAAATCCACTTGGTTTCACTCAGCCTAGAACGAGACGAACCAACCCTCTCGTGGTAGTCGTTCGACACTCTTCATTTGCTTCTAGTAGATTATTGCGATTTTGAGGTTCTCACTTTCGCAAAGTTGGCCAAAGCGAAATTCGACACAGGGGACAGAAGAATGGGAAAACAAAGTGACACAAAGAGGACAAACCTTTTCCTGGCATCAAGACAATTAAGGCAACTTTTTTTTCATTCAGATTAATCACCCTGATCAAAGGAAGTCCTCTTTGTCAGGGTAAGCTTGTACTAATCTCGTTTCCTGTTTTTTTTTTAAACACACGATAATTAACGGCCACTACAAAAAAATAAAGAGGGCTTCTGCTGTGTGTTGTAGTCAAAGCGATGGAACGCTCTAATTTGACGGCGGCGTCCGCCAATCAAACGTCTGTCTTGCGGCTTCGACCGCTACCGACAACTCACTATCTCCAGTATCTAAATCCTGTACCAGACTCAAAACCTTAGGAGGTCACAAATTCTGCGATCGTTGTTTACAAATTTGTATGCTGTTTCTGTCAAAGAGAGACCGTTGTAACGGTGATAAATTAAAACTAACACTTTCACTATTACTACTACTGCACGATTCGCTAATACCTCTTCAGTCCCGAGGTATCATATATGATACCTCCAGGAATTATTTTTTTCTCGGGCCACTGCACAGCTGAACATTTTCTGGCCTATCGTATCATCCACAATATACATCGTGCTTCTCACAGCTCATATGATCCATCTTCTGCTTTTGGCAGCTCTGATTTGGAACTTGGGATCCTGCAGCTGTACAACATGGCTCGTCGAAATAAAGGTAAAGACATATATTTTTTCCATGAAATAAAGTAACATGAAGCAGTAAAGTTGTGTGTATAATTTTCCTGCTTGACTTCCGAGATATCATATATATACAATCTAAAAAAAATTAATTATTGATTTAAAATTTTTTTATGGTCATTCATTGTTAACTAGCATTAACAAAAAGTAAATAACACAATAGTATTTATTAATGTTTCTCGGGAAACAAACCGAGTAATATTTATGCACAATATTTCGGCGACAAATTATCCGCCGCCATCTTCAGGTGCAGTTGTAAGCCTTGAAGTCTGTCTTGAGCGTGTTGTTTGAAAACTGTCATGGCAACGACAGAAGTTGTTATGTTGCCTAGGCTTACAACTGCACCTGAAGATGGCGACGGAGTATATTGTCGCCGAAATATTGTGCATAAATAATAATATTACAAGGTTTGTTTCCCGAGAAACATTAATAAATAAACAACGCCGAGAAAAATTGCATTCATTTATAACACAACAGTAGTTCTCTTGCGCTTTTATTTTGAGCTCGGAACTGAAGAGGGGTAGTGGGAGGCGATGGGTGCATTGCACATATCGTAATTTTTAATCGTTTGTGCACGGGAAGGAACATACGGGATATGGCAGGAGGCGGCCATGGGCTATTTTGTGGAACCATCAAGGCATTCGACTAGAATTCTCTAGCAGGGTTTCTCAGACTTATAGATCCGGCCTCCCCAGGCAATGGCGAACCCCCTTTAAAAAAACAAAGCTTTATATATATATATATATATATATAAACAAAAAAACAAGGATTTTTATTTTGCAAAAGTAATACAGTGACAAAGAGCACAATTTTATTAATTAATGTAATTGATGGGCACGTTTCTTGCGTCAGGTTGAGTCATTTTAGGAGCATTTAGCTCTTGTTAAGTCTAAATTTACCTCTGTGCGTGTTGGAAACTAGAGACACCCAGTCAGCCGCCATAACGTAAATCTTGTCGCGAACCCCCTACGATCAACTGGCGAAAGCCTTGGGCTTCGCGTACCCCACTTTCAGAAACCCTGATCTAGAGATACCATGGAAAACATGGGTCCGGATGTCTGGAGCTGTCTCGAGGGCTATTCCTATCAGATTCGAGGTTTTTTTTTCACTCACTCGGTAAATGCTTCCTACCCCATTCCCTAATCGCTCGTGGGAAAAATGAATATATAAAAAATCGGTTCTGGCCCTGATTTCTCTCTCCTTATTTTCTCGGTCTTCCTGGGTATGAAAGTTGCTGGTAGTAAAATGTGTTTGCTGTCATTCTGAAATTGATCTGTCTTGAAATTTCCAATTAGTTTCTGACGAGCGCAACGCCTACAGTGTTGCAGATCTTCCCAATTCAACCCTTTTAACATCACACTTGCGCTTTCCCTCTACGTATATATTCCTCTCACGCTCAAACTCTTGCTGTCGCAAGTTATATCGGAACGAGACGAATCATAAATCCGCCATGTTAGGCATATTACAAATGAATCGGGAGAAAGTGGGTTCGAACCTCCGTCCATAAATCGAAATTTCGGTTTTCCATGGTGTTCCGAAATAACTCCAAACGAATGCCGCAATGGTTCCTTCAAATTCCCTCCCGTTCCTTGTCCCACATCCTCTCATTCCTCTAATGACCACGGGATAGACGAGACGTCGAAGTAATTAGAGGCGAGATAGGTCTGGGGACGACGAACGAAAATGAATTCGACTATGTACTTTTTGAAGGAAGCATCCCGGCATTCGGCTGGAGTGATTTGGGGAAACCGTGGAAAACGCAAATCTGGATGCCTGTACAGGGATTCGAAGCGGCGTCCTCCCGAATCGGCTACCGATAGGATGTTTGCGGCATGACAAATGGAACTCACATCGAACCAAAATGCCACTTTTATGTGAAACTTGAAGTTGTTTGATACAAACTGATTCATCTACCGATTCTATTAGTTATCTCAATAAATTTCTATATCATTCCAAAGTTGTAAAGTCCTTTTTTATTTTCCCTGTGATATTGTGTCATTTACCGAAATCGACAAACAAAAGAATTTAATGATAATCGCTTTTTTACATAAAAAAAAATGTATAGGAAGAGACATTGTAAATTTGAAATAAATTTCCGTTAGTCAACACTCTTCCCTACTTTGTGTATTCACTTCCTTAGCTATTTCATTTGAACAACTTTAAAGAAAAAAGTTTTTTGTACGTGGAGGTGTGTGAAGGAATGGTTAAATGGTCGAATGCTTTTCACTGACTAACTATAAAACTCTCGTACGAAGCCATTTGAAGCACAGTAGTTGGCGGGTGTTTTGATTCGTTACTAATTAATCACATGTGTAGAATACTAGTTGTGTGAGAGAAGTAATAGACTGATTTTTTAAGTCCCAAAGTTTTTTTTTTTTTTCAGACAGCAATATTATCGCCTTGAAATTAGTTTTCTTGGGCAGCCATAGACCGGTGGAATCGTTTCCACTCTTGGTAGCAGCGCTAGAAGGTTTCAACTGGTAGGGTGGGTTAAGTGGTCGGTCACAGACTTTTGAATGTTTTCTGGAGTTCCAAAATGCCGTCCTTTTAAGACATGTTTCAATTGCGGGAAAAAGAAAAAAGTTACCAGGACTTAATAAATCAGTTGTATAGGGGGGCTGACGAACAACAGGATGCGTTGTGATGACAAAAAATCACTGATAGAAAAAGCCGTGTGACACAGTGCATTGTCTTGATGAATCATCCGCTTGTCTGCAATGTCTGCAAATTTAATGTGACGGTGAAAGTGTTTTAATTTAACTATTAACTCATCATCCGTATCGTTAAACTACCGTCAGATCTCACAAGATCTCTCACATGCTCAGCGTTTTCCTGTTTTTGAAGTTGAAGCTATTCCTGAGCAAGGTTGATCTTCAACGTGTTCTCGGCCTTCCAAAAATGATTTGTGCCAGCGGAAAAATTGTGCCCTTGATAAGCAATATTTCCCATAGGCCTGTTTCAACTTTTCGTAGGTCATATTCGCGGATTCCCCAAGTTTAACACAAAACTTAATTGCACTACGTTGCTCTAAATTCAGATGATCCATTTTAGTTATACACAACTTCACTGATGGCGCCTGTCAAAAATAATGTGTTGGCTGAACGGAGTTGAAACTCTGACTGAACATGTGGAAGGGATGTACAAACCGGTCTAGCACAGACCGGTAGACACAGCGTTGCAAGATCGCTAGTAGTGTTACCAATCTTATTACTTTTCTCACACACCTGGTAAGTACAGTGGATAGTGAACTGAGATAGTTTAACAGTCAGGCATCAAATTTCCCTCCTGAATTTACCAACTAATTCTGAAGCATCCACTTTCATTTAAGACGTTAAGAATTTTTTTTTTCCTCTCTGAATCCTATTTGGTTTTTACTTCTATTCTTCATGGCTGCCATGTTCGTTTTCCATTTATTTTTTTATTTATTTACGTCTTGCCGACGTTCAGGTCATTAGTGATGCAGAAGGACTTGCAGCCATGAACAGGGAGGAACTCGGCCATGGCTTTCGAAGGGAGCGTCCTGGAATTCCCCTGGACTGATTTCGGGAATCCTTGGAACAGCGACATCTCACTGGCTTGACGGGGATTCGAACCCTCTTTCTCTCGAACGCGAAGTCAGAATCTCACCGCTCACCGATCAAACTCCGTGAAAGACCAGTAACATAGGGAATAGTGAATGGGTGGTTCGTCTGATTCGCATTGTGCTTTACAGCGCCACCATCCAGGACGCCACGTGGGTCCTGGGTTCAGACCCTGGTCCAACCCAACCGCCATCCCCCGTTACGAGTGTTGCGTATGTTTCCCCGCGGTAACTCAAATATTCTACCACACGAACTGTAACTAAAACAAACAGAATGGCAAAAAATCACAATTGCACAAACGCTACCTGGATTAGAAATAGATGATAACATTATTTACACTGCATTGGGAAACATTTTACAAAAGAAAAGAACAGATTTGTTTATTAAAAGGAAATTGCGGGATCGGAAAAGACACAGATTAATGAGTTTCTGGAATTCATGAATCTAATAATATTTAAGGCTGATGACATGAGATAAGTTTAAACTGATTCTGATTGGCTGCCATGAACGTGCAGTCTACGACACCTCCGTTATTTACCATTAGTAAAGGTTGTGGCTGTTAGTGCTGGTACAGGCATGGCCTATTACGACTGCTTCAAGATCTTAATAAGTTCGGAAACATTCAGATCAGTTTGAATTTTCTCTTCTAGCTCTCTTCACATTGTTGAGTGCTTCGTTACATCCTGATCTGATCACTTAATGAAAGCGGGTGCCAGGATTAACGAAACGCAAGCTACTGATAAAGAAGTGTAAAGATACTTAGATTCTCGCAGTTGGTTATTAACTATAGATGTACTTATTAAAAGTATACAGCAATGAGAGTTATCGTATAATTTCGTATTCACTAGACGTCTGTAGGCAATTTTCAAACTAGGCTTTTTTTTTTAAGAACACGTTTAGGAAGTATATAATTAATATTTATTTCCATATTCTAAATATGTTCATTACTCATCCACATAATTTCCTTTCTGGCATACTGTTTTTTAATTCCGACTTCAAAGAAATCTGCTGGCTGCAAAGAAGCTCAGGTCATGAATGCAATTCGTCGTCGTTCAACCGTTGGCTTTAAGTTCCGAAACAGGTGAAATTCGCTGTATTCATGGTAAGGGTGCTTGAATTTTATCACAATATCAACCAAATATTCATAAATCAGAGAAGGTCATCATCATGCACATTAACCCAGAAATCCAACGTCCATTCAGTGTGTATTCCGGGTGGCCTGATCCGAGATGTGGAACAGGACATCCCGGATGCCATAGAGGGGACGGGGTGTAGCCAACTACAGATTGTGGCTCATGTCGGCACCAATGATGCTTGTCGCCTTGGGTCGGAGGTTTTCCTCTCTTCCTTCCGGCGGCTGGTTGAAAGGGTGAACTCTGTGGCCAGTGACCGCAAGATATCGGCAGAGCTAACCATCTCTAGCATCGTAGACAGAGTTGATTGTTCAGAGACGTATAGAGTGGTTGAACCAGAGACTACGACGTATCTGCGATGACATTGGCTGCCGATTTCTCGATCTTCGCCATAGGGTCGAGTCTTGTAGGGTTCCCCTTAATAGGTCAGGTGTGCACTACACACGTGAATTAGCTACACGGGTGGCAGGGGCCGTGTGGAATGCATTGGGTGATTTTTAGGCTGAGGGAGGAAGACCCGAAACACGAAATTCAGTTACGGGCAACCCAATCAGATGCAACACCAGAATGTAGGAGCAATGTAAAAAAATCTCGACAGTTAAAAGTTCTCGTAATTAACTGTAGAAGCTTTTGTAACAAACAAACGGAACTTGAAAGCGTTATTTGCAGTACAGAAGCGGATATCGTTATCGGTACAGAAAGTTGGTTGAAACCGGAAATATGTTCCGCCAAAACTTTTAAAGATAGCATGAACGTTTTTCGTAAAGACAGATTATATTCTCATGGAGGTGGGGTATTTATAGCTGTGAGTAAATTTCTCCCATGTAATGAAATAGATGTCGATACGATCTGTGAAATCATATGGATTAAACTCAACGTTGCTGGGTCAAAACTCATCATAGACGCCTTCTACCGTCCACCCGATTCCGACATAGCTATCGTCGAGGAGTTAAGAAATAATGTAAATAGTATAGCTAGCCGTTTTAAGGATCATGCTATGATTCTAGGAGGCGATTTCAATCTGCCTTTTATTCACTGGCGTAATTACGTTCACATCACAGGTAGCAGGGATAAGGCAGCTTCTGAAGTAACTCTCGAGTTGTTGTCAGCTAGTTAATGAACCTACGTGGTGTCATAACGGTACCGAAAACATTTTAGACTTGCTGGTTACCAACAGGCCAGAATTATTCACCGACATTTCAACGACCACAGGAATAAGCGATCACAAAGCGGTAATTGCGACTATCAAATTAATGACCAAGCGAAAAAGGAAAAAAGAGAGGATTGTATACAGATTCAGTAAGGCCTCAAAGGGGTGTTTTAGAACCTACAGTACCTGTGGAATAATTACCATAACTTCAAGTCAACAAAGGACAACGTTGAAGAGATGTGGCATCGTTTTTTACGTATAGTCAGGGAAGGAATGGAAATACATATACCAAAGCGGACAATAAAGGAGAAGAATGATCCACCGTGGTACACATGCGAAGTCAAAAGATTACTAAAAAAAAAAAAAAGGAAAATACACGCATGTTCAAGAAGGAAGGGGTGTCGCAGCGATTTAGAAACCTTAGCTGATTTAAGAGGACGTATTAAGAATGTAATTCGCGAGGCCTTTAACGATTTTCACTCCAACTCTCTCTCTAAGAGTCTCAAAGAAAACCCAAAGAAATTTTGGTCGTATGTACGAAAAGTTAATTGTACCAACAGCAATATTCCAGCACTAATTCGTGAAGGTTCCGAGGTTAATGAAAGCCGCGATAAAGCTAACGTACTAAATACTGTATTCAAAAATTCATTTACAAATGAACATAAGGATAGTATTCCCGTTTTCCCACGCCGTGGCGGGTCGGTGATGGAATCATTACGAATAGATACTGCAGGTATCGTTAAGCAATTAGAGCTCCTGAAGTGGGGGAAAGCACCGGGCCCGGATGGAATTCCAGTAAGAGTATTTTCAGAGTATGCTGCAGAAATCGGGCCATTTCTGTCTGATATATTCAGTAAATCATTAGAAGAGCGGAAAGTACCTTCAGACTTGAAAATCGCGCAAGAAACTCCGATTTTCAAAAAATGTGATCGAAGTGATCCTGGAAACTATCGTCCCATATCTATAACATCAATTTGTAGTAGAGTTATGGAGCATATTATATGCTCGAACAATATGAATTTTCTAGATGATAATAATTTGCTTACAACAAATCAACACGGATTTCGGAAGAAAAGATCATGTGAAACACAGCTGGCCCTATTTACACACGACGTAATGAAAGTTATCGATGCAGGTTCACAAGTAGATACAATTTTTTTAGATTTCCAGAAAGCTTTTGACTCTGTGCCACACAACCGCCTTTTAGCGAAGCTTCGAGCGTACCGTATATCGGATCAGCATTGTGAATGGATAAAGGATTTTCTAACCGGTCGGTCGCAGTATGTTGTCGTTGAAGGAGAAAGTTCTTTTAATCTAGATGTTACATCGGGTGTACCTCAAGGAAGTGTAATAGGACCACTGCTTTTCTTAATTTTTATAAACGATCTCGTAGACAAAGTGAAAAGCCTTTTCAGATTGCTGATTATGCAGTTATTTATAGGAAAGTAAGAAATTTGGCCGATTGCTTAGAAATTCAGCGCGTTTTGGATGTTATTTTGGCTTGGTACGCTGAGTGGCAATTTACTCTAAATTGTAAAAAGTGCAAGACAATGAGCATAACTAACAAAAATAATCCAATTGTTCAGAAATACGAGTTAAACAATACAGTTATTGATATGGTCGATTCTATGAAATATTTGGGAGTAACAGTGCAAAGGAACATGAAATGGGACATACACATTACTTCGTTAGTAGGTAGAGCAAATTCTAGGCTGCGATTCATAGGTCGAATCTTGAAAAATTGTAATGAACAAACCAAGGAGATAGCGTACAAATCTCTTGTGCGTCCACATTTGGACTATTGTTGTGCCATTTGGGATCCGTTTCGTAAGGGGTTGATCGAAAGTATAGAGAAAGTACAGAGAAGAGCCGCTCGATTCGTGACCGCTTGCTACAGTACAGAACTGATTAGTAGACTAGGCTGGGAGTCTCTGGTAGATAGACGACACACGTTTCGTATAAACTTATTGGTAAACATGCGTACTCCCACTTTCACTTTTGAGTGTAGTGAAATACTTCTTCCACCAACCTATTTGAGTCGGAAGGACAGGAAGGATAAGATTAGAGAAATAAAGTGCCGCACTGATTCTTATATGAATTCTTTTTTCCCTTGTACCATTAGGGATTGGAATGCACAGCAAAGAGATTAGCTTTGGTGCTGAGCACCCTCTGCCACCCACAATTTTGTGAATTCCAGAGTATATATGTAGATAACCCGCCCGTCCTAGAATATTCTCATTCACTACAGAACTTTATTATCACTCACAGTTTTATCACAAGGGTTTGGATATTTATGACAAAAAAAGGGGGGAAATATGCACGCAAATGTAACCTTAAAACGGAAAAGTAAGAAAATATGACCAAACATTTAAATTTACTATATGTGACAACATGCTCAATTGTACTTCATTTATTTTGTGCAAGGTTTACAGGAATGAAAGGATAATCCTGCAACCTCACATAGGTCACATCATGTCTTACTACGGTATATGACAAATTTTTATTTTATGGGAAAAGTTTCACCAGTTTATTTTTTTAAATATTTTTTTGGAAACATGTGTTCAGTTTATTCCTAGCCATTTCTACAAATTACGACTTTTTAACCCTGTTTTTTTTTTTTTTTTTTTTTTTTTTTTTAAGTTACTCAAAGATATTTGAGTCGTCTAAAACAATGTTCTTTTTTCCTTAAAACTTTTAGAAACTTTATAAAAAATCTTAAATCTTATAATTAATTTATATTTTTTTTTTTTTTTTTTTTAGTTCAATCTGCTAAAAAGACAATTGTGAATTTTAAACATATAGTAAAAAAAAATTATAATAATGATTTTAAAAAGATATTTTTAAGGTTTTTTTTAACGTTTTAAGAAAAAAATAAGAAATAATTGTTTTGATGACTCTAACGTCCTTACAAAAAAAAGGGTTTAAAAAGTCATAATTCGTAGAAATGGAATGGAAAAAACTGAACAAAGTCATATGTGTCAAAAAACATCTAAAAAATCAATAGTTGGAATTACGGAGAGATTTTTACTTAAATAAAATTTGAATACTCTCGCAACAGGGGCCGCAAGTAACAGAATATTACGTAGTCCTTCTGCCTGTGTCAGTAGGATCGGGGCGCTTTTCGAGCTGAAAATGTACCAGCGTGAAGCGGGCCTCGAGTTGGGCGTCCAGTATCGGCCGAGTACGGCAGGGCGGCGGCACGCAGAAGTCGTCGTTTCTCAGCATTTAAACGTCACAGCCGGGACAGGTGGTGTAAAGACTTTCACACACAAACACTGCGGAGGTCACACACTGCTGGCAGTGCAGCCAGTGGTCAGCGTCCAGTGATGGCCACCACGGAAGTGCCAGGTCCAGGCGGGAGACGGAAGTTCCGCGTTGTCAGCTATGTGGATCCCGACATGGAACATCCGAGACACATTATTTATTATTATAATTACTAGCTGATACCCGCGACTTCGTACGCATGGATTAAGAATTTCTTTGCCGGAATTGAATATACAAAGTTGTTGGTAAAGAAGGATTGATCCAAAGCAACACCGAGTCGGCATAATATGACAGGAAAGCAATCACTATATCATCCTACCTTCGAACCCGTCTTTTCGAGAAAATCAGTTTCCAAAGTATTTAAGAACAGAAAAACAAATGGAGGTACGGAGATGTGTGTGTGTGACGAGGGGGGACTGCGAAGTTTTCTCTGATGATGCCCTATCCCTCATAGGCGAAACGCCTCTGAGATTAGATAATTACAAAAAAAAAAAAAAAACGGTTATCGGACGACAAGCCCAGCAAGCCGGTGGTTAATAAGCTTGCTTGTGAAACAAAAACAAGCCTCTGAAATTAAATAATTAAAAAAAAGTTACCAGACAGTATTTAATTTACATCCATCTAACAAGTAAATGTGGGAGAACTTCCAAATAATTCTCACTGACAGTGCTCTATTCCACAGAGCAAAAATGCCTCTGAGATTAAGTAATCAAAAAATAGTTTCCAGACGGTATTTCATTTACAGCCATTTAACGAGCAAATGTGGACGAACTTCGAACAAACGATTCGAAAATATATCAAAGTGAACGCGACGCTGCTGGTTGGAGAGGGAAGCGACTGGTTTTGCTTGGGTGGCGCAATCAACACGGACCACGGCGCTCGTACCTGTTCTATGAATGTCTATTGTGTCGGCCCACATTGTCCCGACCAACTAAATTCTGCCGTCTCTACCTGCGTGTCAGCATATCATTCGATTCCGGGTGTGCTGAGCGCTCATCTCTATGCATAGTCTAGCCACCCCCGCACTGTAGATAAGGCGATTATATCACTAATTATCGAATGTCCCTCCATATTCATTCTCCTCCTGCAGTCAACTTGATGGCGTCCCGTCACAACCAGTAAATAACATTTGTTACAAAACGCTACGAAAAAAAAAAAAAAAATACAGTATGCTACAATTTGCCGATGATATTGCTCTGTTAGTAGAACAGGATCTTGAGTGGTTACTGAATGGCATGGACAAAATACTGCAGAAAGATTTTGGACTAAAATTAAACCAAGGAAAGACAAAAGAGATGAAATGTAGCGGAAATGATATCAATACTGGTAGACCGAATATAAAAAATAAATCGGATGCAATAGGAGAACCGAGTGTGGTGGTGTAACGGTTAGCGTTCTGGCCTCGCATTCGGGACGATGGCGGTTCGAATCCCCGTCCGAGCATCCAGATTTGGGTTTTCCACGGTTTCCCCAAATCACTCCGGGTGAATTCTGGGATGGTTCCTTCAAAAGGCCATGGCCGCATTCCTACCAATTCCTTGCCCCCCATCCTTTCCCGTCTCTAAACATCTCGCTGTTAAGAGACGTTAAGCAGTTAAAAAAATGCAATAGGAGAGGTAAGTGAATTCTTTTATCAACAGTGACAATAGTTTTGTTGAAAAAGAGAAATCTTTTAGATTCATATATATATATATGACTCAGAAATCACTTTTTAAACTCTATGTGTAGAGCAAAGCATGTTAGCGAAGCACGGATTTTAGGAATAGTAGAAAGAAGGAAAACCGAAGAATTTGAAATGTGTTGCTTTTGAAGAACGCTGAAAATCAAGCTGACCTATAAAGTACGACATGAATTGTTTTGGAAGTGACGATTGAGGAATGAAGTTAGTGGAAGAGATACAGGATTCAAGGACACATTTAAGGCATGCTGGATTGGTTAATTTGTTAGTGGAGGTAACAGTCGAAGGTAAGAAGTGTAGAGGAAGACAGAGATTAGAATATATGAAGCAGATAATTGTAGACGTAAGTTGTAAAGGGGCACAATTTCTCCTAGTCTTCATGACTTCTGTCTTTCTTTGGCCTAAATTCGCTCCAGTTTCTTTTCACCGTAATCAGTTTTTGGCATTCAATAATTCTCTGTCTTGTCAGTGAAGAGAGCAAATTTAGGAAATAGCAGTGTTTTGTATCTTATTCTGTTAATTCATGTGACACATAATTTTAACATCAATTTATTGATTCCTCCCCGTGCGTAGAATTTAAATTTTAAGGGGTGGATAAGTCACAACTCTGATTAGCTGTGTCAAATTAAGATATTATACAGAAAAATCATCAGATTTTACTTGTTATTTTCACTACGTGCATATATTCATTCATACTAGATGTTAGAATACTGGTAGATACCAAATTTCTCCATCTTATTATTTACATTGGGCTATTGTTTCTCGCACTCATTTTGTAGTACTTATAAGATAAATAGTATCATAACTTTAGTTCTACTAATTCCCCTTTGTGCATTTGTTCATTATTATACTCGTCATTGAAGTATCAGCGCTATTATTAAATTGCACTTTAAACAAACGTTATCCATCTGTGTAACTTGTCTTAAAGGTGAAAGAGGGCTGGCTGGAATCAGGCTACCAGATTATATAGTTGGATACAAAATGTGTGTAATATAATTATCATCTTTATCTAGTTTTCATAGGAGATTGCCTTGTATGACTGGATATGGAAGTAAGATTTTAATATCTATAACTTTTTACATAACTACTCATTATATTTCATTTTTCAAATTTTACAACTTTTTTTTTTTGTGACAGAACTGATCCCGTGATATTTTAACAAAGATTTTTATATTTGTAACTGACTATAGTTCAACAGTTCATTTTGTATAATAAGACTTGTTTTTGCACAATTTCATGGACCCAGCGATAGAAAACAAGTTGAATCAGCTAGCTGGAAGTGATCTCATATAATTTCTTAACATTTAACCCAGTAGTATTTTCATGAAATGAAAAAAACCTTTTTATTTGGCTTGTGAGAATCCTGTTACCTTAGTTTATCCAGTTCCTAATATATATATATATATATATATATATATACATACCAAAAATTGAGTATTTTTATGTATGTACATAAATTACTCGATTGATGGGAATCATTTCTAGAAAAAAAAAAAAAAAGAAAAGGATAATCACTGGATAAGCGACGTATATAAACCAACAATTACAAAAAACTATAAACTTTTGAACAAACAAAACTAGTTTGAAAAAGAAAGCCTCTACAATCCGTCCAGAAGCAGACTGCAAAGTTAAAGCTAAGTTTACGAAACTATACTTTCAGTAGAATATTTTCTTCGTCTTTCAACAGTCTCTCGATTAATTTGATGTAATCCGACATCCCTTACTATGTTGCGCTAACCTCATCTCCTCAATATACCCCTTAGAATCTACGCCCTCAATTATCTGCTTCATATATTCTAATCTCTGTCTTTCTCTACAGTTCTCACCTTCGACTGTTCCCTCCATTAACAAGTTAACCAATCCCGCATTTCTCAAAATATCCATAATCCTGTCTCTTCTTTCTGTTAGACTCTTCCACAAAGTTTTTCTTACCAACCATTTCGAAAACACTTTTATTTGTCCACTTAATTTTCAGCATTCTTCTGCAGCACCACATTTCAAATGTTTGAATTTTCCTTCTTTCTGGTATTTCTAAAGTCCATGCTTCACTACCATGAAGTGCAGTACAACACACATAGAGTTTTAAAAATTTCTTTCTCATGAAGGCTCTTTTTTCTAGTACTATTCTGCTTTTAGCATCATTCCTACATCGGCCATCAGTTTTAATTTTACTTCCTAAGTAACAGAATTCTTTAATTTCTCTCTTTTGTATTTAACCTACTATTATTGGTATCACTTCTGCTATATTTAATCACTTTTGTCTTTCTTCGGTTTATATTTACTCCAAAATCTTCCTTCAATATTTTGTTCATGTCCTTCAGTAACTTCTGATATCTTCAGTCTGTTCTGCTATAGTATATTGTACAAGTTAAAATATCCAAAGGCTATTCATGTTGAATACCATTTTTTACCTTCTATCCAGCTAACTAAGGATCTCGTGCTACCGGCTGCCTGTTTATTAAGGTGCCAGTGTGAATAATGCGAAAGGGGAGGAGGAATGGCCTTTTGTCCTGCAAGAATCCAAACCAGCAGGGAAAAAAAGAAAGAAACTGTTGTGTGTATTTATTTCTGTGTACTTTTTTTCACATTTGAGGGATGAGGTACGATGAAATTATATTGCATCTGTGCTGTAAATATGAACTTTGTTCAAGTTGTTTTCGTAAAAAAATGATAATTATAAAAAAGTACAATTCACTAGATTACAGAGTATTGCTTCTGGCTTTAGTCTGTATTTACGGGTATTATATCGGAGAACGTCTGGGTCGAATTTACACCGCGATACAGTAAATGCATTATTGCGCTCGTTTAGTTCAGTTGCAGTTCATACTGAAGGTGTGCGATGAAAGTAATTGCGTGCTATGCGCACTAGGAATCCTGAAGTAGAAAATGCCGTAATTTCACGAAATGTGATTTGCTAAGCATTTCAAGTGTTTAGGTGTATCTACATCGTTGATTTTGTGGCGGCACTATTAACGGAGGCTGTGATTAAGTTAAAATGGAAGCTGGACTATAATACTCTTGATTCAGCACAAAGCACTCGGAATTTAGTGATTATCAGTAATTAATAAGCTGCTATCATGAGCACCATATGAGTCACGACTTGTATCGCGATTTAAATTACTCCCGTACATCTTGGGCAAAATTATCAGACAACAGTTTTCTAGTCAGTTTTCGTCAATAAGGGAGCGTCCATAAACCACGTAGCTACATTTTGGCCTCCTGTGAATCCCCCCTCCCCCCATGTAGCCCGACGTGGCTTTTGCCTGTAACACCCCCCACCCCTTTCCCTCTTGGTACGTAGCTTTTTCCCTATTGGTTCCAGAAGACATTTTGTACTGTTTTCTCTTGTTAGACTATCGTAAATTACATATGGAGGTAATTAAATGAAGGAAATAAATATTCACATGCTGTTGTGTATTCTGTACCTTATTTGAACAGTGACAAATAATATGAAAGAAAATCTACATAGCTTGGCTCAGAAACCATCCCCCCCTTTCCCCACCTATCCCAACGTAGCTTTCTATCCAACCACCCTCCCTCCCCTAGACCGAGGCACGTGTTTTATGGACTATCCCTAACTAGCTTCTCAGCTCGGCAAAAATGATGAGTTAATCGGCGATATACTATTTCATTATTATTATTATTATTATTATTGCAGCTATCTCAATCCTTTTTTCAGGATGTAGCCTCTTTAAGCCTAATGAGCTATATATTAGAATTTAATTCTACATAGTGTTGCTGTAGTTCTTTCCAGGCCGATCGATCCTGAGCCACCCTCTTCCAGTTCACGCCTGTAACTCGACGTATATCCTTATCCCAGCGATCCGGGGGTCTTCCTCTTGCTCTTTTCAGGTTTCTCGGTATCCAGTCCAGCACTACCGTAGTCCATCTTTCATCTCTTTTGCGAGCAACATGACCGGCCCATTGCCATTTTTGGGTCATGACTCTTTTTAAGATGTCTGTTACTTTAGTTATTGAACGGATGTGCACAGCCCTTTTCCTGTCTCTTCTTGTAAACCCTAGCATTGCTCTTTCCATACTTCGCTGGGCAGTTCTCAGTTTTTGCTTCGTGTGACTATTTAGGGTCCAAGTCTGGCAGGCATATGTGAGGACCGGTAATACACATTGTTCAAATACCTGTTTTTTAAGATGTATTGGCATGTTCGATTTAAAAACTATGGAATTTCTTCCATATGCTCTCCAGCCCAGCTTTATCCGTCTGTAGATCTCAGGCTTTGAGTCACCATTCATATTGATCAGTTGGCCAAGATAGATGTACTGATCTACGAACTCAATACCAGAATCTTTCATGTCCGCCTTGTCTTTATCTTTTTCTGCCCATTTGTTTTGCATGATTTCATAGCTAAAAAAAAAAAAAAAAAAAAAAAAAAAAAAAAAAAAAAAAAAAAAAAAAAAAAAAAAACTACTGAAAATACTGATGCATTTTTCAATGTGCAAAAATGTTGTTAATAACTAACTTCTAGGCTCGTCGAAAATGACTCAGATTTCTGGCTGATGACTTAATTTAATTTAAAAAAAACCTAGAAATATATTTCCTCCGTTGTAAAGACGAATGATAATATTTATGCATGAAAACGAAGCAATCAGTGAATATTATGAAATGCTCAACATTGAATGAAATACATGTAAACAAGACGCAATTAATAAACAAAAAAAGCAATTAAACATGCTGGTGCACGTCTCACTGTTTCAGAATGGTGACTTCTCTCGACGAAAATGTCGCGACCCTGCTGTGTGATGTCATTACGTAATTATTAACGTTCTACGCAAGCGCAGAACGTTCCGGCGCATGCGCAATGATCAAGCAGCTCGTAACGTGTAACTCTCGACAGTAACACATTTCTCCTTACCACGTCCAAAGAAGTTTCACATTGCAAACTTTCCGTCCGCGTACCTTTAATACTTCTCATTGATTCAGTCGAACTTCTTTCTTCGCCGAAGATTGTCTGCATTCAGATCTCGATAAACTATTTGCTAACGGAAGTTAGTTGGGGACAGTAATAAGAACAGATATAACCGACTAGATGATGTACCCCACAAAATATAGTTATATTCTGGACAGATTCACCAATTTGATACAAAGGCCCACACTCGAAATTGGTACACATATTTAATCAAGTTCGTAAAACTGTCTAACGAGCAATTGACCTGGACTTACTATCCACATGGTAGAAATCAAACAATTCCATATGGTTTTCCCACTAGTGATTATAATTATCAGCAATTCGTCGCCGTTATAAGGCAATTGCAAACTTCCTTTCATGTCATAATTAACTTCGCTACATTACCGTTGCGAGAGAGATTAATTGGCAGAGAGACACAAAGAGAGAGAGAGCAATATAACATGGATTCACATGATACCGGCAATCACGGTACGCCATCACACGGAGCGAAAAAGCGAACTGACCAACTGAGAAACACTGAGCAAAACTGAGAACGTTTTTTTTTTCGCTACCTCAACGGTTTTTGTGAACAGTTCCGCTACTGTTTGTAGCTTAATCTGTATGTTCAATTTGATGCTTTTGGATTCATTGATGTTGCGCTTTAGGGGATAATCAGGCTATGGTCGGTAGGACCTTAATAGGAACCCCTTATTATATATATTTCATATATATTTCACATTCTTATTACACTTACTCAGGAATCCACAGGGTTCACAATAATACTTAATGGCACCTTGTATTTTTGCCAGGTCATAGGTACAACCGTACCTATAGACTCTAGTCTTGGAACTTCGTCGCGGGCTTCCTCTATCTGTTGAAGAATTTTTCGGTTGATTGGAAGATTTGTGTATGGATATTTGGAATATTTGTGACGTCATGGAGGAGCGCTGTTGGAGTGAAGTAACTTGCCCGTGTGATCATTCGGAGAGCCTTATTCTGCAGTCTCTGAATATGCATTCTGTTGGAGTGGCTGGTCGTTCCCCAAGCTTGGCAACCATATAAGATGAGAGGAACAATGATTGATTTGTAAATGCGGATCTTGGTTGATAAATTTAGGTTGTCGCTCCTCAGGATTGGTGCAATGTTCATCGTAACTGCTAGCCCTTTTTTTTCTCCGGTCTAGCACATGTTGACGAAAGAGAAGTTTGTTGTCAAGTATTATGCCCAGATATCGAGTCTCTGTCAACCATGCAAGCTTGTGGCCCATTGTTTCTAGCTGTTTTTGGAGTACTGGTCTTTTCCTTGAGAAATACATTGCAGAACATTTCGTAGGGCTGAGTTTGACATTATTGTATCCACGGGGCCTTAAATACACCCCAGTTAACTGTACTCTGGTGGGCAGGTCCTTTTGGGAGGAAATATACCAACATTGGCTTTCTAACTGAAAGTTGCCGAGTGTAATTTCTCTGCCATATGGAAGAAAGCACAGGGTTCCACAATTACTGCCCCACCACGGAGAGGAAAATTTGTGTTCGTGGGGTTGGCGACAGACTGAACTTCTCCGGGCAAAACGAGGAGGCGGGACCCAGTAAAACATACGAATTCAGTAAGCTAGGATTTATGGGAATAAGATAACTGACAAAATTTCACCTCGTTACAAACAATTTTGATGTTTCACCACCGAGCTATCAATCTAAGTCGCATTTCCGCTGTTAAGCTTATCTGTACATCTGCATTTGTACCAGAACTAATCTCTACTCTGTGCATTGCAATTCCGAATGGCACGACGGAAGAAATAATTCATATAAGCAACAGTGCGGCATCTTATTTATCTAATCTTATCACTCCAGTCATTGCGCCCCAAATACACACCTGGAAATTGAAATAAGAACACCGTGAATTCATTGTCCCAGGAATGGGAAACTTTATATACACATTTCTGGGGTCAGATACAACACATGATCACACAGACAGAACCATAGTCACATAGACACAGGCAACAGAGCATGCACAATGTCGGCACTAGTACCGTGTATATCCTCCTTTCGCAGCAATGCAGGCTGCAATTCTCCCATGGAGACGATCGTAGAGGTGCTGGATGAGGTCCTGTGGAACGGCATGCCAAGCCATTTCCACCTGGCGCCTAAGCTGGACCAGCGTTCGTGCTGGACGTGCAGACCGCGTGAGACGACGTTTCATCCAGTCCCAAACATGCTCAATGGGGGACAGATCCGGAGATCTCGCTGGCCAGGGTAGTTGACTTACATCTTCTAGAGCACGTTGGGTGGCACGGGATACATGTGGACGTGCATTGTACTATTGTAACAGCATGTTCCCTTGCCGGTCTAGGAATGGTAGAACGATGGGTTCGATGACGGTTTGAATGTACCGTGCACTGTTCAGTGTCCCCTCGACGATCACCAGAGGTGTACGGCCAGTGTAGGAGATCGCTCCCCACACCATGATGCCGGGTGTTGGCCCTGTGTGCCTCGGTCGTATGTAGTCCTGATTGTTGCACTCACCTGCACGGCACCAAACACGCATACTACCATCATTGGCACCAAGGCAGAAGCGACTCTCATCACTGAAGACGACACGTCTCCATTCGTCCCTCCATACACGCCTGTCGCGACACCACTGGAGACGGGCTGCACGATGTTGGGGCGTGAGCGGAAGACGACCTAACGGTGCGCGGGACCATAGCCCAGCTTCATGGAGACGGTTGCGAATGGTCCTCTCTGATACCCCAGGAGCAACAGTGTCCCTAATTTGCCGGGAAGTGGCGGTGCGGTCCCCTACGGCACTGCGTAGGATGCGACGGTCTTGGCGTGCGTCCGTGCGTCGCTGCTGTCCGGACCCAGGTCGACGGGCACGTGCACCTTCCGCCGACCACTGGCGACAACATCGATGTACTGTGGAGACCTCGCGCCCCACATGTTGAGCAATTCGGCGGTACGTCCACCCGATCTCCCGCATGCCCACTATACGCCCTCGCTCAAAGTCCGTCAACTGCAAATACGGGTTCACGTACACGCTGTCGCGGCATGCTACCAGTGTTAAAGACTGAGATGGAGCTCCGTATGCCACGGCAAACTGGCTGACACTGACTGCGGCGGTGCCCAACCGCTGCGCAGCTACACCCTTCGACGGCCAACTCTGCTGTTCCTGGTGTGTCCGCTGTGCCGTGCGTTTGATCATTGCTTGTACAGCCCTCTCGTAGTGTCCGGAGCAAGTATGGTGGGTCTTACACACCGGCGTCAATGTGTTCTTATTTCAATTTCCAGGAGTGTAGGTTGGTGGACCGTGTATTTCATTCATGGGAGTCGTAAGTGAATGTGGGTGTCAGCATGTTTACCAATAAGTTCAAACGAAACCTGTGTCGTGTGTCTGCCAGACTATCCCAACCCAATGTGTTAATCAGTTCTGTGACGCTTTCATAAGGACTGTAGCAAGCAGTCACGAATCGAGAGGCTCTTCTCTGTACTTTCTCTGCACTGTCAATCAGCCCTCTACGAAACGGGTCCCAAACGGCACAGCAGTAGTCCAAATGTGGAGACACCAGACTTTTGCAAGCTATCTCCTTTGTCTGTGCTACACAGTTTTTCAAGATTCCACCTATGAATCGCAGCCTAGAATTAACTCTACCTGCAATAGAATTAATTTGCAAATACCATTTCATGTTTGTTTGTAATGTTATGTCCAAATACTTCACTAAATCCACCATATCAATAACTGAAATGTTTATTCTCTACTTCTGAACAAACGGATTCTTTTTGTAGCTACGCACATTATCTTGCACTTTTTACAATTTAGTGTAAGTTGCCATTGCTGCACTTTACCGAAATAACATCCAGATCGCGCTGAATTACTAAGCAATCGACCGAATTCTTTACTACCCTACAGATGACCGCATCGTCAGCAAACAATCCCAATTAGCATTATTTCTTTTTTTTTTTTTTACTCCTTAACCTCTCCTATAACATCAAGGTCTATAGAGACGGGAAAGGATGGGGGGCAAGTAATGGGAAGGAATTTGGCCATGGCCTTTTGAAGTAAGCATCCCGGCATTCATCTGGAGTGATTTGGGGAAACCATGGAAAACCCAAATCTGGATGCCCGGACGGGGATTCGAACTGCCCTCCTCCCGAATGCGAGGCCAGAACGCTAACCGTTCAATTTGTTAGTTACGTTGTCTCCGAGAGCGTTTATAAGCATTAGGACACCAGATTGAGTGGTAACGCTCTGACCTCGCATTCGGGAGGATGCAGGTTGGAATCCCCGTCTAGCCATCCGGATATAGGTTTTCCATGGTTTCCCCAAATCACTCCAGGCGAATGCGTGATTGGTTCCTTCGAAAAGCCATGACCGAATTCCTACCTGTCCCTTGGATCCAATCCTCTGGCGCCTTTAATGACCTCGACGTCGACTAGGTGTAAAGTCATAAGAAAAAATAATAATAATTTAAACACTTAACTTCCATTGTCTACGTTTATTGTTTCATCAATTAGCTGTCACATTTTTCTGTTTATCGATTTAGTATTGACTCTGTCAAACTTCATTTATCCATTTAACTGCTTCGTGACTGGATTAAAACTTAATATCCGTGCCTAATCTATCATAAGCCACACAGTGTTCCAGCGAAAGTCAGAAGCCTCGCGGTGAAGGATTGAGTGGCTTTTGCCGTTAACAGCTAAGGCCTCCACTCAAAGCAACGCGCCCCAATTGAATTTGAGTCAGCGCGAAAGGGCGTTTCCATGGAGATGGAGCCCGGGAACTCGCCCTTCATTAAAGTAATGCCAAAGAGGCTCTTTGTTAAGGCGGCGAACTGTCTTCGACGTCGCATCTCATTGAACTTGTGTAGTACCACCTCGCCTGCAGCCGAATTAAGATTAGAGAAAACGGAGATGCTACGACAACCCAATACTCAGTCTGGTAAATGAGCAAACATTATAGATTAATGTAGAAGAGCATGCGACTAATTTCTACTAAACTAATTCCCCGAGACAATTACATCATGACATAGAACACTGAATATTAATCTGGTAATAGGTCATAATTCCGCAGTTGTTGCACAATAATTTTGTAAATAACTCGTTCTATAAACAACTCTTTTGGTGATTTTTTTATACTTATGATTTTACGCCTCGTAGACGTCGAGGTCATTAGAGGCGGGTTGGTACTGGGGACAAGGGAAGGAACACGGCCATGGAATTTTGAAGGGGTGATTTGGGGAAACCATGTAAAACGTAAATCTGGATGCCCGGACGTGGAACTACCAAATGCGAGGCCAGAACGTTAATTGCTCACCCACCAAGCATGGTTTGATGAATTGTATTTTATTTTATTCCCCAGACGCGTTTCGCCCTTGTGGTGTAGGGCATCGTCAGTGGAGATATAGTGGTAATACTCAATGCTTTTCCAGACCGGCATCTAATGATTACCACTATATCTCCACTGATGATGTCCTACACCACAAGGGCGAAACGTGTGTGGGGTAAAAATAAAACATAATTTACGAAAACAGTGCTGTTATAGACGGAGTTATTTATAAATTATTCAGTACAGAAGCATAATACATGTTTCAACCATTGAAGTGAAATTTCTTTTTGTACAGTATTGTGGTACACCATAATACAATTTTTTTCCATGCATTTCAAGAAATTCTATATCATCCATTGGTTTTATTATTTTAGGATTCGATTATTATCTCCTTTACCCGCAGATCCAGCATTGTAGTTGTCGTGATTGGATGGTAGATTTCGTGACACTTTAACTTGGATGGTTTTTCCTTACTTGTTTGGGATATGAATTATTGAAATTTGACACCAAGGTAGCCGCCAAGCTTAATGGCCCCATCCGAAGGATGAATCACCGTGAAGAGTGTTGCATGTAGTCTAGTGGTTCAGGGGTCAACCAGTCTGAAGGGGGATCGGAAGGTCCCCGGTTCGAATCCCCGTCTCCGATGAATTTTTAAAGGCCCTTAACCTTGCGTTAAGCTTTATCACAGATTACGGTGTAATATGAATTACGCCAGAAAGGTTCCGTGGTTCGGATTCTGCATTAAACTGTAGCCCCCTATACCTGGTTGAAGTAGCCACAGCCAACTTTTTGCTCCATTAAGCAGAGTTTTGTGGAGTTTTTGTCGGCAGACATATACTCCAAGATCACAACGATGTGGCATAATCTTCACTGAAGGTGTGTCGTCTATTTGGCTGTTCTTCTGGTATCTTCGAGGTATGGAGTCTGACGCCGCTTGTCCGCAGGAATGGTCAGTGCCTCAACCAGATTGTGATGATGCTCGAATTAGCTGCAAGATGTCAACTTCGAGATCAGTTGCGTCAGTAGTTGGGCGATGTTACTCAACTGATCTTCACGCCGCAGCTCCTCTCGGCAGTCATGTCTGCAGCATCGTTGAGTTGATAATCGCTTTGCTGGTAAACCTGTCCTGACGTTGCTAGGTTGATCTTAGACTATAGATGTCTGATGTTTCGGGTTAACTAGGTGGCATGGAAGATCCATTGTTCGTTTCCAGTGGTGCGGCGTGGTCAACGCCGCAGTTGACAAAGGTCGGAGTATCTTTACGTGAACACGAGCAGAGGAGGATGGCACCTGTTGAAGTAACATTGGATCTTCTTTCTAACAGGGCAGGCACCGTAGCATGCGGCGTGGTCACCGCCGCAATTGGCACAGGTCGGAGTAGCTTCACGTGAACGAGAGCAGACTTGGACGCTGTGCCCCTAGCCGCAGCAGACGCATCGCACCTTAGATTTGCAGTCCTGTGCTAGGTGTCTGAAACCTTGGCAGTGGTAGCACTGCGTTACTGTCTTCTTCATTCTTGTCGCTTCCTTGTGGGCTCGGTCAATACGGTTCTTGTATCTTTGTCTGGTTGGCGTAGGTCTTGCTGGCAGTGGTTGTTTCACAGGTGAGTCCGTCAAGAGGCAGCTTGCATCAGGAACAGGTATTGTATCCAGATGCGAGGCTATAGGTTCTTCAGGTACTTCTGTGTGTGGACTGGTGGGGACATGCTGCTAGCTTTCGAGCATGGCTGCCTCGAAATCCGACTGGCTGGTGCACACTTGGAGAAGTCTTGTCAAGGTCGACCGGGATTAATCAGGGAGGCCTGCAGCTAGGCGATTACCGGGTAAGACCAGTTAGCCACGACAATAGGCGCAGTACGAGGAGAATCAAATATCGTGTCACCTGGCGGCTATTCGAGAGGACGCGGGTTAGAATCCCCGTCCGGGCATCCAGATTTGTGTTTTCCATGGTTTCCCCACATCACTCTAGGCGAATGCTGAGATGCTTCCTTCAAAAAAGGCCGTGGTCGAATTCCTTCCCGTTCCTTGTTCCCAGTCCCATCCCGCCTCTAATGACCTGAGCCGTTAACGTAAAGCAAAATAAGTACAAAAAACAAAACAAAAAAAACACTGGTGACTGTAAAATGATTTGACTCTACTATTATATATTATTCCGCGATTCACTGAAAATGGGTGGCGGAGGGTGCATTGGACCTGTCCTAATGTGTAATCGTTTGTGCATAGGAAGGGATGTACGAGATATGGGTGGAGGTACCCATGCGTTATTTTGAGGAACCATGCCGGCTTTTGTTTGGAGCTTATAACCATTCTCCTGATCCCGCTTCTTATAGATGGCCCTTTATCTGTGTATAACCTAAAGTTACCTTCTCCCCTTTTCTCTCTGAATAAACTTAAATACTTCTTATTCTTTTTTCGAAAATGTTCTCTTTATCAATTTCCAGTGATGGGTACTATTATTGTTACAAATAATAATAGGGAAATCAACTTAAGTTCATTTATTGCGTAACTTGTCACAGAAAAAATCAAAACACAAATCTTCACAAACTTCTTTTATTACCATGAATTTAGATGTACAATCAATAAAACACTCTCATACTATCCAATCATAGTAATTAAGGCTAGTGCCTCAGCACCATACCAGCCTATCCCATGCTTCACGTGTACTGATCGACCCTGTCAATGACTTCTCGCGGACTGTAGCTATGGGAGCGTGCACAAACCACGTGGCTCGGTCCAGGGGGTGAGGGGTTGGCTGGAAGGCTACGGTGGGCTTCGTGGGGGGAGGGGGGGTTCCAAGCCAGGCCACGTAGCTTTCCTTTCATAACATTTTTCACAGTTAAAATGAGGACTAGAACACACAACAGCATGTGAATATTTATTTCACTCAGTGAATTATCTTTTTATATAATTTACAATCGTCTGACGAGAGCAAACAGTATAAAATGTCTTCTGGAATCAAAAGGGGAAAAAAGCTACGTGCTACGTGAGGGGGGGGGGCGGGGTAGAGGCAAAAGCCACGTAGGGCTACCTGGGAGGGAGGGGGGGTTCACAATAGGCCAAAATGGAGCTACGTGGTTTGTGCACGCTCCCTATGTGGAGACTGCACTGTGCGGTAGCTAGCAAGCGAGCCTTTCCAGCTGCGCAACAACAATGAAACCTCTAGCGCCAGAAACAAGGCTTCATTATTACTAGTTGAATCACTAATACCAGAAAACCAAAATTTTATAATTAATTTTAAAACAAAACATCTGAAATTTGAAAATAATTGGGAACGGAGTGGGCTGGTTACACGTGGCATATATGTCACAAGTAGGGTTACCAGATGATGGTCTTCAAAAAAGAGGACATTTCTAGATTAATACTAAATTCTGCAAAAGTTTTGTGGGTTTCTCAACATTTACGGATGTTGCATTAAGATAAATTATAACTACACACTTAATAAATAAAAATATTTAAGATATGCATAATTCACTATACTTTTTGCAAATGAAACGTCTACAATAGGTAGTATATTACTTCATTTTATTAAATCATGCAACGTTACAACAATTTGTGGCACATTTTAATATAAACTACAAAAAATCATCATTAGTACATTTCTCATCTTCATCATTATTCCCTGAAGTACTCAGATATTTCTTTGATGAACCAATTTCTCAGAGTAATTTCTTATTTTCCAACAAATAATTATAAAACTGTACACAAGATAAATCCTTATAATTATATTGCACACTTATAATTCCCTTAACAGACTCAACACTGAGTCTATTTCTATCTTTGGTCCACTGACTGTTTGCTAATGAAAAAATCCTTTCTACACCAGCATTGTGGCTGGGAATAGCAAAGAAAAACTCCGCAATTTTTAGTAGTTCTGAGAAACAAGCACCATTCTTTGACTCTCCGAAATATTTACACCAGATATCATTTGACAATTGATCTGTATTAACGTTAGCCTGGTTTGTCAAAAATTTCTGAAAGTTGCAAAACTGATCAAAGCACTTTACATAATCTATTTTAATATTAAGTTTTTCATTTAGGTACAGAATTGTTTGTTCCACATCTCCCCAATTTGGAGAATTCTTCAGACCCATCCTTTTAAATACCAAAAACTCTTGATACTGAACCAACCATTTCTTAAGATACGTAATTGTTGCATCATAAACATGTGCTATTTCTCCTTCTAGCATATCACATTTAGAACCCTAACCTTCATCCCGTTTTTTTCTCAAAATTTCTTTTAGTTTTAAAGATTTGAAATTCTGGATTTTTCTTTCCTGAAGAGCATTCAACACACCCTCAAGAATATGTATCATTTCTACCAGTGAATTTTTCTCTTTTTCTAGGGCCAAAATATTATGTTGAAATAATGACATAAGAGAATGAACAAACCATAATCGTGCTTCACTAAGCTCATTTTAATCAAAATTGGAATTTCACCCTGAGAACTGAAATATGATTTCAGTGCTGGATACATCTCAATTAGTCTCGTAACGCAAGGAAAAAGGGACAGCCACCTACTCTTAGAATGACACAATATTTCCCTATATTGTACATCTACAAAATCACAAAAGTTCTTAAGACTTTCAGTACGTACTGTGTACACAGAAAAATAATTAAATATTTTTAATACTATGGAATCAACATCTAATGTGAGTCCTGCATCAATACCATGTTGAATGCAGTTATGTAAAACATGAGCAGGGCAGCCTAATCCTACTAATCTATCATTGAAATTGTTTTTCAGATGGGCGAAAACATTATTTCCCGACCTCTTACCAAGTCCACTAATCCCACCAAAATTTGTATTTGTATTGTCCCCAGAAAAAGCAACACATTTATTATTAATACGTCTACTTCTAAGAGTATCACATATGTAAGATGCAATCGTTTCAGATTTTTCATTTGGACTACTTTTAAGTTCTATCACTTTTGTTTGAATTCCCCCAGATTTAAAGTCATAGTATTGAAATAGAATTGGAAACAGTTTCACAGAACCATGGTTACTGCCGTCTGTTGCAACACCAAAACATGAAATACACTCCAAAGCGTCAATAGAAGCATTAACAGAATGAGGTGACAATACAGAATTAATAATGGCTTCTGTTTTAGTGCGAGCACATGACATTTGTTTCGCTATATTTGAGTCTGTAAATAACACTTTCTGCAGTTTTCCAGTACAGTCCATTGATTTAAAACTTTGATGATGCTTGACTGTGTGAAAAGATAGGGTGCCTTCAGCTGCATGGACCAGATCATTAATTTTGGAATCCTTTTTTGCAAAAAAATCGTCAACTTTGGATGAAGATGCTGCAGTACGTATGCGCGTTTTGTGTTTTTCAGTGTTTTTGTGAGCTTCTAGGTCTAGCCCCCCTGCAAATTAATAATTGTTCATGTTATACGTTATTCAGTGTAAGAAAATCTGAGCTATTACACGCAAATTTCCAGTGTCATACGATATTTACGTAAAATCGGTCCCATGGTTATAAATCTTACCTTTATTAGCAACTGAAACAAATGTTCCTGATGGGCAGATAAGACATTCTGCCTCTGAGCTAATTCTTCCCGGTCTGAAGTCAGGAAATCGTTTTTGTAATTCGTCACTGAAGACACATTTGCGTTTTGGCATGATTTCACTTGAACAGTAAAACTGCTTCACTTCACAACAACCAAAACGCAACTAACAGTAAAGCAGTTGAAAACAATGATTCTAGAAGCCGAGCTGACTACCGAAGTACTTTGCATTGTTGCGTACATAATGTTCTTCACCGGCCGCCCCGCAGCTCGTATTTCACGATAATTGCCTCGCCACCTATTGCTCAGAAATCGTAACTATATCTTGACACAGTGCCGAGACAGAAAAAGGAAAAGTGTAGATAAAATATCACATTGTTGGCATAAAGGTTAAATTCTTTAGGGTTTACCATTTTAACAGATGGGAGAGTTTTATTCCCACACTTTCAAGTTCAGGCAGTAGTAAAACGGAACTAAAAAAAGAGGACATTCCTTGATTTTTCTCAAAACCCGCCCGGACCATTTTTACGGTCCAAAAAAGAGGACATGTCCGGGTAAAAGAGGACATCTGGTAACCCTAGTCACAAGCTATCTGGGAAAACCATGGAAAACCTACATCGGGATGACCGGAGCGGTTTATCGAAACATATTAGGCCTACTATCTCTCCCAATGCATCCTTCCTATTGCATTGCCTAATCGCTCGTGTTGTGAAAAAAAAATGACTATTTGGATGATAACGGAGCTGGATTTGGAGACACTAGAATACAGGATCCAGGAGAAGAGAGTTTTTGTGTACACATTGAAGACGACTTCTCGATGGATTTTTAGAAGAAAATTCGGATTAGTCTGTGGAAGGGAAGAACTGGCAATGTGCGTGAGCTGAACTTTTCTTATAAGGAGTATTTTTATTTTAATTTTTAAGTGAGTCAGAATTGCCGAATACAGACACGTAATTTAAAGGTAGAATTACTGTTAGGGAAGATCAGTTGTGCGTGGAAATAGCCACCGTAGTTTATGACCCACAGCTGCTATTAAGTCTGAATAAGATAACGGCTGTCGCAGAAGAACACAAAATCACAATATGTAAATGCAGATTATTTTCCCCTGGATCCGGTTTTCTAAGGACCAGGCTCCACCGGCTCGGTTGTTCACAGGGGAGCGTTCATAAACTACGTGGTTTAGTCTAAGGGGGGGGGTGGGTAGGGGTTGAGTAGTAAGCTACACTGGACTACGTGGCAGGAAACAGAGCCACGTCGCTTTTCGTTCATATTATATTTCACAATTTGTATAAGGTATAGAAAACACAGTAGCTTGTTATTCCCGTCATTTAATTATCTCCGTATGTAATTTAGATATCCTGTATTCTCACATGCGTGTGTCTTGACGTCATAGCGTTTGGTAGCATGCGGCGGCGCCTTTGAGCTAAACGACACGCGACGCCGCATTACGATTCGTAAAACGATAGACACGCCGCACCTAGACTCTTATTCGCTTACAGGTGTCACCAGGGATTTCCCAAAGCAGTGACATTTCGTATTGTCTTGGTGGTTTGAAATAAAGCTGATTATTTCTAGTACAAAGTGTGGTGTAAAGTGGCGCTGTATAATAAACATCAGTAGGCTTATCTATAATATTTTTTCATCTCATCAAATGAATTATAGTAATCTTTCAAGTAGATGACAGAATTATTACGTCGTAATTTACAAATAAAATTGAGAGAGCTGCAGAAAATAATAACAAAAATGGAGCTCTCCGAAGATTTTTTTTTTTAATGCGTTATGAATAATTTGTCTTCTTTTGTCAATTAATTAATAATGATGGATGAGAATAGGACAATGTTGTTAGTAACATCTAACGATCTCTGAGGGTACCCGATAAAGAGGTTCTTTCCAAAAAGTGATCAACATTTCATTCAGAATATTTATAATTACAAAAAAGTGCATAAGCAAATATACAATTATGTTAACTGTTAAGAGAAAACAGTACAAAATGTGTTCTGGAATTAAAGGAGGAAAAGGATACGTGCCACACGAGGGGGTGGGAGTGTCTAGGGGGAGGGGGAGTTTCTGTCGAAGCAAAAGACACGTCGGGCCACGTGGAGGGAAAAAGGGGGGAGGGTGGAGGGTTCAAGGGAGGCCGAAATCGACGCTCCACAGGTTTCCAGTGTGAAACATGAGAGGAGGATTCCCTTGTGTTCCACCCGGATGCTAATCCTGTTTGTTAGGCCCGTCGTGCTTACCTTATAGGAGAAAAAACTGTTTTGTCATCACTCTGCGAAACGTGAAGCTTGTTTTGTGTTCTGTATTATAGTGAATTTTTGTTTGTGAAATAATTAGTTTATAAGGCAGATCGAGCGTGCTGGTGTAACGGCTAGCGTTCTGGCCTCGCATTCGGGAGGACGGCGGTTCGAATCCCCTTCCGGGCTTCCAGATTTGGGTTTTCCATGGTTTCCCAAATCACTCCAGGCAAATGCCGAGATGCTTCCTTCAAAAGTCCATGGCCGAATCCCTTCCCATTCCTTGCCCCCCCCCCTCATCCTTTCCCGTCTCTATAAACCTCGCTGTTAGAGAGACGTTAAGCAGATATTAAATATATATATATATAAGGCAGATATGGGGGATTGTCCTTGCATTCGCCTAGATCGGGGTTTCTCAAAGTTTTACCTCCACGTACCCCACATAAAATTTCCCAGGCAATGGCAAACCCCCTTTAAGATAAACTGTGATTCCATTTTTTTTTTTAATTAAAAAAAAATTAAATAAGAATTTTGTTTTAAAAAAAAGTAATACAGTGACAAAGAGCACATTGTTATTAATTAATGTGATTGACGGGCTTGCTTCTTCCAGCTGGTAGTGTCAATTTTAGAAGTGTTTTGCTTCACGTTCTTAACCTGTGTTCTGCGGACCACTAGTGGTTCAAGTTGTCCGGAGGCAGAATATTATAAATTTAGATACTGTATAAGCGACTATGATGTATAAGTCCAACCCTTTAAAAGCCGCGAATATTTCAACGACCAAGCAAAAATCTGGCATTTCCAGAATGTGGATAGGACAGCATTGTTCCAACAATAGTCTATTCGTTTCCAGTCGGAATCAAAATGGGAACCGTTCGTCTAAGGATTATGACAATCGTCGTTGTCTGAGGGTCTTGTAGTAGTGTAAGGGATAGCAGTAGGGTTGGTAACATGAGTGGTGAAGTAAACAAAAATGAAAGGTGTAAGATATAGTGTCGTTTCTTTTCTTTTGTGTGTGTATGCCGGTGATAAACAGTAGCATGCAGCAAACAGTATTGTGTTTATTTGTTTTTTTTTTTTTTTTTTGTCTATTGCTTTACGCCTCGTCGACGTCGAGGTCATTAAAGGCTGCATGGGACTGGGCACAAGGAATGGGAAGGAATTTAGCCATGGCCTTTTCAAGGAAGCATCTCGCCATTCGCCTGGAGTAATTTGGTGAATCCATGGAAAACCCAAATCTGAATTGTTTATTTGGTTACTAAATGTTAAGAGACTGGTCAATATGTAATTAACTTTTGACAGTACACTTCTACTTTCATAACTGTCTCTCAGCAGAGATCCAAAACATGGTTTTAAATTTACTATTCTTCTTATCTTCCGTTTTGGCCTGTATGAACCACGTGGTTCTTAACTCTGGTGAGCTTTCTTTTTGGCCCAATATTCTTTCATCCTTGCACCGTGCTTCTATTTTCTTGCTTGCGTCCATTTCACCGCAGATCCGGGACGAAGTGTTTTTGCTTTTAGCGTCTGGAATCAATCGGTTGCTTTATTCAACGTTCTGTACTTATTCCTGTTGTAAATTTCAATGGGAACATTTTCAAGTTGCTCGAGGTCTTTTGTAACTAGCCTTGTCTATTTTGCGTTACATTTCGAGGTGATGATTGTCCATCCGAACTGTCACCATAGCACATTAATCTCCTTTTTCTCATGGCTGTTACAATGCTCTCCAGTTGTTGGTATAGGTCCTTATTATGCCTGAGTCTGTATTTTTCTTCGTCTTAGACAGGGTTCATGATTTTTCTCAAGTCTTAAGTTCCTTTGGTCCCTGTTTTCTAAGTTGTCTCTTTCTAACCATGTTCAAGCACTTGGATTTACAGCCATACATGTTCTTAAAAATGTGATATGTTTTCTCCGGTCTGGCGCTTATGTTTTTCATGGCTAAGTCCAGGCTGACGTATAGAGTTATCCATTCCTCAAGGTATCTGAAGGCATATGTTCTTCAAATCATTGCATTCCTCAGTGGAAGTAATTTACCGTGATATAATGGTACAATAAAATATGACCTAGAAGTTAATATTAAACACATAAGTAAAAAATTTGGTCCATATAATTTAGTGGTCCAAAAGACCATGGCCGAATTCCATCCCGTTTCATATTCACTTTCCTCTCCCGTCTCTAATGACATCGACGTCGACAAGGCCTAAATCTATTTTATAAAGTTTTAAATGATTAGATTAACCCTTCATTACAGCTAAATCTTCGTCTTCTGTTCTGTTCACGAAATAGCCTGTTGTAGGTTTTAACGTTAAGTTACGTTCGTGTAAATAATTCCAATTACCTTTAGGAAATTAACTTCTTTTATTCAACATGACGATTCTTTTTAATAAATTAACTCTACACAACGTACAATCACTCTTGCTAAAGCCAAATTATAAACCAATAAATCCTTCAAGTTATTTCTCGATTACCTCGTCTCGAAATCTGATTCGACTCTCAACACTACACTCAACTACTCTAAAAACTCCAAAGATCACTGCTCATAACCATTCTTTGACTGGTCACAGATATTGCTTCATAACATTTCCTCATAATAACTTTAAAAAAACTTAAAAAATGATTAACTTTAAATTAATTAAATAAATAGTATGATTTCATATGTTTTTTGCGTATTATTAAAAAAAAGGTACCATGAAGGTGTCGTATTCGCATTCATTAATACACAAATATTCCATTTGCGTGGCCCTCGCAACCCATCCTCTTCCTGTGGTATAATGCGCTGTAGCCTTGATGGAGTATATTATTTCACGTAATAAAGTCAAATAATGTATCAAAGCGCGCCGCTGTTCTCTTGTTAATGAGACGGCGCTTTGATTATTTGTCCGACGTGGAGAGATGGACTGACAGGCATCTGAAAGCTGCTACAGGCGACACAATTTCGGTCCCAATCTGTAGGGGCAATCCGACATGGGCCCTGCAGATTGCCACGTGAGTAGGCAATTTGTGTGTGGGGCTTCCGATAAAGGGAGATCGGCAGAGCCTGTGAAACAATTCACAGATTGTCCGCGCAGACAGGGAGCAAATTGAGACGAGCGTAGCGCGATTGCAGCGATTGGGGCAATTTTGGAGCAGTGAGCGAGTGTGTTTCGTGCCATTAGTCCTGTTTGTCGTTAAAACTGTCTAAAGAAAAAGAGTTGTGGACGAATTGTATAGAAATTTATAATAATCATTGGGACATACACAACAAAAACTACATAAGCCGCTAAATGTGAAAGAAGGATTTCAAGTTTTGCTAAAATTTTTACAAGGAATTGGACCAGGAAGTAACGCTTTCATTATTTTTTCTTCCTTAATGTAGTGTTTTGGACATTTGTAGATAACCCAACATGTTTGAGGTATGATGTCTGAAAGCATTTGTGGTGAAATATAGGTTTGCCTACTTGCCAAAAATTGCAAAGTAACAACTAATTATTCTATGATGCTTATACTTTCAAGCGTATAATGGGTCACTAAGTGGAGTATTTCTGCAAAAATTTCTGAATCTACTCTCAAAAAATTTCTAAATCTGGCTTTAGGTTTCTCAAAATGTACATGGAAGATAACTTAAAAAAAAAAAAATATCCATGTCTTCAACCAGTATCTTCTTTATCTCTCAGTACTAACTGTAGTACAGGTTATTGTTAAAACGATGTCTACTTTTTGTTGGTTTGATATAAAAGGAGCCATTGTTAAGCGCTTCCAACTAGCAGCCATGCAATCATAACGTAAACTAAAATTGGGAGCGAAATTGTGTTGTGTGGAGGGAAGCCCTATACGATTGCCCAGCTGATTGCCCCTGCAGATTGGGACTGAAATTGGCGTGTGTGTAGCCGCCTTAACTTTCACTGTTGAATCACATCTCATCTTTTCTTCTTTTGGGTTTTAAGCCTCGTCGACGTCGAGATCTTTAGAGATGGGAAAGGAGTGGGGACAAGGAACGAAAAGTAATTCGGTCATGGCCTTCTGAACTAACCGTTCTTGCAATGTGTAGGTAAAAGCTGAGCAAATCATAAACGATAAGTTGTTTTGGTCCCGGTGGTATCAAAGGTGAGAAATTAATGGGCTAAAACACGGAGGATAATAACAGTGTTGAGATCGATATAGTTCGGAAGTTCGATGAAGAGTGAAATGAATAATATAGGAAAAACAAGAATCTTTGTAACACGATTTTGGAAGGGGCAAGGAAGAACACGTCATGAGAAGAGCGCTTGTGATTGGCCGAAGTCAGCGAGAAGAAAAGTAGCCATGTTGGCTACTTCAGTATTTTATGGAATGTCGTTTGGATAGGATGTGTTTTCGTACAAGTAGGGGTAGTCACAATTCCAGTCACTGGATTTAGTCATTTGTTTTACTTAAGGCTTTATATCTCATCGACGTCCAGGTCATTAGAGGCGGGACGGGACTGGGAACAAGAAACGGGAAGGAATTCGGCCACGGCCTTTTTTAAAGGAAGCATCCCGGTATTCGCCTATAGTGATTTGGGGAAACCATGGAAAACGCAAATCTGAATGCCCGGAAGGGGATTCGAACCGGCGTCCTCCCAAATGCGAGGCCAGAGCGTTAACCGCTCATCCACCACGCTCGGTGGGGTTTAGTCTTGTATTAGTTATAAATACGAACCGGAGTCGATGTGTAATGCGAATGAAGTGACCAAGTGCTGTACTGTTACGGGTTTCTATCTGAAGTCTTATTGCGGGTTCGAAGCCCGTTATTTACAAAAGAATGTGTGATACGGTTTGGTATCGGAATAAAAACAAAACTAATTTCAAGGAAACTTTTGTGTTCATTGTATTTGAAGTGACGTTTTAATTACTATCAAGCAACAAACACTTTCTATGAGCGCTTTTTCCATGTAGAACTATAAATCGTTTCCTTAGTTAGGGATAGCAGCCCTTTAATCTAAATGACTTTCAAACCTGCTAATAATATTGTTAACATTTCAATCCGGAACCTACCGCGGAAGCTTCGATTCACACGGTCAAAACTTTATATCCGCATATTGTGCAGAGCAATGATCCCAGTCTTGAAATCGCTAGATCGAAGAATGAAGTAAATGAAAAAATTAAAGAGTTCTCCTAATTTTCTACGTGCTGTTATATCATTTTATAAGATTGAATGTATTTAATTTCGGAAAATTCTGATACTTAAAGACTGGGCGCAACTCTATGTTAGTGAAAATGTAAAAATCGGTAGATTGCACCACATTTGAACATTTCTGTGGTGATATTCCGCCAATCTTCTTATATATAAAAATCAATGTTTGTGGGTTTGTGGGTTTGTTCGTCTTCTATGTATTCCTATACCATTTATCAGATTGCAATGAAACTTTGGAGAGTTTTCGAGTGTGCGTCTGCGAAGGTTCCTGTGAAAAAAATTTCCAAAAAGTCACCCCCTATTCCCCATAACAACCCATAATTTAGGCAAAACCACATTTTTTATCCGATTTAGATAGGAATTTGTACACTTATACTTTAAAACAAACATAAAAATACTGCCTACATACGGTTTCCGAATATTAATCCCCTCACCCCCTTTCCACCCCCATAACTTTTTCACCCCATAATTTAGGCAATACCACATTTTTTATCCGATTTAGATAACAATTTGTACACTTATACTTTAAAACAAACAGAAAAATACTGCCTACGTATGGTTTCCGAATATTAATCCCCTCTCCCCATTTCCAACCCCATTACGTTTTTACCCCATAATTTAGGCAAATCACATTTTTTATCCGATTTAGATAAGAATTTGTACACTTATATTTTAAAACAAACAGAAAAATACTGCCTACGGTTGGTTTCCGAATATTCGTCCCCTCTCCCCCTTTCCAACCTCATTACGTTTTTACCCTATAATTTAGGCAAACCACATTTTTTATCCGATTTAGATAAGAATTTGTACACTTATACTTTAAAACAAACAGAAAAATACTGCCTACGTATGGTTTCCGAATATTCATCCCCTCTCCCCCTTTCCAACCCCATTTCGTTTTCACCCCATAATTTAGGCAAAGCACATTTTTTATCCGATTTAGATAAGAATTTGTACACTTATACTTTAAAACAAATAGAAAAATACTGCCTACGTATGGTTTCCGAATATTCATCCCCTCTCCCCCTTTCCAACCCCATTACGTTTTTACCCTATAATTTAGGCAAACCACATTTTTTATCCGATTTAGATAACAATTTGTACACTTATACTTTAAAACAAACAGAAAAGTATTGCCTACGTATGGTTTCCGAATATTCATCCCCTCTCCCCCTTTCCAACCCCATTACGATTTCACCCCATAATTTAGGCAAAGCGCATTTTTTATCCGATTTAGATAAGAATTTGTACGCTTATACTTTAAAACAAACAGAAAACTACTGCCTACATATGTTTTCCAAAGCGCATCCTCTCTCACCATTTCCAACTGAAAATGAATGAAACAGCAGTTTAAAATTTATATGTAAATATTTTTTCATTTAATCTATGTGCCTACTCAAGTCCAGCAATAGTGAAGCATTGCCGGGTCAGCTAGTTCATTAAAAAAATGCTACGATCTTTCGCCTGAGCATATGCATGATCTTTTGATTACTAACAATCACTTATTAGAGTGATACCAGTTATGTTATTAAAGTGACTTGAATGTTGTGCATTGATAGGTACAAGTCCTTACAATACATCACCTATATTTGAAATTTTGAAAAATCTGTATAAATTATAATTCAATAAATGTGTATTCAGGGTATACTTTATTTATTTATTTAAATGTTTATTTAGCCTGGCAAGCTTAGGGCTGTCTCTCTTACATCATACCAGGTGTTTACAATAAATAATATACACCTTACACAAACTAACAGTACACAACACTTATATAACATTTGGCATAATTTAAGCACAACAAAGAAAAAAAACTTAATAATATTTATGAGTAAAATATTAACTAAAATCTTAATAGTATTCGTGCTTAGCTACTTAAAAATTTAATGGTATAAACTAATGTTAGTGGAAGTTAAAGAAGTAAACGGTACAAACTTAATACTAGTAGGATGAAGAAACAAGACACAAACAAATAATACGGAAGGCAACTAATGTACTGTACGTCAGTTAGAATAGATAACTTATTTATGTTACGGTTTGGATACACCGTGTTCTGATATCCTAGTTTGTAATACTTCCGTTAAATATATTTATCAAACACATACACGTTGCACTTGATGTCTACAACGATACAATTGATAGAATACATACATAAAATATTTGTTGTAATCATTGATATTCTACAGATTCTAGAATGCCCCTGGCGTATAATCTCGCAAAGTTTTAAATAATGTACCATCCCTGTTGCGCGGTACGGGCGAGGAAGATACTATGCACTATTCCTGCACTGCCGAGCCTTCATTTGTCCACCGAGCCTTCATTTGTCCGCCGAGCCTTCGTTTGTCCGCCGAGCCATGGTTTGTCCGCCGAATCTTCATTTGCCCGCCAACCGTTCGTTTGACGGACTAGCCTTCGTTTCTCCGTCGAGCATTAGTTTCTCCGCCAAGCCTTCGTTTCACCACCGAGCATTCGGCTGACCACCGAACCTTCATTTGCCCGCCGAGCGTTCGTTTGTCCGCCTAGTTTTTGTTTGCCCACTGAGCAGTCGTTAATCCACCGAGACTTCGTTTGACCAACGAGCCTTCGTTTGTCAATCGAGCCTTCATTTGTCCACCAAGCCTTCATTTGTCCACCGAGCCTTCGTTTGTCTACCAAGGCTTCGTTTGACCACCGAGCCTCGTTTGTCCACCGAGCCTTCGTTTGTCCGCCCAGCCTTCGTTTGACCACCGAGCCTTCATTTGCCCGCCAAGCGTTCGTTTGTCCGCCTAGCTTTCGTTTGTCCGCTGAGCATTCGTTAATCCACCGAGCCTTCGTTTGACCACCGAGCCTTCGTTTGACCACCGAGCCTTCGTTTGACCACCGAGCCTCTCGTTTCTCCACCCAGCCTTCGTTTGTCCGCCGAGCCTTCGTTTGTCCGCAAGCCTTCTTTTGACCACGGTGCCTGGGGAAGCTCCAGTGGTCACAGCTCACCCGTGTAGAGAGGACTGGTCACAGGAGTAACCGAGCGAGCTCGAGCGTGAGTAGACGAGAATTTTCACGGCACTATTATAGATAAACGAAACGAATGGTGATGATTATCTCGATTTTCCGGTGATCCAGGCTGGTGGCTGCTATTGTCGTAGTTACTCCTTCGTAACAGCTTTTCTTTTGTGGTGGGGGAGAGAGTATTTAAGTGTTGTATTTCCCGCTTTCCTTCTCCAATGATGGGGAAAGTACACAGATGGTAGTGTTTTGTATGGGTCAGTGTGTCGGGTGTAAGCTCCGAGTATTTTGTTGTCTGCGTTGTGAATGACTGCAAGATGAAGGAAGGGAATAGGTAAAACGAAATTTTGGCATACACTCCCGAAAGACACTACAGTTGTGCCAAGTATAACGCCAGTAACACAGGGACGAATCACCGTCAACAGTTTCGTATGACGTCACTCCATATGAACAGCAGAGAGGTTTAGGATTTAATTAAGGACATTCATGCACGATCTGGTGATTGGGAACTGTGCACCACCAAATAACTGTAAAATTAGGAGAAAAATACGTACACAATAGCACGGGCTACCAAATTGGCTAACAACTTCGCGATATTGTAAAATAATACTTATGCTTATGGCTTTGAGCGTTATCGACGTCGAGATCATTAGAGGCGGGAAAGAATTTGAGTCAAGGAACGGAAAGGAATTCGGCAATTTTCTTTTGAAGGAATCATCCCGCTTTTTCAGCTTAATGTTGTGTGCCTTTTCGATGTCATTTGAGGAGGTAAAGGACTGGGGCGAGGATCGGAAAGTAATTCGGCCACCACATTTTGAAGGAAGCATCCCGGCATTCACCTCAAGTGATTTTGTGAATCCTTGGAAATCACAAATCTAGATGCCCGGTCGGAAATTCGAACCGGCGTGCTTCCGAATGCGAGGCCAGGGCGTTATCGCTCACCCACCACGCTCGGTGAACCATCCCAATAGTCACCTGGAGTGATTTCTGGAAAACATGGAAAACCGAAATCGGGGTAGCAGCACGAGGATTCGAACTCGTTTAGTCCTACATACGAGGCCAGAGCGTTACCGCTCACCCATCACGCTATACTGTGTAATGTTTTTTTACAGCAGTGCCTTACTAAACGAGGTGTCTTATATTTTATGCTGATTAACTCTTCCGTGCCAAGTCCACACTTAGTTAATCTGTGGAGTCACGAAATGGCAGCTGCCGCGGCGGTAAAATTTGGACTCCGGTTAGTCGTTATTTCGCTTCGCTTTATCCTGCGGAATTCAATCTAGTTTTAAATTATTTTTCATTACGAGCCTTTTATGGCGCGTCCGGGAATTCATTAACTTTGCTGGTCCGGAGGGGCTTAGCAGCGCGTGGCACGCTAACCGACGCGACGTCACCAACAGACTGGCACTCGCAATCTGTTCTCGCAGCTGAGTAATAAAATAAACTCGCAATCTGTTGCCAATTTAGCGACTTTGTTCCTTGAAGTGACGACTTTTGCTTAAGTCTTAGCGACCGAAAAAACGTTTTGACGACAAAAATGGTTTAGCGACTTTTGGAGTAGAAGTGAAAACAGTTCTAGAGCCAATAATGGATACATTTTATGTCAACTCGACACAGAATTATACAGTGCCAAGAGATATATATGGAAAACAACAAACGCGCTTGGCATCAAATTAGGGCTGTTGATATTTTAAAAAATATCGGATTTTCGATATATCAATATTTTAAAAAATATTTATATCGGGTTCGATATATCGAAGAAAAAGTATCGATATATCGATATATCGACCCTATTATATAAAAACAATGTTACAAAAACAAATCATTTTAAAAACGGCCTAAGTCTTGTGGCTATTTAATGATAAAGAGTTGTGAGATATTTTTCTGAATCAAGTTTTGATTTTCTGAAAAAAAAAATAGTTTTTCATTACATTACGGATAAATTTTTGTTTAAATTGTTATTTAGCCATTATACTATTACTTTACTAAAAGGAAAGGCAAAATGTTTATGATTTACTCGAAGAGTTGTGAATCCAGAAAGAGCATCGAGGTAAATCTTGGCTTTTGTGAGTTTAAAAGCTCAATAATGCAACATTGTAGAGGCATTTATTTAGGTTGATGTTCTATTATCAGAGTTTGCATAGTGACCAAGTCACTTTTTTTTACAAGTATTGTTTTATGTGGAATTTAATTTCTTTTTGTAGGTTGAAGCTTATTCTGAGTCTTCTTACTTTTTTGGACCAAATGTTTGCACCTTAGCAAAGATTATGTATCCGAATTTATCAATATTCCTGCTTACATCCAATTTTCATGTCAAAATACTTTCCTCGACTACGCACGCTCATGTAAAACAACGGGCTCGAGTCCGATTCGTTCTGTGCGAGCTTCGCCGTGTCTGCATTGTTACCATCGGTGTAGGACTACCAATATCTTCCAAATTAAATGTAGTAACAAAGTAAAATTAATTGTGTTTTTTATGCTCCTGATCTTTGTGCAAAACTGAAATTCAATGCATATAGCCTCATCAAGAACAAAGCAATTAACCTACAAATTTTCTCTAAGACGTTTCAGCTTTTAGATTGGCATTGAAAAAACACAGGAACTTTTCTTATACTATGGGGATGAAGCCAAGTATGTGTACCAAATTACCATTTTCTAGGACAACTGGATGTTGCATAGAATTATGATGAGAGAACGTCATAGTTATTTAAAAGAGTTTCAGATCCAAAAAAATTCCAAACTAAGGTGGTGAATGAAGTAAAATTTTGCACCAAAACTCATGTCAGAAACATCATTGGACATACTTTTCAAGAGCATGAACTCATGTTTTTCCCGTTGTTTCTTCTACTATGAATGGAGAACTTGTAACGAGAGTGTTGATTAGTAAATGAAAGAAGGAGTGGTCAGCTTACACTGAGGGATTAATTAAAAATTTCCCCTTCTTTGATATTGCTTCGCAAATGGGTAACGCTTTACCATAATAGAATTTTTTAAAGCTGAGATTCTAGGTTGAAGGCAGGATTTAGGGCGAGGGGTGGAGGCAAACCGCGGTACTTGCTCTGGGCGATAAAATCGTGTCCAACAATGCGTTTGGCAAACAGTTAAAGTGGCGACTAGTGTTGCCAACTGTTAAACTAGCTGCCCACCAGATTCAACTGCTAAAACCACCAGAAAACCACTAACAAAAATCGGTGATACTCTCATAACCACTAAATTTTCCACTAAACAAATTTTTCGTTATTACGAAAGAAAATAATGGGTATATTGTTAAAAGAGTTACCTTTATTATTATGTAATACACATTAAATTTCTGTATAATTGATCAGTACATCAATATGCAAGTAGTAATTCAATGAATCATCAACAAATTATTTAATCAACTGCTATTCTATATTAACTCATCTTCAGATGATGTATTAAGGGCGGCATGTCTATAAAGCCTACCCCTACCCGATTCAAGGCCTCCCCAAATGAAATCCACTCAAGCTCCCCCCCCCCCCCCCCTCAAATCAAAATCCTGGATCCGCCACTGTTAAGAGGTATTACACAGTCATTGATCGAGTAAGGGATAGTTGAAAATATTTATCTATTCAAACGTTTCTATTAATAATTTTCATCAATTAATTTTATTGGTTGAAAATAATAAATATTTTCTGCACAAACACCAGGTTTAGTAGAACTTGAATGGTTTAATCATTTGTAAAGTTGAATATCACATAGTCAGTATTCATTTTTGACTAAAAACAATAAATCAGTAGTCATGACATTACTGAACAGCGAACATTTTTTAATAAATGAACATTATTAATTAAAATAAATGAAGAAATCGCTTAAATATTCTTAGAAATCTTAATCGATTATTATTAATTCAATTAGCTGTTATTGTAACCTTTAACGTGAAATGAAATCAAAAACTCAGTCTACTTCAATGATTCCTATGCAGTAAAAATAAATACTACTGAAATAAAGTAGAAATATATTTCTAAAATTGTAAGTGTACGTGACTTAGTTTTTGATTTTTCATTAATTGAAACTGAATTCTACTGAACCACTAGAAAAAACCACTAGCCACTAAAAGCAATATTTCTCCACTAAAAGAGGGGTCGAAACCACCAGTTTTAGTGGAAAATCCACTAAGTTGGCAACACTAGTGGCGACATCAATGCGTTTGGCCAACAATCAAGGAGGAGATTCTCGGGGTCTGGCTGGCAAAAATGTTTGAAGAGGCGGCAATCTCAGTTTTTCCCCGGCTTGGAAAAATCCTAGAGCCGCTACTGTCAAGGCAGTTCCCTTGGCGTTAACAAATTGTTATTTGAAGGCACCAATCTATAATAATAAGTTTTTAGCATAGCACTTTTTAAAGGCAATCCAAAAGTGGTAGATTCTTTTTTTCAATTTCTATCTTAATAAATTCGTAAGTGATATAACAAAACTGGCTGTGACATAATTTTGGAGCTCAATTCTTCTGTTGGTATGGAACAAGAAGCGTATCCAATTCGCGCGAAATATTTAACTGTGGAGTGCCAGATACAGGCTTATAATTTCCGGGACATTTCTGGGTCTAAAAAGTATTTTAGCGGTATGTTTAAAGAGTGAACAAAAATGCAAATTAATAAAAAAAATCTATTTTAGGTAAATATGCTATCTAACGTATATATAGCACCTCTTTTAACTTTATTAATTAAACTATGGTAGAAAGTCAACATCAGGTATTATGAATCAAAAGGAAAAATAATAAACTTAAAACAAAAATTGACCACCTCGTTAGGAATTTTTTACTTTGGTTCAAAATCAACATCGGGTATTATCAATCAAAATCTCAAAAATATTAAACCAAAACTGAACACTTCTGTTAGGCTCATTAATTAAAATTAGGCAGAAAATCAACAAATAACAAAAAATTATCATCTGTCTTTTGCTAAATCAAAATCAACATCAACATCAATCAAAATAGATCTTAATCATCCACTTTTAAAATATTTATTACTAGATTTTGCCATTTTCATAAATATTTCTCCGTCAGTGCTTTGCAAAACTGATAAAATTTCTCAGCAAGAGTCTTCAAAATTGATTGAGTTTGCAGTTCAGCCTTGATCGAATCCATGAACGTTCTGTTTCGCTCTTATTTCATAAATTATTCAACGAGCTAAAACTTGTCTCGTAAAAGTCATTGCTTGTTGGAATTGACAAAACAAAACCAACTATTTTTAAAAAATATTCAAAATAATTAAAAACGCTTGTTCTAAAGAAATTGGCCCAGATTTTATCGTTTGGAAAGTCTTTTGGAAGGACCTGAAAAACACGTTTCAGACACGTGAACTCTGTATAAAGGGAGTTAATGTTAACTGCATCTAGAATTTTCAAAGTCCCAGAAAATTCAAAGAGTATTTTCCTGTCAGTTTCAATTCCTCTGATTTAAGGGACATTCCATCCTCCCGCTGCAAGCATGGTATACTTGGCTTGGCCTCATGACCACCGTGGTGAACTGAGTTTGAGAAAAAACTAGTATAAGGAAATTCCGGGACAGTAACGCATAATTCCTGAACACGAGATCAGACACAAAATTCCGGGACATTCCCGGATTTTCCGGCTATCTGGCAACCCTACCGATACCTGGTACATTACGATTAGTTTCTTAATGCTAATACTTTTGCATTGATTGAAGACAAATTTTAAAAACTTTTCAAAATGTCCAGACAAGAATTCTAATGAATATTGAATGAGTTATTTTACCTTCGTTTTTTACTTCTCCACAGGCCCGCCGCTAGCTGTTTGAGCGCCCGCGTGCAATAGCGATTATGCCGCCCCCTGTCCAACTACTGCCAGTGGTGGATTTAAGAAATTTCCGAAACTGGTCAAAAAAACTCTGAGATTGCCGCCCCCATTGTTGCCATTCCCAGTGTCGCCGCCGACTGCCCGAAGCAGCTGTTGAGCTAAAAAAAAAAAAAAAAAAAAGGGATATGTGAAAACTGCGACCAGTGAAATTTGCGGCCAACCTAAAATCTGCGAAATATGCGGCCAATACCTCTTCTCTTTGTGTCATGCCGCGCCGTCCTAATCACTCTAAACGCCCCTTTAGACGACCCGACCTGGTCTCACTAAATCGTGGCCTGGAAGTTATTACGTGAACAAATCATTTTACATTACACGCCCGAAACAGCCAAGTTAATTTCTATTTTTTTTTTAATAGACACGCAAATGTTTCACAGGTTTCTTAGACGTTTTTGCTGATCTGCAACACTGTTCGGAAAATCCAGTGCGGTACTAACTAGATCGGAGTGGCCGAGGTCGTCTAGAGGCGGCCCTACACGATCGCTCCATCCGTCCAAATGGAGCGATGTCACTCCATTATCGTGTCGTCTGTGGGGAAATCTGATGTGGATGACGTTAACCCACAACTGCTGATGGTAGAATATTTTTTCCTACACTAGTTTCTTATCTGGTTAACGTCTCTCTAACAGCGAGATCTTTAGAGACGGGAAAGGATTGGGGGGGGGGGGCAAGGAATGGGAAGGAATTCGGCCATGGCCTTTTGAAGGAAGCATCCCGGAATTTGACTGCAGTGATTTGGGAAACCATGGAAAACCCAAATCTGGATGCCCGGACGGGGATTCAAACCGCCGTCCTCCCGAATGGGAGGCCTCCTGCACTAGTAATGTGAGGCAAAGGGAGATTTTGCATGAAATCTTCTACGATTCTGTAAGTATCTGCCTCGTTATTACAATTCTTTTCTACGTCTTTTAAGCAAGAGTAAAACTTGTATTTTAATAACAGTTATAAACTATAAAACATCTGTACTGTCAACCTGCTGTTTAGAAACATTGGCTACAAATGCAGCAATCCGCTCAGAGAGCCGGTGGGGCGGCTTTTAACAATACAAGCAGTTTGATCCTATTCTATAATAAACATGCCGCTACAGCATTGTTGAGAATTCTGGCCGCAGATTTCACTGGCCGCAGTTTTCGCGACACCAAAAAAAGGTCGCCCGCTACATAATATGCTGCCTTGCATGCCCGCTTACGGCGGCCCTACTTCTCCATGTGCTCGTATCGTTCCTTGTTTCTTAAAATTCTATCTATGAAAATGTATTGCATGTGCAACACAGGTAATCGTTTTCCCTCCAATAATAACTTGGAATATTCTACGAGGAAAACGGAAAATAACCACTTATTTTTTTAAAATATCGGACTCCGATATCCAGATTTCAATATCGATATATCGTCCTAAAAAATATCACTCATAAATATCGATATTTTTTTTAAAAAATATCGATACATCGATATATCGATATTTTATCAACAGCCCTACATCAAATTCAAACTTTATTTAATCAAAGTTCCATTCGTGTTTGCTCTAGCTTTAGCTATTTCAAGAAATATTCAAATCAAAACATCCAAGTTTCTTTTAAATCTAAGTTTTACATTTATTTGTTAAAAACTCGAGCTTTAATTGAATATTAAACTTTTTTGAGTGAATTCTGAAATCTTCTAATTTAAGATTTAGCTAAAAAAAATACAACTTTTTTAAAATAAAATTTGAATGTAAAAATCTTCATGTTGAATTTCAAAAAAAACTATGCGCGACTTGCGCGCCAAATTTAAGGTACACAAACAGAATACATGTATACAAGGTATACTAATCTAATCTCAGCCAAGGTTACTAGGATTTTAGTAACCTTGATCTCATCACCTGTTTAGCATTTAGGGCTTTTAGTAAACCTGAACGCGACCATTGGCTCTATAGTAACAATTCAGAATTCACTGACTATTGAACAACGTACCTTATTACCGTCGATAACTAATCGATCTATTCTTGAAATTTTCAGTTTTTTAACTTAAATTTTTTTTTCGAGATGACAAAAAACATACATAATATTAAGTAATAATAAAATTTATTTCTGTCTGACTACATCTTATTTTTCGAAGTGTTAACTTGTAACTGAATTATTGCTACCAGTAGTAACAAAAGAGTAAGGTGGTCAGGGAGTTCCCGAACTTTTATACACTGAACAATCGGCTACTGGCGGAATTAATTTTAGCGACTTTCTAGCAACTTTTGATCTTGAGTCTAGCGACTTGAATTTCTAGGAGTTGGCAACACTGTTCAACACACCCACCGAGATAGGAGGACGGCGAATTCGGGAGGACCGGAATTAAACCCGGTTCGGCCATCCTCACTAGGATTTTCCGTAGTTTTCCTCAGTCAATTTAGGCGAATGCTGGGATGGTTCCCTACATGGCCACGGCCGACTTCCATCCCCCTCTCCCTCCTCTTAGGTTAGTCGGCTGAAAAGGATACATGAGATCCTCCAGCAGCCCGCCTCCCAGGCTTTACTTGGGAGGAATTAAATTTGCAAAAAAAAAAAAAAAAATTACAACGCATTATCTTACTTAAAATTCGGGAGGAAGGGGGTTAAACCCCATCCGGCCATTCTGACTGTGGTTTTCCGTGGTTTCCAGACGAATGCTGGGATGGTTCATTTAAAAGGCCACGGCCGACTTCCTTCCCCCTTCCCTCGGCTGAAAAATGTCTTCGAGACTCTTTAGCAGCCTGCCTCCCAGCCTTCAGGTGGAAGGAATGAAATTAGTAGAATATATATATATATATATATATTTAACACACAATCCTAACTGACGGACGGAATTGCAGACGTGGTTGCAACCTACATCGCAGCCACACATGCACTTTCCACGTCGCTGATCAACGCCAGGACAGACTGGATGTCATCATCACTCTACTCACCCAACTTGTCAATCATCTATCATCGCAAGAAGGCAAGCCTCTATGCCCGAATCTTCCTTAAGCTGCAACAGGACGCTGCAAAGGCGGCGCACCATCCGGCGAAGAATACATCAGAAGCCAAAATAGCAGACCTACCAACAGTTATGCTATGACCCATCGAAATGACCTTGGAGTAAAATGTTGCCACTCCACAATACTCTGCTCACAGGAGCAGTCGCTTGGCTCTCTCACTCACTGACTGCATTTCTCAGTTAATTTTCGCAGTCCTTCCAGGCGGTTGCCGGGATGCTTCCTGTAAGAGGCCACGGCCGACTTTAATTTAATTTAATTGCAATGGAGCACAGGCGCCGGTGGCAATTTACCTACACCCCTTTTTTCCCATTCCTTCCACTTAGCTTAATTAGACTGAAAATGGTCCTCGATCATAGGCAATTGATATATTGATAAATATTGTATCGATATTTAGGAAAAGTATCGATATGTACCGAGTAAAAATATATCTATGTCGAAATATTGTAATTTTGCCAAAAGCCAGTAATTATCTAAAATTATTCCTAGAATATTTAAAAAATGAAATACAAAAGTAGAAATTAGTGAAAATTTTAGTAATTTATATATTGTTACAACCTATCAAACCACTATTGCCTTCAAAAGAACGCTCTGTTTTATGCGTTCCCACGCCAGTCTACTCCTGTTCTCAGGTGCCATACCGCCAAGTTAACTTCAGAAGCCACTTTTTCGGAAGACACAGAGGAGGTATGGCATATCAGATACTTCATCAACGCATTAACTGGTAATTACCAATGAAGAAAAAACAGTTAAAAACAGAAGCTTTTTGTTTATGTAAACCCTCAACGTAGCAACACGAATGCTTAGTCAGTGATAATATAACCGCTAACATTAAAAAGAGTTGACAAAAAATGACGTTAACGTAAAGCTGCTAAAATTTAACACCTTTTTCAATTTTTAACCGTTTATGAAAAGCTTTTATATTACGACGAATTTTCACTATTTTTAAAAAGTTTAAGTTTGTATATATAAAATTCGAAGCGGCAAACTGCCGTTTCCTAACTCGCACCTAAACATTTTTTTTTTACCTTTTTGCTTTACGCTTTGTTGGCGGCTATTGGCATCCACAAATTACGTGAGGTGTTTTTCCGAAATCTAGACCCTTCCCCCTGGTGAGATTTCTTGAGATCTGGCAGGCCCCCCCCCCCCCTCCTCTCTGGTGAGATCTGGTCCGTGAGAGCCCCCCTAGAAATCGCCCTGGAAACTTTTGTAGACCTTTCTTTTTTTAGGTCACACCCTAACTTTTTTGACGAAATACCCTCCTGAAATCGACTTTGGCGCAAACTGTAGACCTTTTTTTGGCTCTACTGTCCCCAAATTTTTCGCAAAATCTCACGTGAGATTTCCGTAGACCCCCCCCTCTCCCCCCTGGTGAGATTTCGCCGGCCCGCCCCCCCCTTTTTCACCTCACGTAATTAATGGATGTCCCCTAAGGTCATTTGAGGCGAGATGAGACTGGGGATAAGGAAGAGGAAGGAATTCGGCCATGGCCTTTTTGAAGGAGGCATCCCGGCATTCGCCTGGATTGATTTGGGGAAACCATGGAAAACTCACATCTGGATGCCCAGACGGGGATTCGAACCCGCGTCCTCACTAATGCGAAGCCTGAACGTTAACCGTTCACCCACCACGCTCGGTGCGCCTTAACCAACTGAGACACCGGCCTGCGGTTCAAGCGCAAAGCTGCAGATTTGCTGTTAACATTAGCATGTCGGTTACGCGAACTGTTATGATTTTACCCATCAAAAAAAAAATGTAAATAAATAAATAAAAAACACCTGTTAGAGTGCGCTCGGCACACTAGGGAATCTGTCAGTTGAGCATGCTAGTTACACTCTGAGAAGACGTAAAAATAAATTGAATCGCGCAGAACCTTTCCCCACGAACTGTGCACCATTACGAAAGAACTCTGTTTACAAGGTGTGAGGCGTATTAACCGAAACGGAGCCCCTGCCAGCGTACGTGGGCTGATGACCTAAGGCGGGGGTTCCCGCGGGAGTACAGTGATTGCCCCGGACCTGAACGGGAGGCCGTGCCAAGCGGTCTTATGTTCCCGGGGGAACCTGGCGCGCAGCCAGCCGGGCCCGCGGGCACCAGGAAGGAAGGGGAGAGAGATTCATTGGTCCAGTCCGTGGCGCCAGCCCCGTAGCCGCGGCGCCAATGAACAGCCGATAGAGTTACAACACACCCGCACACCGGCCGCTTTGTTATTTCTCTTTCTACGGTTGGTAGCCCTCGCGCTCTCCCCCTGCTGAACTCCTGACACGGATACACAACTGACCACACGAACCCAGTTAATAATCTAACGAATAGGATTACCAAAGGGGTTTCCACACAGCCGCAATCACTACGGTCAAAGCCGTTGGCCCCCAAAGTGTACAGTTCGAGAAAATAAAATCCATCCAGACATCAGTGAAACCACAGATAAAGCTACAAATCGTAGCGGGGCTGTAAAACGCCATTGAGGCACTTTTAAAAAAATAAATAAATAAATAAAAAATAAAAAAAAAAAAATACGACGTTTCGACGGAGTCGTCATTTTTCATCGTCAGGGCAATTGTCGCAGGTCCACTGCAATCAGCCGCTTTTATAAAGGTGTGTAAACACTAGGCCAGTGGACGGCACACTTTAGAGGCTAACGAGCCTATTTCACCATTAAAGGTGTCGGTAAAAATTTAAAAGAACCATATTTTAATATATATTTTGATATAATTTACTTAATAATCAATGCACCATCGTACATACATTTATGTAAATAATATATTCATAGATAATTTACAAGTGAGTACTAAGCGTTTTAATTAATGAAAACAAAAGCTTGTACTCCGTTAGAAATTATTAAAATAGTAAGTGCGTAACTTAATTTCAAACATACGAGTAAATCCAAATTTTCATGGGCTATTTTGGTTCTGAATTTGTTTTTAGTGAAGTTAATGTTGGAAAAAGTTTGTCTCACATATATGTCGAACCAAAGAAACTCTCTTGGCAATTTTCGGATTGCATTAGAGGTAACTATTACAGGTAAATATACATGTATTCAAGCTTGTTTCTCTGAAGTTCTTCCACTGTTTTCTTTCGCATATCACCAGTAGGATATGTTGTGGCAAATTAGGAGATCTTTGTTTGAAAGTATCTTTGTTTATCAGACTTCTTATTATCTGTAAGTTGCTCTAGGCAATTGAGACACACGGGAAGACCATTTGAGTTTGTAATGAAGCAAAACACTGAATCCATTCACTTTTGAATTGGCGACGGTCGTCTGTTACGTTTTCGTTTTTTTTTTAAAGAAAGATTTAAATGTATCTTTAATGAAAGGTTAAAAATATGTTTTTAATAATTAGATAAGCAAAAAGCAAATAGATCACCAAATGAATTCAAAGGAGATATAATACCTTAGATACGAATACACGTATTTTAAAATCACAAACAATTACTTAACCAGATTCAAGAAATTAAATGGTCTGAAAACACTTGGCCTAAGACTACTGTGGTATTTTATTTAATCTCTGCTATTTTCGGTAATGGTAGGCAAAAGAACTTGCTTGTAATGAAGTCTGGTAGCATGCAAGTCTTGATCTTACTACTACTACTACTGTAGCTAAAGATGTATGAAAAAAATATTCAAAGATCCTCAATAATATCCGCGGTTTGCCGACCGCTACACTAGGCCAACGAAAGACAGCCAATGCCTTAGGTAGAACGTTGGCCTCTCGTCCTCATCAAACCTAGGTATTGGGCCACTAGGAATCGCAGTTTGCTCTGAAAACTCGTCGAAGTTGCTAGCGTTTTATATTATAAAACAATAAGCGACGTTTTAATTACACTTTTTTTTAGTTATGGTTTTACGCCTCGTCGACGTCAGGGTTATTAGAGGCGGGATTGGTCTGGGAAGAAGGAACAGGAAGGAATTCGGCCATGGCATTTTGAAGGAAGAATCCTGGAGTGATTTGGGGAATCCATGGAAAACCTAAATCTGGATGCCCGGACGGGGATTCGAATCGGCGTTCTCCCGAATGCGAGGCCAGAGCGCTAACCATTACACCACCACGCTCGGTGTTTTAATTACAGATTAACCTGCTGATACTATGGGGGAAGAAGCTGATTTGTTAGTTGTCGCATGTGCAGCATTTGTTTTCCTGTAACGACCTGATCAGAAAAAGGAGAAAAAACGACGCTGGTGATACCTATCCATTCAAAAGTAGTAATAAGTGCGGTGGCAAAAAGTTAAAGTCTTATCTTAAAGATGAATTGGAATGCGGGGTCTTTCATAATTTTTTTCCGAGTCAAAGTTGCAGATTTCGATTTTTTATTGAATTGTGTCTGGCACAAAACTTTTGAAGGTGATTTCTCGTTTTCGATATCTGCATCTTCAGCAGACAGATTAGGCCTAATGGTCACTCTAAGATACTGAGCTACTAGGGATTTGTATACCAGGTGCCGACAAAAATTCCATATTCTTCTTCAATTCTCATATAATAACTTCTAAAAGCTCACTTATTTTCCTCCAGGCTTCTAATCGCTTCAATTTGTTTTTATATACACAGTTCGTAAGATCCCATAAACATTTCCGTTCGCTATAAAAATCGAAAGCCCTGCGTTTTTGAGCAGAATAACAAGAAATTCGCAAACACACACCCAGTCCACAAGGCAAATAACAAAATAATGAATGAACCAATGTGGAGAGAATTATGGACTAAGAAGTATTTCAGGTTGTGCTTGGGTGCTTCAGATAAAGAGATTATTAATAAATAAGTGCGTTACATTTGTAAGTAAGCACTTTTTAGTAGTTTCGTACCTAATGAATCAAAGACGGATAAATTGCTCTACCTATCTATCGATTAGTCTGATAATCATTATAACATCATATTAATCTTAAAACGGTAATCTAATTTATTTCAATTGCAATGTAGCTCACGCTCCTACAGTCAATTTTTCCCCTTTCTTTGACCTGCCTACTTTTGCCTTCGATGATTTTAAAAACTGTCAGCATTTCTGGTAAGGTATTCATCATTTCTCTTGGTAACTCATTTCAATCCCCGACCCCTTACCTACCAAAGAATATTTTCCCACACCCTTGTGCCTGAAATCGAGTGCCAGCTTGTGGTCATGGTCATATTTTCCCTTCCATGCATTACTTTTATTTCTTACACCAATATCTTTCAATGCCTCATCACCAATATACGCTTTGTACTCCTATGATTCTCCTCACCCTCCTCCTGTCTTCCAATGAATCCTTCCTTTATCAGATCATTTACTTGTTGTGTTAATTTCCACAGACAAATCTAGCAGTCCATGTTTCTACCCTCTCCAAGTCCTGAAATTGATACTCAAAATGTGGGTCCCATACTACACCATCATATTCAAGTAATGATCTGACCAAAGTTCTATAACCCAATTCTCTCAGTTTTGACATAAACTGTGGGGGGTTTAGTGCGGGTTGAAGGAAACTTTACTAGGGTTATCTTCATCGGTCTCAGATAAAAGTTAACATTGCACCTACCCTCGAAATATCTGTATTTTCTTTTCATTTCGCGTCCGATACGCTTTTTACAATTTTGTTTTTATGATGCTTTTTTTTCTTTTGTTTTACTTTTACAGTGCGTCAAAATCAAAATCATTGCAGCCGAGAAACAACAGAGGAAAAAGATTTCGGCCATGATCTTTTGAAGAAAGTGATTTTAGGAAAACACGGAAAATGGATATGTGGTTGGCCGGATGAGATTTGAAACTGTGGCCTCCTTCAAAGCCATAACGAAATCCCCTCAAAAGCACTGATCCGAAAATTCCTCTAATGTTTGCAGTTGTACATTATGTCCAGTTTATATTTTTTTGCAAAGTAACTAAAACTATTAATCTTAACACATATGACACTTAGACATACAATTGTTTCAGGAAAAAAATCATACGCACTATTTGGGAGGTAGTTTCATGGACAGGATTTAAAAAAAAATGTAGTGAAAATTTTCAGCATTTTTTTAAAACTCTTTTTTTTTTTAAACAGTTTAACGTCCCTTTTTAACAACGTGGTCTTTAGAGACGGGAAAGGATGGGGGCAAGGAATGGGAAGGAATTCGGCCATGGCCTTTTGAAGGAAGCATCCCGGCATTCACCTGGAGTGATTTGGGGAAACCATGGAAAACCCAAATCTGGATGCCCGGGCGGGGATTCGAACCGCCGTCCTCCCGAATGCGAGGCCAGAACGCTATCCGTTACACCACCACGCTCGGTTTTTAAAACTCACTCTATACGTTTAGTTTCAAAGAAAATTTCATTAAAGAAATATAGAACTTTATTAAAAAGTAACTTGTTTGTAACTTCTTTTTTTTTTTTTTCCTCTCGCTGACGTAATTCCAGACGGGAGACAGACCAGGAAAGAATTCGGCTTTTGCCTCTTGAAGGAAGTATGTCGGCATTCTCCTGAGTGATTTCGATAAACAATATAAAACCGAAATTTGATTCGCTGGACGGGGATTCGAACCCAGGTCCTCTGAATACGAAGTTCGAGCGTTGCCTCTCACCCAGAATGTGTGTACGGAACATTCGCAAGTCGGAAGTCTCCCTTGACTGATTTTTATTTTTACCCGTGTGTGTTATAACACATACATCTTCCTTGCCGAATATTCGTAAAAGGAACTAGGATTGTGGAAGAGCGAAGTTAACAAACCGTCACACTCCAATGCGAGTGTAGCTAAAGCTGAACTGTTGCCAGTTGGACAAAGCAGTTAAGTTTCTGACACGTGTTGCAGACGAATGTGATCCTTGTCGAGTGTTGGATTCCGAGTTCTCGTCACAGGACTCCGATAGTCTCAGCAACACAGTTCCCGGCGAGACCTTGGATCCGGGACACTTGAGCAGTAAATCAGGGACGGAGTAAACATCGTTTGGAACGGACTCTAGTACTCAAACGCTCTCGCGCCAATCGCTCACAGCTACCAGTAAACAATCGGATTATACCGCGGAAGTTATTTGCATTCACACATCAGCGGGTATTTAACGAACGGAACAACAGTAACAGTTTCTCTGATAAAAACAGACTGTTGTTAGGTAACTCGTTAATTACTATTTCTTGCTGATCAGTCCTTTTGCAGAAGCCATGATAAAAGCATTTGGTTGCTTGAATTAACATCTCTGACTAATCACTTTCCACTGATAGTAGTGGGTAAACATATGTGCAGCGCCATCTTGGATTTCCCCCCCTCCCCTCCCCCCGCCGCGCACGTGCCGCCAGACCCCCCACGTCGCGCAGGTGTTCGCCAGGCCTCGCAGGCGGAAGCCATTAGTCATGTCAACACCTGTCAACAAGGCCATTAATTATCGCTCCCCTTGTAGCCGGCCGCCGCGCCGCCGCGCGCAGCTGCAAGCCATTAATTATCGGGGACGCAAAGCGCTTCCCACGCTATCAAAGGCTCCCGCGCCGCCGCGCACAGCTGCGTCACATTTATCATCGGGGAACGCACTGCGTTATCACGCCAAGCGCTTCCCACGCTATCAAAGGCTCCCGCGCCGCCGCGCCACCCTCCCGGCCTGAATTTTAAGTAGTCGGCTCGCGGGGCCGACACTCATAAATATTCCCTTATCCGCGCGCCAGGCTTCATAATTATCTCCTGACCTCCTCGGAAGGTATGTGTGTGTGTTAAAAGCTAAAACATTTTTTCAACTTTCACGATTGTGCGGGAGGAATATAATTTACCCCGAGAAATATGGCCTTAGATTCCTCGGGAGATTAATGTCGCCAGACAACACAGGCAAAGCGTCGTGTTCCCACGCTATCAAAGGCTCCCGCGCCGCCGCGCACAGCTGCGTCACATTTATCATCGGGGAACGCACTGCGTTATCACGCCAAGCGCTTCCCACGCTATCAAAGGCTCCCGCGCCGCCGCGCCACCCTCCCGGCCTGAATTTTAAGTAGTCGGCTCGCGGGGCCGACACTCATAAATATTCCCTTATCCGCGCGCCAGGCTTCATAATTATCTCCTGACCTCCTCGGAAGGTATGTGTGTGTGTTAAAAGCTAAAACATTTTTTCAACTTTCACGATTGTGCGGGAGGAATATAATTTACCCCGAGAAATATGGCCTTAGATTCCTCGGGAGATTAATGTCGCCAGACAACACAGGCAAAGCGTCGTGTTCCCACGCTATCAAAGGCTCCCGCGCCGCCGCGTGCAGCTGCGCCCGGGGGACGCACTGCGTTCTCACGCCAAGGCTCCAGACTCGTGTATAAATAGGGCAGAGACCTCCCTTCAGCCATCCAGTCTTCTCTGAGCGGCCGAGCTGAACACTTCGATCATCACAATGTCTTCTGAGGATCTTAGCTTATTCGCCGATATTGGTAAGTAAATTATTGTTATTTAACTTGTTTTTCTGACTGTTTTAAATTCTTTCACATATACTGATGAGTTTTTTTTTTTTTCTCTGCTTCAGACTTTGATGAAATTCTCGCTGAGGATGATTTCGGTAATGATAATATCTTTTTAAAGTAACTAGATTTATGAAAAAAATGTATAGTGCTGAAGCAGTAGTCTATATTATTAATTTATTTGTTCGCAGGTGATTTGGATATTTCCTGCAGTGACCTTTTTTATTTCAGTATGTATTTATCTATAGATTATTTTTTTTTCCCATGTCTTTATAACTATTGCTAATACATTTTTTTTTTTTTCAGATGAACCATCACGCCCAGAGAAGCGTAAGGGCAATTCTGAAGAATTAAGTAGCCCAAAAAGAGCTTGTGATTGCTCACAATGGAGCATTGACGTGGATGTGCCGCAGAGCATGCCGCCAACTCCACCACCACCAGCACACTGGAATATCGGTAAGTCTAGTACATCAGTAATTTACCTATATTATTTTATGCGTACAAAATTATGTTTTTCATGATACTAAAATATTTTTTTTTTCTTTTTTTATGTTTCAGAGGGGGCGGTCGGACGCCCGGCCAACGAGGCAGTTCCGCCACCAATATGGCGACCATGGGAGACATCGGAACCTAGCCGACCGCCCGCCACAGCAGCAGCAGCCGAGCCCCCCAGCCGCCCTTCGCCCGGGACCAACCGCCAGTACGCCTACCCATCGCCGGGACCCAGCCGCCAGTACGCCGACCCATCGCCCGGCTCCAGCCGACCATCGCCCGGCTCCAGCCGCCAGTCCGCCGGTCCTTCGCCGGGGCCAAGTCGGCAGTATGCCAGTCCATCGCCGGGGCCCAGCCGGCAGTATGCCGGCCCATCGCCCGGCTCCAGCCGGCAGTCCGCCGGTCCTTCGCCCGGCTCCAGCCGGCAGTATGCCAGTCCATCGCCGGGGCCAAGTCGGCAGTATGCCGGTGCAGGGGCAGCCTTATGCAGTCATGATCATGCAGCAACGATGGGTGAGTCAGCAGCATCGCGCTTAGTCCTTGAAGACAGGCATAGTGCATTTAAAAATAGAATTTATTCCGGGACAATTTCAAATTCTCAAAATTTCATAGATCCAATGAATTTCATTGATGCTTGCTTTAAACTTGTTGCCGGTAAAGTTCGCGAAATTGTGGATAATCGGTCCTCCCCATCTGTAAAGGTGCAGGTTGGACTGATTAACACATATAAAATACAGAAGGAAATGATTTTGGAAACCGCCCGTATGTGCTTTTTAACTAAAATGCGTGAAGTCACAACAAGCACTTGCCTGTCGGATTGGTATGAAAAATATGTGAAGTCGGAGCTCAGAGTAAAATTGTGTGAGTTTCAAGAAAGGACAAGTGGCAAAACTCTCGATAGAATAGAATCCCTCGACATTAGTATTTCTCATTTTCAACCTTTCTATCGTGGGTCATCCTATGTTGCACTGCCACTTGATATCCGTAGAAAGAGGGCCGTCATCAATGTTGAAAACAAGAATGACGAGTACTGCTTCCTATGGACACTTCTTGCAGCTCAAGTAAAGGCGCCGAAAACACATGCGTACCTAGTCAGTAATTATATGGAAGCCTTCGCCAACCACCGTTTTGATTTTTCAGGTATTGAGTTTCCGGTAAAACTCTCTGACATTTCTAAATTTGAGAGGCAAAATCCAGACTATTCTGTAAATGTTTTCGGTCTGGATGAAGTTAAAGGTAAACATGTAGTTTCCGGGGCCCTCCATCACACTGCAGACAAACGCGGTAACCACATAAACATGTTGTTGATTACCGACG
>CM061919.1:258705326-258780324 GCA_031002005.1 Vandiemenella viatica
TTCTTCTTCTTCGTAGGAGGCATTGTTATCGACTGAATGATTTTACTATTCGCGCGTCTATATATACCCGTGCGGCAAAGAAACCTTGTCAAAATGCGATTCGTCAAGCAGCAAGCAACATTACCGTGAGTAATGCAGATGTTGCCGGCACCAAGCGGAAGAAGAACGGACCTCTGTTCCCCGAGACAGTGAGAGCGATAGTTTGTGGGACCGTCAAACTGTGGTAAAACCAATCTTGTGCTGTCCCTGCTGGAACATCCAATGGGCTTAGATTTGAAAATGTATATGTGTTTTCAAAATCGTTGTACCAGCCAAGTACCAGTTGCTAGGTGAAATACTGAAACCCATTAAAGAAATTAAGTATTTACATTTAGCGATAATCAGAATGTGCCTCACCTAGTGAGCGCTACCAAATTCAGGTTTGTGTTGACGATGTCCTCGTGTGAGAAGCAGAATAATATACGAGATTACTTTTGTATGGGAAGACATAGGTCAGTAGATCTTTCTACTTGTGTCAGACATACAGCCGTATACCTAAACAGCTGGTGAGAGACAACGCCAACTTGATTGTACTCTTTAAACAGGACGACATGAATCTCAAACACATTATAATGACCACGTGAACACAGATATGCCGTTCAGCGAGTTTAAGAACTTATGTGGTACTTGTGGAATGCGAGCAAGCATGGATTTGCAGTTATTGACAAAGACTGTGATATGTATCATGGACGGTACCGCAACGGGTTTGATTCGTTTTTAAATAAATAGACAAGCACACTAGGTACTATCATCATTGCAGCCATGGACAAGTTTGGAGAACTTCGACGATACAGAGCAGGAGAGTTTTGGGTACCCACCTCAAAACATACTTCTTACAAAGGACGGTAATTGGATTGCCAAGGTAGAATACTCAAACATGTAGCTGACCCCATCGACGACGATGATGTTGCATCCAAAAAATACATTGAAGGCAACTAGCGATGCAGCAATGCTTCTGAAGGAATTACAATCGACAGTAGTTACCATGGTTATAACTATTGCGGTAACAGATTTGATTGAAGATCGTGCATACATTCTAGAGACAGGTCTTAACTATTACGAAATTCCCGTCAATGGTGTAATCCTCTCAGTAGCCAAACCGGGCAGGGTTGATGTAATAGTGAATTGGATTAAAACTGCAAGGATAAACTTTGTGAAGCAAGGCGATCATCTATTTTCTCCCAAATGCTCAACCCACAAACCATTTACAGCAACATTAACTATGAAGTATAAAAATAGTACAATAAACTCTCATAAGCTTCATTCGATGCTTAAACATGGATACGACAACAACTAAACGCGGCATCATAAAGGCCCGAAATGCTATTCGACGCAAGTTACTCGAATTGAAAACTGGCCAAATCGACTCTGAGAAATTTTTCAAAGATTCTTTATCACTCGTTCAACCAAAAATGTACTTGTAAGTTTTGTTAGTTGTAATTCTTGCTGGTAAAATGCTCCTGCAATATCTTTACCTTGATAGTCTTTAAGTAAATAAGTTACAGGATTTGTTAATTTCACTTTACTGATGGTAAACACTTCAGTTGACCAGTTGGGCAAGTAGCCTTTCTCAAACTTTTCTTTAAATCTACTGATTCTGACATGGTCACCAACTTTGAATTTTGCTGGAGTAGTCATCTTAATATGGCTGTATACTGTTGAAAGAAGTGAATTGTCTTTAACATCACACGGTTTCATCTTGATGGTGCGGTGCCACTTGTTATTGTAATTGTTCATTAATTGAGGAAGAAGTTCAATCCACCGATGTGAACCACGTCTGCTGAATTCTTGCCACATTGCATTCTTGATAGTTCTATTGAGTCGCTCAACTATTGATGCTTTAAGATGAGTATATGTTGAGTAGTGATTAATACCATAACTTGTCATGAGCGATTTAAACTTTGAATTATAAAACTCTTTTCCGTTGTCAGTCTGTAAATTTTTAGGAACACGATCACCATTAAGTATTTTCTTCATAGCGTCGACAACCACACTAGCCGTTTTGTTCTTGAGGGGTAGAGCCCATGCAAACTTTGAATAAGTATCAATCACCATCAAGATATACTTGTAGCCACTGTTTTTACGAGAATACGGGATCATTTCTACAATATCAGCTTGCCATAGGTCGTCAAGACCTTTGATTATTACCCGGCGTCTTGGGAAATTCCTTCTAGCCGGTCTATGGAGTTCAGCTACAATTTGATCCATGTTACACGATAATGTCTCTCTCACGAAGTTCTTCAATCACCGACAAAATTTCGTTGGAGTGTGCAGTGTGTCCTGCTGATGTTGATGCGGTAAGTAATTTCAATCTTTCAACGAGCTCATTCGGATCGTCCCAATACACATATTCCTTCATGGGAAGAAGACCAGAACCCGACTGATTGTCAAGTTTAGAGATTATGTTTTTATACTTAGTGGTTGTATTTTTCAAAACTTCTCCAGATGGAATAAATTTCACTCTGTGTGCATTCGTGGTGTCTAGTATTTCATAATAACTTTTCAAGTCCATGTTGGTAAATTTTTTGGGGTTTTTTAAGAACAACAGTTCCATTAAGCCTTGAGTTCTTTCATATTCATTTCCATCAATCTGTATAACATCTCCATCTATAATCATGGAGTATTTCCAATCATTAGCGAATCATTTTTCTTCCGGACACCGTACACCGAATCATAATCTCTTTCACTTCGATTGAGTGACTTCAAGAAATCTTTGATCATACCTGGAGGTTGCTGCTGCTGCTGCTGCTGCTGATGTCGCGGAGGTAAGAAAACATTTTCTATTGTATCCGTCACAGGTCTTAAAGAATCTTTGAAAAATTTCTCAGAGTCGATTTGGCCAGTTTTCAATTCGAGTAACTTGCGTCGAATAGCATTTCGGGCCTTTATGATGCCGCGTTTAGTTGTTGTCGTATCCATGTTTAAGCATCGAATGAAGCTTATGAGAGTTTATTGTACTATTTTATACTTGATAGTTAATGTTGCTGTAAATGGTTTGTGGGGTTGAGCATTTGGGAGAAAAATAAGATGATCGCCTTGCTTCACAAAGTTTATCCTTGCAGTTTTAATCCAATTCACTATTACATCAACCCTGCCCGGTTTGGCTACTGAGAGGATTACACCATTGACGGGAATTTCGTAATAGTTAAGACCTGTCTCTAGAATGTATGCACGATCTTCAATCAAATCTGTTACCGCAATAGTTATAACCATGGTAACTACTGTCGATTGTAATTCCTTCAGAAGCATTGCTGCATCGCTAGTTGCCTTGTCAATGTATTTTTTGGATGCAACATCATCGTCGTCGATGGGGTCAGCTACATGTTTGAGTATTCTACCTTGGCAATCCAAATTACCGTCCTTTGTAAGAAGTATGTTTTGAGGTGGGTACACCAAAACTCTCCTGCTCTGTATCGTCGAAGTTCTCCCAAACTTGTCCATGGCTGCAATGATGATAGTACCTAGTGTGCTTGTCTATTTATTTAAAAACGAATCAAACCCGTTGCGGTACCGTCCATGATACATATCACAGTCTTTGTCAATAACTGCAAATCCATGCTTGCTCGCATTCCAACAAGTACCACATAAGTTCTTAAACTCGCTGAACGGCATATCTGTGTTCACGTGGTCATTATAAATGTGTTTGAGATTCATGTCGTCCTGTTTAAAGAGTACAATCAAGTTGGCGTTGTCTCTCACCAGCTGTTTAGGTATACGGCTGTATGTCTGACACAAGTAGAAAGAGTCTACTGACCTATGTCTCCCATACAAAAGTAATCTCGTATATTATTCTGCTTCTCACACGAGACATCGTCAAACACAAACACTGAATTTGGTAGCGCTTCACTAGGTGGAGGCACATTCTGATTATCGCTAAATGTTAAATACTTAATTTCTTTAATGGGTTTCAGTATTTCACCTAGCAACTGGTACTTTGGCTGGTACAACGATTTTGAAAACACATATACATTTTCAAATCTAAGCCCATTTGGGTGTTTCCAGCAGGGACAGCACAAGATTGGTTTTACCACAGTTTGACGGTCCACAAACTATCGCTCTCACTGTCTCAGGGAACAGAGGTCCGTTCTTCTTCCGCTTGGTGCCGGCAACATCTGCATTACTCACGGGTAATGTTGCTTTGCTGCTTGACGAATCGCATTTTGACAAGGTTTCTTTGCTGCACGGTGTATATATAGACGCGCGAATACGTAAAATCATTCAGTCGATAACAATGCCTCCTACGAAGAAGAAGAAGAAGGGCCGTGGCTTCTTAAACAAGCTCGTCGACAAATGCCATTTTGAGGCACACATTCCAAACTTACCAGTTCTGTGGACCCGGGACGAAAACTTGAAAAACGTCTGAAACTCGGCCAGACGGGGATCAATCCACTAGATGCAGCATGCAGGGAGCATGACATTGCGTATGCACAGGGTGCCGACAGACGTAATGCAGACCGCATACTCGCAGAGAAGGCTTCAGTCAGAATGAAAGCCAAAGATGCAAAGTTCGGTGAACGGGCGGCCGCGTTACTAGTTAACGGCGCTATGCGTGCCAAGCTAAAGTTGGGTGCAGGTATTAAAAGAAAAAGAAGACGAAGAAGGGTGGAATCCTCCCCTTAATCCCTATTTTTGCCGGATTGTCGGCTGCCGGAGCTCTTGCCGGTGGAGCCTCAGCCATCGCCAGAGCCGTCAAAGCTGCTAAAGAAGCAAAAAAGCAGTTGAGTGAACAAAAAACGACACAATGAAACCATGGAGGCAATTGCAATGAGGGGTAAAGGTCTCTATTTAAAGCCATACCGGAAAGATGGATCTGGATTAAAAAAAAAAAGTCCCGATCAGGCGTTGACCGATGACGATATACGTAGACATGTAAAGCGTTTGCGTATACCTCATTTTCGTGGTGTCTTCATGCGCGATGCATTACCTCAAAAATTAGTGAACGTGAATGTGGAATTGTGAACTTGGACAGTGCTGAAAATGCTGGGACGCACTGGGTTGCGTACATCAAGTACAAGGATGGTGTAGTGAAATATTTCGATAGTTTTGGTGACTTACCTCCGCCATTGGAATTGCAGCGATACTTTGCAGGTAACAGAATACAGTACAATGTGCAACGACACCAGGAATTTGGTACGCACATATGTGGACATTTATGTTTAAAATTCCTGCATCAGAATGCATAACATCAGTCTTGCATGAACCTTAGTCGGGGTAACACATGTCTGTGACACTCTGCTTGTCCGGTAACAGTTCAGTCTTGAGCTGTGATTACTTCCCACCGATAGATTTGAGTCAAGGCGAGTATACGATCGGCTTAGTAGATTTTCAAACATACAACTCGATTCCGAACATTGATAAGTCAAATTGCAAATTTCATTACTCGAAGAATAAAGTGATAGATATTCCTACAGGATCGTATGATATTGACGACTTGGCCAGTTATTTGGCTCGGCTTACAAATAACGAGAAACTGGTTATTAAAGCAAACAACAATTCACTCAAGTGTGAGATACAAACACCTGTGGAAATAGATTTCACGAAACCAAACTCAATTGGCTCACTGCTTGGATTTTCTAAACGTGTGTTAAAACCGGGATTTCATACCTCAGACTACACTGTGCAGATCTTCAAAGTTAACGCGATAAGGATAGAGTGCAGCATATGTACGGGAAATTACGTCAACGATAAGCTGGGACATACACTACACGAGTTTTTTCCAACAGTACCACCAGGGTACAAGATTGTAGAAGTACCTGCAAACGTCATCTATCTTCCCATCACGGTGAAAACGCTCAACAACATTCACATTAGAGTTGTCGATCAGGACGGCAATTTAGTGGATTTCAGAGGAGAAACTATTACTCTGAGGCTACATATAAAGAATGGGCGCTCGTTATAAGAAGAGGCGGACTCAAACAATTGTCAGTAGTGAACCGACAGTGAAACGGGTAACACCAACAGTGAAACGGTTAACTCCTGCTAACGTGCTCTTCCTACAGTCGTTAGGCTATACAGTAAAAAATCATGGATGAAGTGCTTGATATAACTTCCAGTGTGGAATTTGATGAGTCGGTGACGCGTAAACAGTTTTTGAGTCACCAACCACATACGCCCACAACATTTAATAATAATGATGAAATTCGGATACCTATTCAGAACCAGGATACATATACGCTGCCAGGGGAAAGTTTCTTGCATATTGAAGGAAGATTTCTCAAGTCAGATGGAACTGGGGCTACAAATTCAATTGTTACATCCAATGCGTTTGCGTTCCTATTTGAGGAAATTCGGTTAGAAATTAATGGAGTTGAAATAGACCGAAATAGAAATGTAGGTGTCACAAGCACAATAAAGACTCTTATTTCTGCTGGTCCTCAACAAATTGGTCTGTTGGAGAACTCAGGATGGGGGCAACGCGATCTTGGAAATGGTTACTTTGATGTATGTATTCCGCTGAGTATGCTCTTGGGTTTTTGTGAAGACTTTAAAAGGATACTTGCAAATGTAAAACAAGAACTAATACTTATTCGATCTAGGGACGATACAAATTCATATGTACAAGCCAATCCAAACCCCCAGAAAAGTAAATTCGCCATCAGTAAACTAGCATGGGTGGTGCCTCATTTACAAGTAAGTGAGAGAGAAAAACTGGCGTTGCTTAAGATTGTGGACAGTGGGAAGCCACTTAGAATTAATTTCCGAAGCTGGGATTTGTTGGAGTACCCGCTACTTCCTATAAGCAAAACTCAAATTTGGTCTTTGAAAACATCAACACAGCTGGAGAAACCTAGATTCGTTGTTCTAGGATTTCAAACAAACAGGAAACGAAATGAAGCATTAAGTGCGGCTTTATTTGACCACTGCAATCTTGCCAACGTCAAAGTGTTTCTAAATGATGTGGCGTACCCCTACGAGAACATGAATTTGGACTTTACGAAAAATCGAACCACAGTATTGTACGATATGTATGCAAGATTCCAACAAACTTACTACGAACGGGAGCATCCTTCACCGCTACTAAACCGTGAAGATTTTGTCGCTACTGCTCCTATCGCCGTAATCGACTGTTCACATCAAAATGAGTCGGTAAAAACAGGGCCTGTAGATATTCGTATGGAGTTTGATAGCACTGACAATTTTCCAGCCTACACCGCCGCATATTGCCTAATCCTTCACGACCGTGTTGTGGAATACGTACCGCTAACAAGTGTTGTGCGTAAGCTCGCATAAAACCAGATAGCGCCCATCATTGCCACCCAGTATCATGCCGACCATCTTCCTGGACGCTCAAGGATTCAAGACGAGAGAAGGAGTGTTTATCTTCAAAGAAGTTGCCGTCTGTGTAGTGCAATCAGACAACATTATCGCCACACATTGCATCTCTGTAAATTCACCATCACGTGGAGGTAATGAGCCAACAGTCAAATGGCTGACAAATAATTACCATGGAATACCTTGGACTGCTGCTGGTATAACCTTTAGCAAACTATGTACTATTCTACATGCAATCACAAATGAAGATGACTCCATTATTTACGTTAAAGGACGGGAGAAGGCTCGTTGGTTTCAGAAGATTATTCGCAAGAAAGTCTGCTACAATATAGAAGATTTAGGATGCCCGCCTCTACATGAACTCAAGAAAAATAATTTGATAAAACTTTGTAAAGGACATTTATTTTGTAACGCTATATGCGCTGTTGAAAATGTATTTTTAATTGCCCAATGGTGGGTGAAATAAAAATAAGAAATAAAATAAAAATGTGTTATTTATTTTAAACACTTTAGTTAATAAGGTCCACAAACATCATATCCAGGTTCATAATTCTTAATTACAATATTATTTACATCATCAGATACTAACAAATTTTTATATGCAATAAGTTCAAGTCTTAATTGCGCATAATCCAATGATGAACTGGGTGTCACTTGCGCTACACGAACATTGTTAATGTGCATGTCAATCAGTTTTTGCACTGTAGCCATATTGAAGTCTCGTAGCACTTTATTAGCTAGAATGTCCACAAATTCTGTATAATATCGCGCCACCAAGTAGCCCCACTTCTGCTTGACGGTCAAGGCGTTGGTCACGGCCGGCTGCGCGTCGACGAAGTTCCTCCAAGTAGACTGGCCGAAGAAGACACCGCTGGCAGGATCGTCATTGAGGTGGAAACAAACAGTCTTCACCCCGGCAATCGTTCGGCAGGAGACGGTGTGCTCACCAAGCGGGATGCTGTCGGTGCCGGCGTTGAATAACTCGGACACTACGTCCAATTCCTGGATCAGGACGTTCCATTCGTAGTATGTTAAAACAATTTTATTGTGCCCCACTTTTTCCAGAACAACAACAGGTTCAAACTCGTGTTTGGACGATAACCCTATCGTCAAACGTTTCGTATCACCAGCGTTGAGTTGGTAGACAGAGGAGAACAACATCACCAGACGAGGCATGGCTGCAAACTGACGCCGGGTGGGGCTACAGCACACGTGCGCGGTGGCCGGCTGCAAGGGGAGCGATAATTAATGGCTTCCGGGTGGGGTGTGGCGGCGCGGGAGCCTTTGATAGCATGGGAAGCGCTTGGCGTGATAACGCAGTGCGTTCCCCGATGATAAATGTGACGCAGCTGTGCGCGGCGGCGCGGGAGCCTTTGATAGCGTGGGAAGCGCTTTGCGTCCCCGATAATTAATGGCTTGCAGCTGCGCGCGGCGGCGCGGCGGCCGGCTACAAGGGGAGCGATAATTAATGGCCTTGTTGACAGGTGTTGACATGACTAATGGCTTCCGCCTGCGAGGCCTGGCGAACACCTGCGCGACGTGGGGGGTCTGGCGGCACGTGCGCGGCGGGGGGAGGGGAGGGGGGGAAATCCAAGATGGCGCTGCACATATGTTTACCCACTACTACTGATGTTTATTTTCCCGTACGCTCTATAATAACATCACACAACAAGGCATCGTCTCGATCCAAAGGTACTAAGTACAAACGTACACAAATGTTCCAGCGATTAAACTCACACTTCCAAAAGTACTTTTCTTTTACTTATGGCTTTACGCCTTGTCGACGGTAAGGTCATTAGAGGCGGGATGGGACTGGAGAGAAGGAACTGGAAGGAATTCGGCCATAGCCTTTGTAACGTACCCTTATCGTTACCTTTTTATTTCGTAGGGAACACATGTGAGTGTTACTTTACCATACTTTTAAATTAATACTTTTACTTGTATTTCCTGCACCAGACCAGTACATAAGGATTTCCTTGATCCCTCTTTGTCCGTTCCTGGTTTTATTCCGATACTCACGCTGTAAATCAAATTATTATTAATCAAATTCTTATCATACAAACTTAAAATCAACTCCTTTGTTTATATCTATATTTCAGTCTCAAATAAAACACTTTCTACTTATCTCACAACTTTTATATTTTCCATTTAACAGACAATTATCTTTTCCAAAAGTCATATTACATTATCTTTATTAAACCCTAATTTCCTTGCCTCAGGCTATTATTTTCTTGTTATTAATCCCGCCAGGATTCTTCGTAGCTTCCATCTAGCCATTCTGTTTTATCTTTTCTCTTAAACCATATTCTTTCCTCAACCAACACGTCCTCTTCCTTCCAAAGCTTTTCTTCAAGTCTCTCGACTGTTATTTATTTTCCAGAGATCTCATTATATCCATCTTGACATGCTTTGACCTTGGAACTTAAAATTCAGAGTTAGTAACTTATATACAATTACAATTATTAAATAAAAAATAGTTTTAATAATGTCCAAATCACAAAATGTGAGGTTGTGTACCTCACACCTTTTTGAAGGAAGCATTCCGGCATTCGCCTGCAGTGATTTGGGGATCCAAAACTACTGACTGACAACTCTCTGCGCGCTTAAATAGACGACTCAGAAACATCGAGTATAATTTAAAGAGTTCCGACCGACGTTTCTCTAATTATAACAATACTTTAACAATTAAATCCATACAAAAATAATTACAAATTGTACAAAATCACTCACAATCATTAGAAAACACCTTGAAATGAAAGTTAATACTGTTCACATGGATTTACAAACAACATAAACCAGTCTAAACCGTCGGAAATTGTCCTCCAAAAATCTTAGCTCACATCAAGACTTACAATTGTAAACTTTTAATCAATGCGTCATGCGTAATACTGTCCTTGAGCATAGTATATAGCATTTACATAGTTTATGTCCTTAAAAAAGAGTTCATTTACACAAATTCACAATTAATTACACGAAAAATATACAAGATCATAATTAATCAGTTCCCAGCTTGCTACACATACTTCTTACACTGTCTTCACATATTTCTTCACGAATATACTACATTATAGTACGAAGAGAATATAGTGTCATTCGTAATGGCTATAATACAGTGCAACCTTAATATAACGTACCTCAATATAACGAATTCCTCGATTTAACAAATTCTTCGTAATCCCCTTGAATTGTCCATAAGAGTCAATATAAAATATACCTTTACATTGCAAACATTTTTTGCGAACAACCTCTTTATAACGAATTTTCAACTATCAAGAAAAAGTATACATACCTCTAATTAACGAATTTTGTCAACCCAAAACCTTTATATAAAGTTCCCACCAATCGCGACATGTTTCGACACGCTTTTGTTCGTAAAACAATCATTGTTGTTTGATTGAAAGTAATGTGAACACTTCTGCTCGTCACTATTGTTAAATATTTAAGTTAAAATGGCTCAGAAACGTTAAAGGTGTTCCTTATCGGTTGCAGAAAAGCGAAACATCATTAATTAGGTGTGTAGGGAAATTGTCACTGGAGCCTGTGCTCCATTGCAATTAAATTAAATTAAATTAATTATGTTGGCAAAAATCCTATGACGAAAAAAATTAGACATAGGTAATAAGTTCGGGATTCCCGCAAGTACATTGGCTACAATTTTAAAATTTAAAGATAAGTTGTCAGAAGAAAGTGGTTTACCTGTAAACAGTAAAAGATTAAAATCATGCGTGTTCAAAGACGTAGAGGAATGTGTGTTGAAGTGGTTAAAACAGTGCCGAGACAAAAAAATCACAATCGGAGGCCCTATTCTTCAGGAAAAGGCTCAGCAGTTTGCAGTAGAATTGTGACATGAAAAGTTCCGTGCTAGCAACGGGTGGCTTCAAAATTTCAAAAAACGAAACGAGATTGTTTTTCGAAAAATATGCGGTGAAAGTGGTAGTGTTGATGAAAAAGTATGTGATGATTGGAAAAACAAACTGGCAGAGCTGACCACCGGATACGATCCCGAAGACATCTTTAACGCCGATGAAACTGGACTATTCTATAAATGTTTACCTGACAAAACCTTATCATTCAAAGGCGATGAATGTAATGGCGGAAAAAACAGCAAACTTCGCATAACAGTACTGCTGGGAACAAATTGTACTGGGACTTACAAACTTAAGCCACTCATCATCGGAAAATATCAAAAACCGCGACGTTTCAAAATTGTCAATAATCTGCCAACAGATTACACGTCCAACCATAAGGCTTGGATGACTAGTGATGCTTTTTGCAATTGGCTTAAAAGTCTGGATAAAGAGATGAAGAAAAAAAAACAAGAAAATTATAATGTTCATTGATAATTGTACTGCACACGGAGAAATTCCTAACCTGGAAAATATAAAAATAAAGTACTGGCCTCCAAATACCACTTCAAAACTACAACCACTGGACCAAGGCATCATCCAAAGCTTCAAAATGCATTATAGGAAGGAAGTTGTCAGACGATTTCTTGCTGATGTTGAACGTCAAACACCAACTACAATTGACGTTTTACAAGCCTTGTGGATGATCGCCAAAGCTTGGAATCTAGTCACTGAAAAGACCATTGCAAACTGCTTCAAGAAAAGTGGGTTTAAAGTAACATGCGAAGATGAGGAGGACGATTTACCAGTCGCAGAACTTGCTAGGACCTGGCAAAGAGTTCAAAAAGAATTGCACCTTCAAGAGACTGAGTTCGAAGACTTCGTTACCTTTGATAATGATTTAGCCGTCTGTGGAGAACTAACTAATGCTGACATCGTCACATCTGTGTTGCCGGTTACTAATGCAGAAGCGGATGAAGACGAGGAAGAAGGGGGTGAAATTGATGAGCATAACTTCACAATAAAAGATGCTTATAATGCTTTAAATATAATAAAATCTGTGTTTCTCAAAAAGGGAGGTTTGAGTAACGATGTAGTCAATTCCATCACGAAATTAGATTGCGCTTTGGATGTGATAACTCTTACCGGTGGTAAACAGACAACTATTTATGACTTTTTTTTCTAATCAAGATGAACAAAATTAAGATTAAGCTACTATAACTACATTGTTGATTCTTTACCTTTAATTCGTGATTTTTGTTGTGCGAATCTTTGAAATTAACATTAAATTACCTACATAATGTACGTACCCACCAAGATATGTACCTACTTTTACGGAATTTAATGCATTCAATTTTGATTATTAATGTAAGAAAAAAATTTTGTTACCTACCTAATTGTTTTTAAATAGAAAATACAAACAATAATTTGATAAAAATGTGTTATCATTTATTAGTAGAAGTTGTTCGCTATAACAAGATAAGTACGTAATGTTGAGGTGAATATAACTATTTTTTTACCTCTTTATAACGAATTTTAGACCAACCTAACCTCAATAACAAACCTTAGTTTAACGAATTACTTGATATAACGAATATTTTCTTGTTCCCCTCCGATCTGTTATATCGAGGTTGCACTGTATAACCAATTAAAGGTTGCAAGCCTGTTGCTTAAAACTATCTTCAAAGTCCGCCCAAAATGATGGGTTGAACGCAATGTTCTGCAGTTTATTACCTCACTGCAGCTTTGTTAAATAAAGTTCTTATTAAATATCGCTGATAACCTTGAATATTATGTAATATTTACATATTTCTTAGTGTACTATAACAGCGATATCTCTTGACAGTGAGTATCAGGAAATATCTACATCGAATTAGCAGAATCAAACAAAAAGCTACTTACATTTAATATGTTAATTTAAAAGCAATATACACTTTTATTTGAGCGTTATGAAAATTAATTTCTTCGTGGTTGCCTAACTAAATAACTAAATACAATTGTTTTCAAACAATGCCCCATAATCTTCATTTTACACCTCTGGCCACAGATAATCTGGTGACGTAGGCCGGTCTCGTTACGAACATGATGACAACAAGACTCGGTGAACAAAATTGCATTTTATATGTATTATTATAGGAATTCACGTTAGCTTCTGCGCTTGTGAACAATTTTCTCAGAAGGAATTGTAACAACTGAGGAAGGAATGAAAATACGAAAAAACATACCAAGTTGCAGAACTGTGTTCGATAATAAATCGATTAAAACGTCGATTCCAGTGAATGGTCTTATCGGTATGTACAGTACATCCAACAGAGAATCGGTTGGATGCTCCACTTGAAATAGACTTGTCGTACTCGAAGCAATAAATAACCATATGAAAGGACGAGGATACGTGAAATACATTCAGCGAGTGCGTGAAACGAGTTCAAATAATAGTTTACGTTCTGTAGAGTCCGGTCGCAGCGGCTGAGAGGAATTCTTGGTAGATGTTCAGGAAACTGTGCCAAATCGTGTGGGCATCTTTACGAAATGTTCCTCCGCTAATATTTCGTGGCTCAAGAAAAGGAGGGCTGCGAGAGACAAAGCGGTCCTGTGACACAAAATGATGACACGATTTATGTTACGTTTTGATCAGAAAGGAGTTTGGTCCTGTTTTGGGGACAGAACACCCAAGGTAGTAAAACAAATTAGTTTTCCGACAACATACAACGGACAAGAAAACCAAAGGACTAGTAATAATTTCAAATCTTTCAACAGTGTTACGAAGCAGCAACCTACACTTAAATACCACAAAAGACTATACAAATCCGTCACTCTCCCATTTTTACCATATGGATGCCAGATATGCGGACTGACAAGCCAAACAACTCCAGGTACTACAGAACCGAGGTCTAAGAATGAACCCAAACGCTCCAAGATACACACCAATAGAAATTCTACATAACGAAACAAACATCCCATTAATAAACACCGAAATATTTAAATTTAACCGAAAAATTTCATAATAAATTAAATTAGGCCAGAGATGAAAGAACTGAATCAATTGGAACCATAATGCCGAGACAATGGCATAAGTACAAAGCCCCCCTCAGTATTTTATACCAGCAAACATAAAACACCACAGTACGCCAACTCTACAGGGTTTTTTTCACCATTAAGACCATCCTAGATGGTCACAGCCCTGGTTTTTCCCCTGAAAGTGAAATAAAAAGTGTCCCAAAAACAATACCCTTATCCTGACACATAGAAGTTATACTACCAAAGGTAGTGGGACTTCACAAACAACAACTGAGGCAGCAAAAAAAAATAAAAGGAAGCGATTCTGGCCTTAAGATTAATACTTGAAGGGTAGATCAAGAAAAACAAAGATGCTTTTATGGCGTTTGTCGATGTAGAAAAAGCTTTTTATAATATTACGTGGGACAAAATGTTCAAAATTTTAAAGATGTCGGGTATAAAATACCGAGATAGAAGAACGCTTTATATAGCAAAAGCAGAAAATCACGAGAGACATACTTCAGTTAAAAAGGGTGTGAGACAAGGTTGTAGTCTTTCCCCTTTAATATTCAATTTGTATGTAGAAGAAGCACTAAAAGAAGTGAAAGAAAGATTTGATTGTGGCATAAGTTACAAGGAGGAAAAAATCAGTATGCTACGATTTGCTGACGACATTGTCTTGTTAGCAGAGAGGGCTCAGGATATTGAGAAGTTACTGAATGGCATGAACAAAATACTGAAGGAAGATTTTGGACTACATATAAACCAAAACAAGACAAAAGTGACGAAATGTAGCAGATATGATACGAACGATAGTAGATTAAACATAAAAATAGGGTCGGATGCGATAAAAGAAGTTAGTTAATTTTGCTACTCAGGAAGTAAAATTACGACCGATAGCCGAAGCAGGAATGATGTTGAAAGCAGAATAGCAGTAGCGAAAAGAGCTTTCATGAAAAAGAGGAATCTTTTGGTGTCAAAACTTTGATCTAGTACTTAGAAAGAACTTTTTAAAATTCTATGGATGGGGCGTAGCACTTTATTGTAGCGAAGAATGGACTTTAGGGATACCAGAAAGAAAGAAAACTGAAGCATTTGAAATGTGGTGTCATAGAAGGATCCTGAAAATTAGAGCAGATAGAGCAGGAAATTAACAAATTTTTAAAATGATTGGTGAGGAAAAAAAGTTTGTGGAAGAGGTTTACAGAAAAAAGAGACAGGATGGTAACTCATATTTAGGAACATGTAGGATTGGTTAATTTGTTAGTGGTGAGAACAGTAGAAGCTAACAACTGTAGAGGAAGACAAAGGTTAGCATATATGAAGCAGATAATTGAGGATGTATGGTATAAGGGGTATGTTGAGAGAAGAGGTTAGTGCAAGATAGGAAGGGATGGAAGATTGCATCATAACAGTCGAAAGATTAATGACAGCAAAAAAAAACCTCATAACAAACTACTAGAAGTTTGAAAGACTTGTACGTGCAGTGCATTCTACAGTGATATGAGAAACGTGTTTTGCATTGCAGCAGTATTTCTGGAAAAAGAAAACAGCTGGCAAAAATTAATTAACAGTTTAACCCGATTTTCGCGTTTAGTCTCCTGTAATCGTTTATCTACCATAACGATTTGTGTTACCATTGTCAATTGCCTTTGAATTCTTAGTCAAACTGTACTAAATTACAGAAAGCATCATGTGTATGGAGTTAATTCTGGTTTGCGTTGCAGACTGGCAGTAAACACAGCCAAATGGTGTATATTACAAATCGCCATTGTTTTGCTCCGGCAAAACGTGTGCAGCCATTTGTATTACTGTGTCAATTCTTTCGTTTAATTACGATTTCTCGATTTTCTGAAGCCACGTTAAATATTTGGTTATCTTGAAACAAAGTCGTAGACGTACAAAGTGACATAGTGAAATATTAAATATTCTAATCATAAAGTGTACAGGAAACTGCAGACACTATACAAAACTAGAAAACTATAACAAATCAATTATGACAAAATGCGGCAAGTTTAGAAAGCTATGTTAACAGCGAAACATTCGTATGTATCGTGCCAAGAGAGAAAAGACTGTACCAATACTGCCAAAACTATACATAACAAAAATTGAAATTATTCATTGTGGAATTATCTGTTGAAGTATCAAATGTAAAACTGGTATGTTAAATTAAGGCCTATTTTAGTTTCTAGATACTAGGCTGCAAAAATGTGTGCTAAATAAATAATTTAAAAAAATCTTGAAACAATTAGTAGAAGATTCAATTTTCAGTTTGTTTATTTTTCTCCAGAGACAGCGGAATTCATACAAAGATACTACGTACAAATGCTCCAGCGATTATAACCTTCAAAACTGAACGTTTCAATACCAAAACTCAACTAACTTTGAATACTAAAACTCGTATCTGACGATCACTTATATAGGTGTTACAGAAAATTCCAGAATACTTCAGAGACTTCCGACAGACGTTTCTCGAATTCTAACAATACTTAAACAATTAAAGTCACATTAAAAACATCAGAATTAATACAAAATCATTGTGAAAAGCACAAAAATGAAAAACGGTGTTTACTTAGTTTCTTTGCATAAAACAAAGTCTATTTACACAAATTCACAATTAATTGCAAGAAAAATATGCAAAACCATATTTACGCAACTCCCAGCTTGCTGCAAATAATTCTTAAAATACAATTTTATTTAAGGTCTGGGTTTGAGGGTCGTTACAACTGGCTTGCATTTCTCTCTCTATCTCTCTCTCATTTTTATCTAGCTACTTGGATCATACAGCAAGCTCAAGTGTGAAACGCTTCAAGTGTTTCAGTTCGCTCTGTAATGTGTTTTACACAGGATAGACACAATACCAACAACACAACACTTAAATTCCCGTGCTCTGGGCGGGACTCGAACCCGCTACCTTTGCTACGCGGAGCCTGTACGCTGCCGAGGCCGGTCTCGACGAACACTTTTTTTTTTTGGCTTTAGCCTAGGGCTAATTTAGCCAGGGACATAGGAATAATTTGGCTATCCTTTATTTGAACATATGTCTTCTATATATGATTTTTAGTTTTTGACACATACTTGTATAGTAGTTTACAGGATTTTTTATTGGGGTGGGCGAGAACCTGCATAAGGGTTTGTATATCTCTAATCTGTAGACCTTTTTCTAAATACTCCTGTCTTTCGGCTTCATAGTTGATACATCTCAGCATAAAATGATATATATCCTCCTTCTCTGCACAAGATGTACACACTGGGGAGTCACTTTGTTTCATTAGGAATCTTTTGTCGTTTAGTAGGGCATGGCCGGCTCTCAGCCTGTTTATGCAGCTTATCTCCTTTCTGTTGAGGTCCAAACGGTCGTACCAAGGTTTGTCCTCAATTGTATTTATTATTGCTCGGTACCATCTTCCCACTTCCTGCCTATCTTCCCGCCACATTTTTTCCCATTCTGATTTAGCGTAGGAAGATATTGTGTCCTTATAGTCGATAAATGGGACGGGGATATGTTCCTTGTCTTTGGAATTTAGTTGTTTCCTTGCCGTTGGTCCCAACGAACACTTCGTGGAGTCTGAGCTCAACTCCCAGGATCTCCGCAGCGTGGCGCTGGCGGCTGCAGCCAACTCGATTGGCTCGCTGGGAGGATGGAGGTACGCGCTGATAGACAACGAGATGGGAAATTTCACTCGGCAGCGCTACCAGCGAAGACTCTTTAAAACGCTGACGGAAAAATTGGAACAAAATAAAGTATGCAGAGTATACTTGGTGCTATTACGTTTTCCGCCCTGAAGACGTGACCAGTTTCCCAGCAGCTACAGTCATCCCTTCACCCTCACTTTTTGATTATGGCTCACGGAGATCAAACAGCATTTCTCATTAGTGATTAATACCTTCTCGGGTTATGCCGTTTATTGAAATACCTGCGGTTTCGGCTGGTATCCTACAGCATTGTTCAGAGATTCAGTTTATATTTAGTTGACAACACAGTTATCATAAGGCTCCCTCATTGCTCCAGGAATTGACAATTCCTGGTTCTAACCCACCACCGTAAACTTTTGGAAAAATTCTTAATTACCAGCAACGATGATAATCGTGATACGATAGCGTTCCTTCGCAAATATGCAAGGTGTTGTAACAGCCCTCATACCTGAACTTTAAGTAGAATTGTATTTAATGAAGTACGTATCTGTAGTGAGCTAAAGTTTGCTTGAATATAATCTGGTATGTTTGTTTTGCCATTTCTTGTAAATCAGTGTATATAGACTTTGTTTTATGAAAGGAAATTATTTAAAGGCCATTTAATATGTTTAAGAACCGAATTGTGCAAGATAATTGCTTAAACGTGTGTAATTCCAAACATTAAGGCAAGTTATGATGTCTATAGGACAATTTTCTACAGTTTAAAATGATTTCTGTAAATAATTTTGTGTTTAAGTAACTTTAATTTCCATTTCTGACTGTTTTTTAATGATGTTAAATGATTAAGTACTATTGCTGATTGTTTTTAATATATTTAATTGTTTGAGTAGTTGTTAATGTTCGAGAAATATCTCGGGAAAGCCTTTGAAGTGTTCGGGAAATTTCGATAGAGCCTATATAAAGAAATCAGCAGGACAGTTAGTTTAGTTTTATACAGATTCACTTTGGAACTGACAAAGATTGCGTCAGTAGTATCTCTGGATTGTATCTTTGCATGTAAACAATATCGCTGACGTTGTTTTGAAAATAAACAAAAATGTTAAACTGAATTTTATGGTGGAATACTTAATTAATTACTATATTAATAAAACCACCAAGAACCCGACAGTGTCCAGAAATGAAAGAATAATCGTGTAACATCAGATGGTCACATCGTCGCACTGTTTAGTGATATTGATTTCTTTAATTTTTTTATTTTTTTTCGAAACATGTTACTTTTTTCAGTTTATTCCATGCCCCTTCTACAAAATAATACTTTTTGAACCCTCGTCTTTTTAATTCACTCAAACATATTTGAGTCACCAAAAACAATGTTCTTTTATTCTTAAAACGTTAAAAAATCTGTTTGTAAATCATTATCATGGTTTTTTACTACATGTTTAATATGTAAAATGGTTTCCTTATCAGATTGAACTACTATAAAACAATCATTTTTTATCAGATGTCTTCACCAACCGTTCTCTGTATAATCGAACTTTTTTACTGATAATTTTTATTTCTCCGTTCTTTTGTGCATAAATATTTGGATTTATTTTCGTCTACTGAGTATTCACAAATTCATCTTACTTTTATTTTAAGCTTGATGTTGAAATTACTCAAAAATATATATTTTTTTCTCTTTACGTCTTTTCTGGATTTGAAAATTATAAATGTTTACTTAATTTGGCAATAGTGGGTACGATTTAGTGTCGATGTTTATAATTTAAGTCTAAAATATTTCCATGGTGATGCGATATGGCTTGTATTATTGCAATTTCGAAAGCTGCTGATTATTTAAAAAACGAGGAATGGTACAGTCGTAATGGCGTAGAGGTTCACGCGGCATCCAGTCTGTATTTGTTGCCGCCGACTGACGGTTGTCTTTTTGTTCTGTTGCAGTTGCCACGTGTGTTGTCGGAGCAGCCGTCGAGGCCTCCCCTACTGCAGGTAAACGACGCGCTGCCAACTCACTAAAACCAAAAACAACACTAATTCGTTGGTATCTGAAAATGTTGAGCAAGAAATTTTATTGTTATTTCGTTTTACATTTGTTAATTTTGACCAGCCAACTCACTAAAACTAAAAACAACACTAACTCGTTGGCATCTGAAAATGCTGACAAGAAATTTTATTATTAATTTGTCTTCCATTTGAATTTTGACCCAACATCTAGAGGCTAAAAGCACCATCTATGCAATGTCAACTAGTTCAGGAAATAAGTGGCATTATAAACATCAAATCTTTAAGCACAACTTGTCAGATAATTTGAAAGTTCTTGATTGTTCTACAAAATTTTGCGATATTATTAACTATCGTATTAACGTCCTTCCAGAAAATAGGAACATGTATGTGTTTCCGTGTAAAATAGTTCGCTACTACATCTTTTTCTAGTGAAACTGTCTTGAAAAATGTTTCGTTGGTAAAATATTAAATATTGCTAGCCATTAACCAAAGTTTGGGCGCTCGGTATTGTAACCGTATACCATTTGGAGTCAAGCCGACATTCAGGGTATAACATTTAAGTGAGCTAAATTTAACAGCACTAATTTTATTAACTATTTAAGGATTTTCCAGAGAGCTGTAGAGTGGAGTTCCCTACTAACCTGAAATTATGACAAGTAAAAATTTCAAACAATCGCTTTGACGTGACTTTAAACGTATTTACACATTGTGTACTGGGGGTGCATTCTAGCTAAAATGACCATTATACTATCAACGGACATTCAATTTTACAATTCGTCACAAAGTGACCAAATCTAACGATTTGGATGTCAATTTGTAGTGGAAGAATGTTCTCTTCTCTTCTAGCATAACTTGCCAAGTTCTCCCCTCTACTTCCGATCATTACTGACATCATCGCGCATTATTGTCCAAATTGACAACTTCATTACGTGTCAAAAGTTCAGGGAGAGAGGTTTGTTGAATCTCCGACAGTGTTCTGGTGGGTTCTAACAATCGAAGTTAGAAGACAGACGTAGTAAAATACAAAATAAGATTCTTCTCAAAAACATTTGAAAATGAGGAACCTTGGCATTCGCCTGGAGCTACCTGGGAAAACCATGGAAAACCCAGATCAGGATTGCCGGAGTGATTTATCCAGAACTACTCCTGTCGGATTTTAAGTTTACTCGTCCGATAGATCCTTCCTATTCCATTTCTTAATCGCTCGCGGGAAACACGGGTACGGAAATGAATCGGTTCTGGCCCTGATCTATCATATTTTCGCGGTCATTACTAGATACGAATGTTGCCGGTAGTAATATTTGTGTGCTGTCAAACCGAAACAAGTCAGCCGTGAATTTTTCAATTAGTTTCTGTCGACAGCAACGCTTTCGCTCTTCCAGGCCTTCCCATCCTAACTCCTTCAACATCGCACTTATGTTTTCCCTGCAACTATATATACCTGTCACGAATCGGGCGGCTCTTCTTTGGACCTTCTCCAGTGCTTCCATTAACCCCTTTCGATGGGGACCCCATACAGAATAACAATATTCTAAGTGAGGACGCACTAGTTACTTGTATGCAATCGATTTAATTTCTAGTGTGCACTGTTTTAAATTTCAACCTAGAAATCGGAGCATACGATTTGCTTTCCCAATTACCTTTTCGAAATCCTCATTCCACGACAAATTATAACGAATTTAGTTATTTAGCCAAATCTACTGTTCTGGGGACAGTGCCATTAATTGTATATTCATAGCTAAATGGTGTCGCCATTTTACTTACACTGTTTCGACGTACCACTTACGAGACATCAGCTGTGGTACGGTTACCTAATTGCTCGAGTCTCACCTGCCTCGGTTGTCGTTGTCGGCGTAACACTGTGCGTCGTGAATTGATATTCAGGAGGCTAGTGGCCCTAGAATTCAGTGCCTGTGGTGTGCTCTACCTGTCTCAGTGTCTGGCCACGGAGCCGCGCCGTGCTAATAGCATTAGCGCGGCGAGAGAGCGTCTCCTTTTGAGTATGCTGGCCCGCTACACAGCGCGCGTCTCCCGCCCAGAAGGACACACCTTGCAATCTCCGAGGCGCCGAGCTGAATAAGAATACCAGGGCGTCGCCACAGCTGTTTATACAGTCATGGCCGAAAGAAAAATAAACCGTAATTAGATTTGACTTACGACAGATAAAAAGTGGTAGTAGAAGTTGTTATCATAACTACATTGTCCTGTCACGGTAGCCATGTAAAAGTACAGTTAATAAAAAAAATAACCCATATCTTATTTCGCTTACTGCAAATAAAAATTGTTAATACAACTTGATGGCATAAGATACCATCAAGTTACATCTGTTGTGATGAGTATATTGTCCTGTCACAATAGCCATGTAAAACCACAGTTAGTACGAAATTAACCAATATCTTAGATAACTATGTGCATTTTTGCGGCGACAATTCTGTATAAAAACATCTCGGGTTTCAAGGCGTGTCAAAATTGAATCGTCTGGCGACGTTTCGGAAGCTTGACAATGGAAGTGGGGCAAGCTTCCGAATCGTCGCCAGACGATTTAATTTTGACGCGGCCTGAAACCCGAGAAGATCTTATTTCACTTAGTAAATATAAACATTGTGACTAGAAGCTGATGGAAGAAAACACTTTCTTGCTACTACTGTTATGACGATTACATTGTCCTTCCACGGTAGACATGTAAAAGTACAGTTAACCGCTTTCATTAAACACAATTATTCTCTTGACTATGGCAATAGTATTTTACTGAGTGACGGGATGCGTAATGTGGGGATGTAGATTTCTTCGACCGAGGGTGGTGGGTGAGTAGTGACACTGTGGCCCCGCATTCCGGAGGATGCAGGTTCAAATCCCCTTCCGGCTATCCAAATTTAGGTTTTCCAATGGTTTTCATAATTCACTTTAAGCGAATTTCTGGTCGGTTCCTTCAAAAGGCGACGGCTAAATCCCATCCCGTGTCTTGTCCTCCCTACCCCATCCAATTTTTTGAAGTCAATGAGACGTAAATTTATAAAGAAAAAAAAAAAGAACTGTTCATAGTTCATTTAAGACCATGATCGCAGAGGAAAATATGGAAAAGTTGTTTTTCGAGAGCAGAACTCAACGGTATACCCGTGAAACATTTTATGAGGTTTGTAGCTCCCTGGAATGTTGTTATCTGGACTATCTTTACAAAAAAACAAATAGATTTATTGCTGAAACTTATTCTGAAATGATAGTCTTGAATAACAATAATAAAAAAATTAACATTTTCGCTCTACTTACACAAATCGTAAAGCTTTATATGAATGGAACAGCTCAAGACATACGGATTCTAAAAAGACGCAAAAGGCCATCGCTTAGGTGATTGCAGTTTTGAACCAATCAAATATTAGTACTGAGTCGTCTGCAGCTATCGTTGAGCATTTTACTCGTAAACATTTTTTGCAGCCAACGTTTATACGGAGTAATTAGGTTGTTTTTTTTTCTCGTTGCCGATACTTTAATTGTGATTTTATCGGTTTAATCTATACATCAAAAATCCAAGTAAACGAAATTGCGTGCAACAGCTGAAAAACCACTATTTGCATTTTGAATGCGAAAATTGAATAGATCCGACCAGTGGTTTGTCAGGGATATCGGCGATTGATCCTTGCAAGTAACTCTTACTGCAATTTAATTAATTAGTTCTTTAATCAACAGGTTACTGTAGTCCGGTTGCTAAGTAATTTTATCTAGATAATAATTAACAAAGCTTCTGAATTGATTAAATACTTCAACGAAATAACAAGACCGTTGTATACCTCATATCTCAGTTTTTACTACATCCAAATCTTCGTAACAAAACGTGGATAAACATCAACATTGTCCAAAGATACTAGAGCACATTACAAAACTCCAACGAGTAAAAATTCTTAAAATGATTCCTGCAACATATCAGAAACGATTTCTGACACTTCCTGCGGCTCGCCATCTGCGCCAGTTTAAATAGTCGTTAGAGAAACATCCAGAAGACGATAAGAGGTTCCGACAGACGTTTCTCAAGCGTTAGCAATCACGTTGATAATGCAGTTAATACAAAAACAATTACAACTTGTACAAATCACCCACAATCATTAGGAGACACTTTAAAATGGAAATTAAAGCTATTTATATTAGTTAAAGCGTGAAACGGGTGACATGAACCACTCTAAATATTTGATAATCGCTCTCAAAACATCGTTGTTGATACAAAATTTATAATAACAAGCTTTCAATTAATATTTCAAAGGTCATACAGCTTCTGATCATATCAAACAACATTTACAGAGTATCTTTCCATAAAAGCAATATTCACTCGCATGAAAAAATATACGAATTGGCAATTAATCAACTCCCTTCTCTCTATAGTTAATCCCTAAGATTATAATTCGCAGAAGGTTGGGTTTCAGGGCCGTTACAAGTTCTTGCGTGAGTTGAGTTCGACGAAATATGAACACTAAATTGCGGAAATTCCTCAGCTTTCAGCTGCACACGAAAATGAAGCCTACCCTATTAATTCCCAGGACCAAGGCCATACATTATTCGAAATCCCCTCAAAATGAGACGGTAGTTACTGCATGGATTCATTTTCCGTAAATCATTAATAATGCATCAAATACATTTTTTATTAAAAAATATCTTAAATGGACAAACTTGTTAGAGTGTTATCATATGCATAGATATCACATACTCCCTGTGCAACCATTACGCATCCTTTGAATTATCTCACAGTATGAATGGCTAATTACATATGTACTTTTGCAAAACAGATAAATACAAATTGAAACTGTCTTAACGAGTACCATGTAACAGACGTCATTACTACTACCCACGGTTGATATTAGTTTTTAATACTTTAAATTACAATTTTAAGAAATAAGAGCCATTTTTAGTAATTAACCAAGGTTTTGTAGTAAGCAAAAGTTTAATGTAACAAGCGGTATCTTCATCTTTGATCTCTGTGTGATCTTTGGCGCCTATATGTTCATCTTTGATGAGTATGATCTTTTGAGCCAATATATTAAGTTTACGAACGGAACTGCTCAGTAAAAAAATAATTTCTTTCTTTCTTGACTGAAGTTATCAAGTTATAATTGATTCTAGATAAAAAAGTATGAAATTTTTAATATTTTAGCTCCATTTTTATGATAAGTTACGTACGGTATAACAGAAACCGGACACTATATTTTACACAATATCTTAATTAGTTTTGCGAGATAAACGTTAATAATACTAAAGAAACACAATTAACTGATTTAGTGTTTTATCTTATAAAACGTTTTCAGGTTTGTACCTATTATGGTGGTTTATTCACGTTTCTGAAAACCGTATTCTACCGATTCGTTTCTTCGATAAGTATAATTTTCATCAAATTAAGCTCATAATCTTAAACATGATGTAATGAAGATATTTCTTAGCTTGCTATAACAACAGTATCGCTGTACAGAGACAATAAACAAAATGTACATCGAACGAATTTTAATTAACTAAAAGCAACTAATAATTAATATGTAGAGTTTTACGAAATACATATATTTCCTTTTAGTTTGCTGGCAGTTCATTTACTCGTGGATGCTGAGCTAAGTAGAACTGTTATTAAATAAGGCGTATAACCTCGAACATCTCCGGTTGTTGTTAGTTGGGCTGCGGAGGCGGGAAGTGTGACGTCAGAGTGTGAAGTGCATATTGAACAAGAATAACGTTTCACATAGACAGAGTGTAAGCCACTTCTCTGCAGAGAATGTCACTTCACCAAAAACATAGCAAAGCTGTCAGAAACTTTAACACATATGCGATGCCTTTAGAACGAAACAGGCACGCAGTTTGAGCAAAGAAAGGAAAATAACTCAGCCACTAGATAACCTTACAACGCACGTAGATGAAAACTAACCTCAAGAAACAATAACAATGTTCTCACACAGGTTTTCCAAAAGCAAATATGAAAATTTGTTATATTTGGAAAATATCCTCGTAACCATTTTAGAAAAAGGAGATCTAGAAACTAAGAGCTAACTAGCCATTTTAAAGGCTGAATTAAAAAATTATAATTCATGTTCAATAGCAAATTGTTATTTTGTTGAACTGTGTTTTCTTTGGTTGCTCCATCCACCATTCGCATACAGTAATTAGACGTACCGATGCGTCTAAGATAGAACCTAACTGCGAAAATTCCATACAACTCCGTTCTGTTGTACAGGCAAAGGAAACCATTGAAACAGTAGCCTTGTAGATTTAATTTTGTTGTAATGACAGCATTGCTAAAAAATGATAGTGGTACACTGTACTGTATTAACTTCTTTTAGCCTTAGTTGGTTTTTGCACTACAATACAGCGACATAAAACTTAATTTAACTCGCTGATCCTATTTTTTCAGACACCAATCGCTAGAAGAAGTTATATTGAGAACGTAGGTTTAATATACTTGAACTTTACTGAGAAATATGGCCCTTAATGAATAAAGTTCGCGGCGCTCTTTAACGACGCACATTTATTCCTCGTTAAAGCTAAGTGAACTTCAAATATTGGCCGACGGTAGTGGCGGCGCCTTTGGGTCGTTCACAAAATCCACACAAAACGTCTGATCTCTCCTGCGGCAAAAGCCTTTGTGTTCCTTTACGGACAATGAGTATTGTGGTAAGAATACATTGCAGCCGTGAATGGACTTCACAGTTCAGCAATGCAGCGTGTTAAAAAGAAAGTATTGAACATTTTAAGAGGTGGCAGTATGCATCGAAAAAAAAAAAAACAAGGGACCGTCCATAAACTACGTGGTCTAGTGGCGGAGGGGTTAACTAGAAAGCTACGAAGGGCTATGTGGGGGGAGGGGGAGGTTATTCCGAGGCAACCTGCATTGCTGTTTTCATTCATTATTTATCACAGCTGAAATAAGGTACAGTAACTAGGGATGTAACGGATCTCCGCATCCGCAATTGCGGAACTTATGCTTGTAATCCCAATATTTATTGCGGATGTATAGTGGATGTTTTGTTTACATTGCAATATATATTATTCTCTTCTCTTTATACGAGATTCCGCCCATCGTCTCTTAGCTAACAACAATGTGGTAGTTTTTTTCTGACGATCTTGCAATAAAAATAACAATGAACTAAATGATGTTATTACTTAAGCGACGAATTTACAAGTTTGAACTTGAACCTAAAGTAAAGCGCCTTCCTCACTGTCCAAGTTACAGGACATCCGTGTAGAACTGTAATAGGATGCACTCATCCATTCACGTTAGTAAAAGGAGTCCAGCAAAATGTTCGAAGCAATCCTTTCCACTCGTATTTTCTCGCGGGACAACATGTATCTTTATCGCACACTCGCAGGATGTTTCCTCCAATCATGATATAACATCATAGCCTGTTGGACAGGCAAAGACCCGTGTTGGTTGTTTGGGAGTCGCAACATACAACACGTTCTGCATGTAGTTCTCTAACCCTTTTCACGGCCCATCAAGGTTCTTTATCGAAAATCGGATGTACGTAGGTCCAACAAGTTGTACTGTGAACGGGCCGCTTGGGCCGTGGAAAGGCGGGTGGCGGGCACGGAGATGTGCGGTGGCGTGGCCTTGTGCTCGACGCTTCAATTACTCGAGCCGCGAACTCCGCCAAGTTCACATGACAAATATTGGTTTTTTTTCCCCTTAGACGGATTCGTCGTTATGTAAATAATTTAATTCACTTGTTGTGTGTTAATAAGTACAAAACCTTACAAGACGTTACATTTATTTAAAGCTTCCGTATCAATCATAATGCACTAAGTGTGGATTTTGGGTGAACTTTATATATGTCAGTAATCATTGATAACTTATTTATGATATGAATTTTGTTGCACTGATCTCATGGTATGTAATACTTCCGTTACATATGTTTATCAAACACATACACATTAAGGTAGTCATACACGTGGATGCCAGACCGCAGGGATTTCACCGAAGTGGCGCTGCACACACACGGGGGGTTAAAATCCTCAAGGGTTTCTCAGTCTCAGAGTTGGCTTCACGATGGCAGCATTCGATGATGTTCACCCGTTGGTTGCTGTCAGTTTATTAATCGCGGCAAGTAGCGCTAAAACTCGCGCAAAACAGCTCATCAGAAGAAGTGTATGGTGCAAAGAGTGGCTACTCAAAAGAGGAAAATATTGTAACACAAATCTTCTTTCGGCATTGAAGTATTTTCACAAAGATTTTATCATTATTTGAGGATGGACGAAGAAACCTATTTACATCTGTTATCGTTAGTCACTCCATTTATTACAAATAAAGATACCGTTATGCGGGGAGCAATTTCGAACCACCAAAGAATTACCGCTACGCTGTGGTTTTTGGCAACGGGAAGAAGCTATGAAGATCTCAAGTCTTCAACAATAATTTCTCATCAAGCCTTTGGCTACATAATACCAGGAACATGCGAGGCCATTTATAAAGTTCTTGGCAAATATTATATGACGATTTCTCTTTGACACACTGATATTATTTAATATAATTGATATATTCCCATTCGTAAATACATCAACAACATAAAATTTAGTTTAAATGACATAAAAACTAAATTAAAATAATATTAGTTTAAAATCATGTTGTCATTAATATAGTTCATGTGGTGTAAACTCAAATTCAAATCACATGACATCATTTGCATTATAATTTGATAGAACAATTGCTGCTGTGTCGTTGTTTTGAGGTAATTTATCAAAATCTGCTGGTGGTTTATAATGATCTTGCGGGTGTTGCTGGAAAAGGTTGTGTGCTGAGACTATTCGATGAGGTTCCTGGATTTAAAAAAAAAAAAAAAAAAAAAAAAATCCAGAACTGCTGCTTGCAGAATAGTACGGGCCAGAAGTAGGTAACCGTTGCTCAATGTAAGACATTCCTAAACAGCCCATTTCGACTTGAAACAGAGTGTCAATTACTTTTTCTGCTATTAGCATTTGATTGGTCGGAAGGCCACGTAATTTCATGGCAACGGTTTTGCTAACAACGTGATCTTCTTGCAGCCGGTTTTTTTTTTAAATGTTCTTCAGCACATCACTTCGTAAAAAGATTCATTTCCTGATAGTTTAATGTTGCTGATGATTTTTTTTTACTATTGTTTGTTTTTTTCTTTTTTTTTTGCATTTGGTTTATTCTCCTTCAATATTTATGCCAGAGCTGGCGTAGGCAGTATCTCGTTTGTTTCTGTCGTGGTATTCCTGGTACTTCAATTTCTATAGACAGGGCTCACTATCATCACTATCATACATTTTTATAAACACGGAACATTACAAACAAAACAGAGAAACAAAATCGCAACACACGCAGGCACTCACAAGAAATCCTCGAAGGCCGACTGACCGCAGGGCACACACGCTGAGATTCTCACCGGCCTTCGAGGAAATAAGAATTGTTGTTCGGTGAGGATTTGGCCGCACCTCAGTGCGGCCAAGGCCTCAAGGAAATGCCTACACACGATCCGGGATCACCGAAGGCCGAGATCATTCCGTCCAAATCCCGCGGGTTTCCCGTACGTGTGTGGCGCCCTTTACACTTCATGTCTACGACAATTCAATTGATAGAACTTGCACAAAATATTGGTAGTAGTCACTGACATACTGTAGGTTTCGAGAATCCCCTGCTGTGCAATCTTCTCTTGTTTCATATGATGTACCATCCTTGTTAAACGATTCGGGAGAGGAAGACACTGTGCCCTAATCCCGTATTGCAGAGCCTTCGTATGCCCACCGAGCCTTCGTTTGTCCGTCGAGTCTTCGTTTGTCCTCCGAGCTTTCGTTTGTCCGAAGAGCCTTCATATGCCCGCCTAGCCTTCGTATATCCGCCGAGCCTTCGTTTGTCCGCCTAGCCTTCATTTGTCCGCCGAGCCTTCGCATATCCACCGAGCCTTCGTTTGTCCACCAAGCCTTCGTTTTTCCGCCGAGCCTTCGTTTGTCCAACGAGCTATCGTTTGTGCGAAGAGCCTTCGTTTGTCCGCCGAGCTATCGTTTGTCCGAAGAGCCTTCGTATGTCCGCCGAGCCTTCGTTTGTCCGCCTAGCCTTCATTTGTCCGCCGAGCCTTCGCATGTCCACCGAGCGTTCGTTTGTCCACCGAGCCTTCATTTGTCCGCCGAGCCTTCGCATGTCCACCGAGCCTTCGTTTGTCCACCGATCCTTCGTTTGTCCAACGAGTTATCGTTTGTCCGAAGAGCCTTCGTTTGTCCGCCGAGCTATCGTTTGTCCGAAGAGCCTTCGTATGTCCGCCGAGCCTTCGTTTGTCCACCGATCCTTTGTTTGTCCGCCGAGCCTTCGTATGTCTGCCAAGCCTTCGTTTCACTACCGAGCCCAGGGGAGTTCCAGCGGGTACAGTTTGCCCTAGTTGAGAGGACCAGTCACAGGAATAACCGAGCGAGTTCGAGCGTGAGTAGGCGGCAGTTTGCACGACACTAGTGCGTAGTGTACAACTAGTGGAGAACGACTCTACTGTTCTGAGAGCGAGCAAGGAGATGCTGTACTGATATCATCGATTACCGGCTCACGCTACGCTCACAGGCCTTGAAGTGAGCTAAATTCATAACTCAACTACGACATATTTCAGGGATTTATTGGTTCCCTTACAATGTTTTAGGTTTGTTGTCTATACCGTGTCTAGTTTCCCTTCATCCCTCTCTTCTTCCTCGATGCTCCTAAAAACTGTCGCCACTGTATAAAGTCACTTGTGTTTCAAGTGACCCTCGCAACATGTCCGCAGCAGTCGAGGTCGGACGAGAGCAATTGAAACGCTGTCGCCGGTAACGAATACGGTTGTCATCGCAGGTTCCACTAGAGTGCGCCCTCCCTCCGTGACGTCGATTCCACTCGGCCGGCTGGATTAAATAACGACCGGACAATAGCCGCCGGCGGACGCGGATACAATAACCGATTTGATTCGTCGGAAATGGCACTTCGATTTGTCGCCCGCAGCCGCGAGGTAGCTCGAACCCGCAGGAATCCACCACCCCGAGAACTTCAAGACCTTCGCAAACCTCAAAAATCATTGTTATACACTGACCAGCCAAAATATTATGGCCACCTACTAACTAGCAAATTGGTCCACCTTTCGAACGCAATACAACAAAGATTTGGCGTAGCATGGATTCTACAAGTCCTTGGTAGGCTTCCAGAGGTATCTGAGACCAGATTTCTACGCACAGGTCATGAAATTCCCTTAAATTACGGACCAGTGGTTTGTGGGCGCGGCTCCTGGGAACGAGCATTTCGGAAACGGAGAGGCTGGTCGGCTGTTCTCGTGCTGCTGTAGTGAGAAACTATGGAAAGTGTTTTAAGGACTGTGATACCACGAGTAGGCGACAATATGGTGGACGCCCACGCCACATCACAGAACGTGGAGGTCGGAGGCTTTCCCGCTCTGTAAAGCAGGATAGGAGGTGATCTATGGCAGATCTGACAGAAGAGTACAATTCTGGTGCTTCCAGAAGCCTTTCAGAGCACAAGAATCGCGATTCTGCCACACATCACACCCTATCTTGCTTTACGGAGTGGACAAGCCTCCGACCTCCACGTTCTGTGATGTGGCGTGGGTGTCCACCATATTGTCACCTACTCGTGGTTTCACCGTCCTTCAAACACTTTACATAGATGCTCACTACAGTAGCACGCGAACAGCCGACCAGTCTCTCCCTTTAAGAGATGCTCGTTTCCAGCAGCCGCGCCCACAAACCGCTGGCACGTAATTTAAGGGCATTTCATGGCTTGTGCTTTGAAGTCTGGTGTCAGATACCTCTGGAAGCCTACCAAGGTCTTGTATAATCCATGCTACGTTGAATCGCTGCTGTATTGCGTATGAAAGATCGACCAATTTTCTCGTAAATACTGTAGATGGTAATAATGTTTTGGCTGATTAGTGTAAGTTACTCGGCTAGATATATATTAATTTTCTCGTAGTTTTTCGGCCATTATGACTCAATGGAGATTTTTGCACACGTGGGCGAAATTCTTTCTCGTTTGGACCCACATTGGGGGATTTTTTGTGGTACGAAGTTTATGAGCACTAATTTTTCCCAAAACAGGGTATTTAATAAGATGTCGCATTTCTTGCGTACAAGTATGTAACATTATCGATAACCCCCAATCATTTTTATTATTAATCCATAAATTACGTCACACGAATTTCATGATTTTTTTAGAGACCTCCCCTCTCCTTGTCACAGGTGGTCATATTAGTGCGATCCCCCTCCCCTGGTGTGACGTCACATATTTTTGAAATTTTAAATTTAGCAATTATTAAATTGAAACAGTGCTTCCAATATTATTCATATATTTCTATTTCAAATGGAAGGGGTGATCAAATGAAAAGTTACGAAATGACCTAAAAACGTAACAGTTAAATATTTGCATATTCCAACATGGAAGAACGTTGCGAGACATCTCGGTATGCAATTGGAGTCTCTGACTGGGATCGGAGCACGCGCGGCCGCCCGCATGCGCAGTAGAGAGCAGAGGCTCTTATCAAAAGCGGCGTCCAAATGATGCGGCAGTCCGTATGAGGACAGGATGGCGTACAGTTGGGGGATGTGTACTGTGAGACACTCTGACGCCTACGCAGGTCCATCAAGAGCAAAAGACCGGGGCTGCTCACGGAGGATGTGGTTCTGCTCCATGATAACGCGCGTCCACACGTCTCCAGAGTCACACACATGGAACTGGCCAAGTTCCCGTGGGAGACGTTGGACCATTCGCCCTACAGTCCGGACATGTCGTCCTGCGATTTCCATGTGTTTGGCCCACTGAAGGAACACCTGAATGGGAAGCGCTTCAACTCGGACGACGTACTCAAGGACACTGTGAAGGACTGGGTCTCGTCACGGCCACAGGAATTCTGGGAACAAGGATTCCTGCGGCTTGCTCATCAGTGGGATCGTTGTGATAAGGCCTATGGTGAATATTTTGAATGAAGTCTACATTTGTACCCACCATGTCGTTTCGTACCTTTTCATTTGATCACTCCTTGTATTTTTCATAAAATCAACAATAAATCAATCATTTTATAAAATTGACAAAATATAAGAAATCAAATGAACGAAACAAATTTTAACTATCTTGTGTCAATGGACTTTCAACCTATTCTTATATATTATTTATAACTGTCACATAGTTCTCAATTTGGATAATGTTAGGAACATTAGATGTGTCAATATCTTCATCGAGCAACCTTATAGCATCGTCGTCGTTTATCAAACAAAGAACTGTGACTGCTTGTGTTGGTTAGAGGCTTTGTATGAGGAAAGAAATAGACCAGAGATGGCAAACGATCGTTTAAATAAGTTTGTGGAAGTCGTATTTTGTCAAAGCCTCAAAGGCGGTATTGGCCTTTCGGCATAGGTCAAAGGTGGTCGACATGTGACACCGTAGGTACAGCGAGCGTGAATTCACGCGGCCGCCAAGTGACATAAGGTTATACAAATTATACATGTGACGTCACAAAGCTCCCACCCCTCCCTCCCCTGTCACACGACGTCACATATTGTTGACACCCCCCCCCCCCTCCACCTTATGATGTGAAGTAATTTTTGTGAATGGCTCCTTATTATGATTATTATTGAATTACATAGCATTTATTAATCATAAGTATCCTGAATAACTGTTTGAATGTTTGTAACTTAATTTTTAAAAGGATTGGGTTTGCATAGTCTGTAGTTTGTTTAGTAACCACAGTAGCGTGATGTTGTTATCTAAGTTGTGTAACATTTTTTGCCGCTGGGCAGCACAGCTGTGCTTAGGTGATTGTGGACTGGCTGAGCACGGGGCAGTTGGAGGAGGTTGTATGCCAGTAGCACAGCCTCATCGTACGCAACCTAAAATAGCCGATTTCGATACAACTTAAGTGTCTTAGAAGTTGTATCAATGAATATTATTAATTAAATTCAAAAATATTTCTACAACAATAGTTAGTTTTTCATTTCCAGATTATACCTCTCACAATGGACACCTTTGTTCTCGAATGCTCGGAAACATGCTTAGAATAACACGCGATCACAAACAAACAGTGGTGTGTGTCATTTCCATGCAAAATGTTGCATTCTACCTCAAGTTATATTTTAATAGAGAGAAACAAGATATCAATACCTTATGAAGGATATTATATGTAATTCAATGACGTCAGTGTAACGTTACATTTTCAATCAACAGTGCTAAAAACTTTGGGTTTAAAGTACTTAATATAGCGCAAAACACGCATATACAGCTGTACCACACACCTGATAGTGCTTATATTAGTTCTCAAATGGCAGATGTGGGATTTCGATGAAGTGGTTAAAACAATGTGGAAGAGAACAATGTGCACACCTCACTAAAGCCACGTTATCACATTCCAAATCACTTTCGCATTCACGCAGTCCAATATCGAAAGTCACACTAATTACAATTTCAAATGAAGATGTTGGTATGTCAATGGCATAACCTGACTTTCTCCAAACATTTTGCAATATAGGCCCATACGTAGATGCAGCAAACTTATTGTAAATCACAGAGTGAAGTTTCATTATGAAATAACGATCATGCATCTTCACTTGTGATTTGGCACATTGTAATCTTACAAAATCAGTAATCCTTCTGATATGGAGCTTATACTGTCGAAAGAAGTAAACATGAAGGGTTTGGTGATATTTTGTTGTTTTCGGTGGCAATACCTCCAGCATAACATCTTTGTTTGGAAAAGTTGCATCTAGAAGGGTACGATGTGTATTACCAGAACAGGAATCACACAACAATAGGCTCTTTGCATGGCACTTTAATAATAATTCCGTGGTAAAGTGTAGGTTCTCTGTAACTGGAAAGGCTACCGGGTTAGGTTAAAGTGGCTAATACAGGGGCGCAATGCGCAGCCACTAGAAACCCTGTCACCATGTCATCACACGGAATTATTATGACGTGTTGTCCCTATGGTATTAATAGTTTTAAGTTTTCACTTCTGTCAGCATTCCCCAATGACTCTAATTTCCTTCCCTTCTTCTTTTTTAAATGTCGTGCTTCGAAGGGCAGTTATACCCTTCCTCCCCCAAGGTTGGTTTTTGGACCAAATACCCCCCCCCCTAAATTCGACTTTCGCGTCATTTGAGACCTTTTTGTTTTTAACTCTACCATGCTGCAACAATTTCAAAACGTTACGTCAGATTTCCGTTGATCCCCCGCCCTCCCCCTTGGTAAGGTTTCGTGAGATTTCGCCGGCCCCCCCGCCCCCCCCCCCCTATTTCACCTCACGTCATTAATGGATGCCCCCAAGGTCACTTTAACATGATCGGTTTATGAGAGAGTTGGGTACTCTATACTGACTATAGTTATTTGGTGCTTAGTTTGCTAGTCGTATTGTTTTGAACTGCTCTGTCAGCACAATCGAACAAGACTCCAGTGTCAGCGCTGACAGTGTCGTCTCTCTCGCTGGAGCCTCCAGCGATATTAGCCCTGGAACTCTGGTAAACTCGTTCCGCGGCTGTCGTAAGGAGCTGCCTCGAGTAACACAATCAAGTCAATAAAACTTGCGCCAACAGCCGCCGCCTTATCAAAGCCTCGCGCCATTTAGAATAAAAGGAATTACAACTCCCAACTTTAAATTACCTGTCTGCTTCGCCTCAGCCCGCCCGCCGACTTGATGAAAACGAGAGGCGGGACGCTTGTTTTCTTCGTCACTTTCCGACAGAACTCCAAATTGCGCGCCACTTCATAGCGAACCCATCTACACCACTCGGTCTTTTGGTGGCGGATCAAGCGATCCGTATAATTCATTTCGGTTCTCTTAAGGATGTTGGCCTCTCATCATTATTATTATTATCAAACTGAGGATTGTGAATTCGCTGGGCCATCCTCTGCATCCTATTACGCAAAGGTGAATTATGAGTTCTGACTTAAGTTTAGATTGCCCGTGCGAAAATTCGTGGTATGATATGGCGAGGTTGGTAGTTTGCAGAAGGATGGAAGAAGAAACCGGCGCATTTGTAGCAATTGTTACAAAAATATGCAAAAAAGTTCCTTACAGCAGAAAACACACACACACAGTTCATCAATATTTCTATTATACATATTTCTGCTATCTAGCGGTAACGTGATCACTTATTATCGACGCCAGAGTAGCCTAGCGGTCTGACTCTGCACTACCGCATACCCGTGGCCTAGAATGTTTATTATTTTGCCGTTTTTAGAGCTGAATTCCTAAAAAAAAAATCATTTCATAACAAATGACGTTATCAAAGCGGAGAACTTGATCCTTAAAATGATACCTCATTTATCGAATTTTTTTGTCAGCTACGCAGGGAGAATCATGGTACAACGGCCCTCCGGCCCCAGACCATTAATGAAACTGTATTTTAAGAATTACTTGTAGCAAGCTGGGAGTGGAGTAAATATGATGCTGTATATTTTTCTTAAATGTGGATTTGTGTAAACGGAAGAATTACGTAAATACCATTTAATATGTTTAAGGACAGTACTATGCATAAAACTTGATTAAAAGGTTGTAATTCTAAGGATTGAGGTGAGGACAATCTGCACTAGTTTGGTCTGATTTATGGGGATAATTTTGTGTGTAAATATCTTTCACTGTCATTTCTGTGCGTTTCATAGTGATTGCGAATGATTTTGTAAGAATTTTGATTGTTTTAATGTGATTTTTAACAGTTTAAGTGTAGTTAGAATTCGAGAAACGTCTGTCGGAAGTGTTCGAATTATTCTGGAATTTTCGGTAACGCATATGTAAGCGATCGACAGAGATGAGTTTTAGTATTGAGGGTGTTTCAAGTTAGAATAGCTGGAGCATTTGTTTACGTTCGTATATAATATCTTTTTATGAACTCCGACATTCTTGGAAAAAAAATTTGACAAACCTGTTAGTGATTCTTCTTAGATAAATAATTTCATTTTGAACGAGATAAATATCTATGGTTCTACAAAAAAAAAAAAAAAAAAAAAAAAAAAAAAAAAAAAAAAAAAAAACCTTTCAGTAAAAATAAATTTAATTTTTTTGACCTGTAGCTACAAATTTTGGCCATCCCCAGGAACCATCGCAAGATATCCAGAGAACACCAAGTAGCCCAGCACTTCTCCCCCAACCCCAACCAACCATATAGCCCTACCGGCTATGATGGCATCAGGCTTATGGTTCATCTTTCGGTTCTGGCTTCAGGCTTTGTAGATGTCGAGGTCATTAGGTGTGGGAATGGAATGAGGGCAAGGAAAGGGAAGGAATTCGGCCATTCTGAAGGAACTTTTTGGAATTCGCGTGGAGCGATTTGGGGAAACCACGGAAAACCAAATTCTGGATGGCCGGACGGGGATTCGATGCACGTACTGAGAGGCCAGATCGTTGAGGCTAATCCATTCCTGTTAGTACTACAGTTCACATACTATACCACCTCAATCATGTGCGCTAATAATCACTGCTTCATGATAACATCAAGTCCAGCAGAATATGAAATGTTAATTAATTAGTAAGATAACACATAGTCTTCCTATGGTATATCGACAAAGTCGATACTTCACCAGCTATGCTTAGCGTAGATGTCATTAAGTGAAGCAGTTCTCGTACGTGAAATTAGATGTTCTCAATGGCAGAAATGCAAGCCAAGATTCCTTTCTTAATTAATAATATTACCGAAAATGAGAACTTAATATAAAAATGATATAGCACTATTCGATTTTGTTTGAGTATGAAGGAAGAAAGATGGTTCGTAATAAAAAAAAAACACACACACACCGTTTAGAAATAATATATATATGATTTGTTTAGATCTGTCGATTCAAATTTGAATATTTCGGATAAACGTTGTTTGCATTTTATATTCTAACTAGCTGATACCAGCGACTTCGTACGCGTGGATTAAGAATATCTTTTCCAGAACTGAATATAGAAAGTTGTTGGTAGCGAAGGATTGGTCCCAAACGACACCGAGTCGGCATAATATGACCGGAAAGCCATCACTATATCATTCTACCATCGAACCTGTCTCTTGAAGAGAATCAATTTGCAAAATACTTAAAAACAGAAAAAAACGAAGGTGAGGGGTTGTGGGGGGGGGGGGGGGGGGTGTTAACTAAGGGCAGCTTTATTTCAGCTTAGTCTTTTTTTTCATTCTTCAGCATGGGCATTCGATTCTTGGGTTCTAATAACTTTAGCTGCTCGTGCTCTGCTAGAGCTACAACTTAGGCCAGTATACGCCCGCAAGGCATGTCAAAAATGAAGGCAAAATAAACTGGTGCCAGAAACATTTAAGCAGACACAAAGTAATAGGACAGAGAAAATCGACATCTATACTAAATAATACGTTTTTTACATAAACTGAATTTATTAACAAATTATACACTAACATAATGCGCGGGAAGCATAGCTTGAGCAACCGACGCAACATTATAGACTAACACACACATACGTCTCTGTCACCATTCGATAAGTTCTCAAAATTTCGTGACTACAACTGTTAATCACAGGGCCGCATTTAGGCTCTGTGGGCCCCTAGGCTATACATATGGTGCAGGCCCCCTGTCGGCAGTGGCTGCATTCTTAAATTTCGAAATTCGACCTAAAAAATTTATGGGCGACCTTTTTTTTTTTTTTAGCTCTACTACCTGCCCAGGCGAGGGTTGAGAGATGTGGTGAGGGGCCCCTCTTTGTGGTGCGGGCCCCCCTTTGTGGTGCGGGCCCCTAGGCTACAGAATATGTAGCCTATGCTTAAATGCGGCCCTGGTTAATCATACCGAAAAAAAAGTCCTGTGCCCTCCCTACAGATTTTCTTGTCACATTCCGTCAATATCGGTATAGGCATTTAGTCATCAAAACGTAACAAAAAGCCAGAGACTTACTTCCGCATTTATAGTATGTATTATTACTGCAGATCACACACACACACTGACGCTGAGGGATCAATATAACGTAAAAAAGTGTACACCTACAGCATTGCAAGACTACCTATGATTTGCCTCGTATTGAACCCCTAACTTTGTAATATCTACAGTTTAACATTCAATTCCAATAACCGACGGCCCAAGCGTGAATCTTACGATCAAAAACAATTTTTAAAAATATTAGCCTCCACGGAGATTTGAACGAGAGACCAAGACCTAAACATTAGTAAGCAAGCGCTTTAACCACTGAGCTGTCTGACCGCTACACGGAAAAACAGTACAGAGACGTCCATATTCAAAGCGTCTGTCTATTGTCATTCAGTAATATTTCGAAATTATGAGACAACATGTACTATTTACACAGATAATTTTTCAACCAAATGTAGACAGTATTTTTATCCTTGTTTCAAAGGATAAGTGTGCAAAGTTAAATCGAAATCGGATGAAAACTATGGATTTGTATGAAGAACAAACAAACCAACAAACCAACATACAAACATACATACGTTCATCTTTATATAGATAGGATACTTTATTGATCGTGTTATCATGGCCGTAACAATGTTAGCGGAAGTTTTGATAAGACTGAAATTTTGCCTCGACAACTGGCAATTATAGTCACATCAGAACCCATGGATAATTCAAGTTTTAAGTTACTTTAATGAGTGCAATGTTACTGAAATCAATACTTCACTCGGGTGAAAATAGTTTCACGTTTTCGCCTTATACACTGTGCGGATCAGAATTAAAAATACTTTTACGGGGCATTTATTTTTATTTGTTCTCATTGACTCGATATTAATGAGAGCACTATTTCAATCACATATAAGTTAATTCCAAATGTGTTGGAAAAATTCAAACTTTGTTATACAGATCTGAGTCACGAAAAGGTAGATGTAAGAATCAGCGAAGTTTTTTTTTTTTTTTTTTTTTTTTTTTCACTGAAGCCATTTTACTTATGAATCTTGGCTGTCCGGGTGACGCCGCGTCATATTTCTTGTGGCCGACGTTTCGACAATTTTTCTGTGGTTCTGTTCCAGGGCAGAATACCACAGAAAGATGGTCGAAACGTCGGCTACAAGAAATATGACGCGGCGCCACCCGGACAGCCAAGAATCAACTGACTCTGGCCGCGGAAGCCAACGATTACATATTACTGATGTTATTGTTAAATGACGCATGTGGTTTCAACTGTATAATACTTTAACAGACTTATGTAGTTGTGTGGCTTAATTTAACATTAATGTTTCATATGCTGTTAAGTGCTACTACTAGTATAGCTGTCGCAGCTTTTACACATTTGCAGATTCCATTGCCACACTCGCCCGTCCAGTGGTCTATGACTAACGAAAGCTTGAATAAGCAATATTCAGATAGTAATACATGCTACAGACGAACTTTGACACACACATGTAGTTACTCACCGATAAGAAAAGTTTTATCAAACACAATATACATTCGCCAGAGCTAGCCACCAGACAGTTTTGAAACTTCTTCCCTGAAGTTGCTAGGTTCGTAAAAAGGATTGGTGAAATTAGCCCAGTAAATATTCACATGAACAGTCACTAAAGCACAGTTCTTTTCCACTCCGGGCGATATGACAACGCCGCCAATCAAAAGTTATGCTCACTCGCGATTCAGGCCTTGTTCTGTCCACAGCACATCCTCTCTCCCCACACTGTTTCTATTAAACGTCGCGGTCATTAGTCGACGATGCTCGCGGATTACAATTCGCTTTAAAATCGTGCACTACCGGTGACATCTTGACAAGCCCGACCCGTGCGTACTCTCGCGTCCGACTCACCGATACAATAACCGAGACTCCTGGTCTCAACATGGAGGAAGGAATAATATGGAGACGACGCAAGAGACCTTTACCACGCATGGGAGTGAAGCAGGCCGGCGGAGGAGTGGGGGGGCATGGCCGGAGTGGTGGGGGCTTGACCGCTTCCCAACAAACACGGGGAATATGTACAAACACCTCAAGGGGACTCTAGGATAAACGTGACGCCGCAATCTGGTGATGGATTATTATGTAACTCGATGAGACAAATAAAAAATGAAGAATAAAATTTTTTGATATCCTGCTTAGTTTTCGAGATATTCTGTCTCAAATGTGAAATGGTTTTGGTTGAAATTCAGAAGAAAAAATTATTCAAAGTCAAATTTTATGATGAATTTTTATTTAAAAAGACGAGACAAATAAAAAATAAAGAGTAACATTTTTCGATATTTCACCTAGTTCTCGAGATATACTGTCTCAAAAGTGAGGTGTCTTGAGTTGAAATGCAGAAGAAAAATTTCGCAAAAGTCAAATTTAATGATGGATTCTTATGTAACACGACGAAAAAACTCGTTAATAAGGAATAAATGTTTTCGATATCTTGCTTAGTTTGGGGGATATATAACATCCAAATTGAGGGGTTCTGGTTTGGATGCAGGCTGGACCAAAAATTAATTCTGTCAAAGCCACAATGATTACATGGTTGACATGCAGAATGGATATTTCAGTTTTATTACTACCACTTGTGGTTAGTCTGAAATGTGTCCTAGACCAGAAAAAAAGTAAGAGTACCCACTCTAGGGATGAGCAACCCAGACATTTTGTAGGCTGGTACCAGAAATAAAATGTTTATTCAGTCACCTTAATGAAACATTCTCTTGATCAAGATGTGTTGTCTAATTTCACAGCCCTACTTATTAGGACAATTGTAAAAAAATTATCTCTCAGTTAGATTTAGATACGGGGGGGGGGGGGGGGGAGAATGTTGTACAAAAAAAAAATAGACTAAATTAGAAACACATTCCCCAAATTGATTTTGTTCAAAGGCCAATAACTTCTTTATTTATGAAGCCCATTTTTATTTCTGCATGAACCTGTTTCGACATAAATAGATGAGAAAGATTTCAAAATCGGTAAAAATAGGTATAGACGTATTTACAAACAGAAACAAGTCTTATATGAAGCTTTAAAAATAACCTAAGTCAATGGCCTGAAATAGCTATTTAAAAAATTAATAAAACTCACAGCTTCTCACATAACAGTTAATTTCACCATCCATTGTCAGTATAATCAGCAACGTGACGAAAGAAATCGTAATAGTAAATTCACTGAATCGCGAAGTAAAACACGCCCCTTTAAATCTCATTTTAAACACTCGTTAAAAAATAATGCTAGTCTATTATGTGCAAAATAGCAAGTTTGCTGATTTTCTACACTACACCAAGAAAAATTTGAGAACAAAGTCATCCCATTGAGAGCTATGACTAAATATTTATAGACGTGCTGCAAAGTTTGCGGTGCCTACCGCTCACTTCAACAACGATAATTACAATTCAACTTACTTATAAAATGATATTCCAGGTTCTTTCCTGTCTGGCCTATTTGTGCAACCGTACGCAACACAAGCTGGCATTTTTAAACACTTATACACAATACTAAATGAAATAATCACTGCATCTACCACAATGTGAACACCTTAATTGTTGGGAAGCGCCATATGGTCGCTGCCGGTGCTGCCACCATGCGGGAGAGTTTAATGCTTGCTTCACCGATTTAACGTCACTTCTCCTCCATATAATTCCTTCCTCCATGGGTCTCAACTCCTGCGATATTGCTTATCGCCCCTGCGATATCATACACTCCGAACTTACAGATGTTTATATAATTCGCACCAAGGAGCAAAGAAAAGAGAGGAGACCACGTATGGGACCTTCTCCATACAACGACGTGACGCCGAGTGGAGAGCGGTAGGAGGTCGCCATATTGGTAGGGTCAAGAAACAAAAGGAATGTATACAAAACGGAAGAATTTCTTCGTTTTTAACCATCGCATTACTAAAAATGAATTCTTATGGAGTCACATTTATAAATACCCTAATTGATATAACCTACAAACATTAGAATTTAAGAAAAACAGACTAATCTTTTGAACTCACGAAGATGGCGGCTCCGGAGACAGGCTGCTTCACAGTTTAAGCGACACCTGGTTTCCCCTCTATTCCTACCTCCATGATTCGCACTGTGGCGTTACAAACCGTGTAAACTTTGTTAAATGGATCTGAATCACGAAAAAAGAAGGTGTAAGAACCCTTAAAGATTATTATTATTATTATTTACAGATAACATGAAACTGATGTCATTATTTCAGACGCAGGTATGTAGTTTCAATTGTTTCGCGATAAAAATGTCACCGTTTCTAGTTTTACACCACAGGTGTTCGGTTTATGTTACGGTATTTCTACAAATGAGGACATTGTTATCATTGATTAATATTATTTTATTTTGAACATTCCACTAAATATTGTCACTGGCGGCTGTTCTTAAATGTTCGCTTGATTCAGCGTGCATTTCCAGATATATTAATTTCCTGAGCAGCTGAATAAATGCGCGTACACACATCCTACGTTTTTGGTATTGGACTTCTGTAAATAATGTCTCTCAGATACATCAAAAAAAAAAAAAAAAAATCGAAGGGATTAAAGTCACAGATCTCGTTGGCTGCAAATGGGACCTGTGCGGCCTGAACATCATGGTGGGTAAGCTCGATACAGAGTAATGACCTGTGCACCCATCACTAATCAGTGTCATAAACGTCTTCACTTCTAGAAATATTATGACATAAACTGAACGGAGAATGTGAAAATGTCAAGAACAGTCAGTTTATTAGGTACACGAATTAAAATAATAAATAAATAAATAAAGGTTGACTTTAATTATAGGGTGGGCAAGGAAAACTTAATACTCATGAAACCTCCCCGATTTCAAAGTACAGTATAAAATAAACAAGTGGCCTGCAACCTGCCGGCACACCATAAGGTTGAGGGGAAAAAAAAACAGCGGTTGCATAATATTAATAATCAGGCTCTTTTATATTACTACTAAAGTAAATAATTGCACACATTAGTTCAATGTGACACTTGTGCCTGCTTAACTGCACACAGGTGGCTGATCCTAGGGGAATTCGTTGACAATTACATAGTGCAGACTACTATAGTGGGCGTCATGAAATTAAGCCTGCCAAGGTCACGTAGTCTCCACTGCCTCCCCTGCCCGCACCAACCCTCTGTCCCTTAGTTGGGCCGGCGACATTGCCACATTAGCTTTTGCCGGTCGTCCATGCGTATCTTTACACGCGGTCGCTTTGTTTCCTTAGTTTAAGGCCTATTCAACTAATGTTAATGGTGGCGATGTTCAGGAGCATAATCATACAATTAGTGTCTTAACAGACAGAAATAATATTCGCGAACCTGCAGGCCGCCTGGGCATTGGAAACCTAGTTAAAATCATTGTAGCAGGTATATTAAAGTATTTTTAAGGAATATTACCAATAACTAATACGCAAAAAAAAATACTTCCATAAATTACATACTCTGACATGGAGGTATTTGTGGCAGTCATTTCTATGTATAATCGGTCCCTTATATTTGATAAATTAATTTTCGTTTTATCTTTGTTTTTGAAGATTTCTCGCGAAATTTTTCATGTATGGTCCATTGTGTACAATGAAAATAATAATCCTTACAGAAGCTGAAAATAGGTTTTCTGTGGAGGACAGGAAATATGTTTCTCAGTCGTAAGCGAACCGACCGACCAGCCGGCACTGGAGCATGCACTGTGCGCAATCATTCGCGCAAATATAAACTGTGAAACAATCCAAAAGGGGTTGTCTGAAGAGGCTTTGCCTGCTACCAGAATTAATTTCAGTATTTTCTTAGAAACGTTCTCGCTAGAAGTTTATACGTAAACAAATAAAAGGGAAGTTAGTCAGCGACAACATTTTACATTACACAGCCAAAACAACAAAGCGCTTCGTGTAACATTTTTTTATTTTTTTTCATTCACATGCTTCCCTATTTAATGAATAGAATGTATTCGGTATGAGTCTGTTAACTTTCAGGAAGGCGCATAATTTTTTTTTTAGTTATTTCTTATTGTTTTTATTGTTTTTATTGTTTTTCTGTCGGTTGAAGTGAAAAAGTATTTTGATTTATAATTTTCATAGAAACACATTACTATTTTTTAAAAAACAGTCACACAAATGTTTGGAATTATAAAGCACATCACCTTGTTCCATATGTTAAGTATTATGTTTTAGAAATTTTTTCGCAGTCATTACTGAAAGTTGATTTTTTTTGCTGATTTACAACACTGTTCGGATACTCCGTGACCTTCACAGGACTAATTTCGTGACTGCCACTATAGTGCTAGTTTGTGGTAGTAGCTTCCAGTATTCCATCGTGCACCGTGCTGGTTGCATGTCGGTAGCTGTGGGAGATGTGGTGGTAGAAGGTGGTCAACCTAAGGCACTTCGACCAAAGTGTTCTAAAAAATCTTTGGAATCTTCTAGCATATACAGCTCTAGAGTGTTCTTGAATATACTAAAATTTTTTGGAATATTCTTGAATAATGTTCTAGAATAAGACAAATTTTTCAGCTTTTTATACTATTAACAATTGTAAATAATTTATATGCAACACATTTAGCGTGTGAACCGATTATGACGGGGCTGATTTGGCAGGGAGTTCCATAGGCTTCTTTTTACCAGGGAAATATCTAGGATTCCGTGCAAAAACGTAAAAACCTTCAACATTTTTTACAAACACGAAGGAAGTCGTGGGCACCAACTAGTAGTCTGGAGTTGAGTCTCTGGGCTGGTGGTGTATGGCCGTGCAGTGGACGAGCGCTTTCCCCTTCTACTTTTGTCCTGTCCTTTCTGGTATGAAAGGTTTGGCCGGCATTATACCGTAGCCCAGGAATCACACGATTGCTTCTGATAACGTTTCCGAATCGCAGTCTTCGGGGCGACACCTTTCATTATCCCCTACATCTCTACTGATATACATTAGTTGCCTGGCTACATGGGGTATTGGTGTACACCTCTTCAGCCAGTCCGTTCCGCTGACAGCTTGGGGTGGTCGCACTGTGTACGAGGGCGGAGCTGAAAGCCTCGGCTTGTCTTCGCACCGTGCTGCCAACTCTGTCGCCAGTCCATTAGTGACGAGTAAACACGTTGGGTAAACAGACGCTGCCAGAGCGATTCACGGCTCACTTGCTGAGTCGTATATTGTCGCAAGAACCTCTGCGCAGCCTACAACCACAACAGCTTTAGGCACTGCAACCGACCGCTGTCTTCAGATCCGTAACACGTTTCTGAACGTCTTAGGTGACTTGACTGCTGTCTTTTGAAGCCAGGCCTTTGTGATAGCGCCTGTATGTCTACGGAATTCCGTGGAGAGTTCGTTGTACCCCATCTGGTAAACCATCAGCTCTGCGTACAGTTTCTCTGGGATAAAAGGGCAAGAATATGTTTCATTTGGGATCAGTGACCTCATGGTAAGGGTGAGGTCGCTGCAGACTTGCCACATGTGTTCTGGTAACGTGTTGCACGGCACTGCATTAGCTTTTCTTCCAGATGGTGAAGTTACCCCTAATTTTCGGACTACACCCAAACTTTGAATTAAATCTGAACCGAATTTAATGGCGAAAAAGCGTACGCTCCGGTGGCAAATTTCCTACTCGTCTAATCACCTCATTCTTCTTTTTTATTACTATATTCAATCATTGGAGTGTTCAATTCGCCCTTTATCTACTTTTGCCATTTACGAATTTTAACTTTAGTAACTTACCTGGAAACCCATTAATCGAGGAGTGAGACAAGGATGTTGCCTATCACCATTTTTATTCAGAATATATATAAACAAAATCATTAGTAACTGGAGACAAAAACCCCATGGTAGAATAATAATAGACAGACAGACCAACCTGGACACATTACTGTTTGCTGATGACCAAGTGCTTTTTGCTGAGTCAGCTGCAGAGTTTGCTGCAGAGATCGGTATCGTATAACCTCCATATGGCAGCAAAAGAATACAGCATGGAGATTTCCCTCAATGAAACCAAGGTTATGGCCTTTGTTGGAAAAAAACACACAAAAGAACCAAAATCTCAATAGACAACACGCCCATAGATCAAGTAGCAAAATTTAAATACCTAGGTTACAACCTCAGCTACACCCTAGAAACCGATATGCAACATAAAATCACAAATTTCACGAAAGTTACAGGAATAATAAATAACATTTTCAGACCATCTCTAGTTCAACGGCACACAAGAATCAGGCTATATAACACCCTAGCTAAACCTACACTACTGTATGGCAGCGAGGCCTGGACACTACGCAAAGGTGATGAACGGAGACTAACGGCGGCTGAGATGTGATTCATGAGGAGAACAGCTGGCTACACATTACAAGACAGAAAGAGATCTGATGATATCCTTAAAGAACTTAAAGTAAAACCAATTCTCCAAACTGTACAAAATTACAGATCATCTTGGACAGAAGACGTATACTGAGGATGAAGACGGACCGGATCCCAAGGAAAATTCTCAAATACCATCCCAGAGGCAAGAGAGATGTGGGAAGACCACCAAGAAGATGGATTGAGACCGTAACAGGCCACCAGGCCTAATACTGGACAGCAAGAAGAAGAACTTTAGCTTCCCTTGTTAACTTATTTCAATCCCTGACTCCTTTGCCCCCCTACGCCCCCCCCCCTCGTCAAAATATAAAAATTTCCGCACTCCATTACGCATGAGTCGAGTGCCAGCATGTGTCCATGGTCATCTTTTCCATTCAATTCCATCCTAATTCTCTGACCACTATCGCTCTAAACTAGGGTTGTAACGGCTGACTTCAAGGCAGACTTCAAGACTTGCAACTGCACCTGAAGATGGCGACGGACAATAAAGTCGCCGAAATATTGTGCATTAATAACAATATTACTCGGTTTGTTTCCCGAGAAACGTTTATAAATTTGAAATCTTGTTTTTCCTTACAGCCTTACGAGTAGTCGACATCGTGATCATTAGAGACGAGGAGATTGGATGCAAGGAGTTGGTAGGAATTCGGCCATGGTCGTTTTAACGAACCAACCCGTCATTCGCCCAGAACGATTTCAGGAAACTTGGTTAGCAAAATATCTGCATCGCTGGACGATAATATGAAACCGCGTCGAATTGCACACCCACAAGTCTTAATGTTTCCTCATGATCGACAACACATCTCCAAAGTAATCCATTAACACTGGGGAAGACAACGAAACCCAGCCCAGCTCATGTTTAACCCCTGCCATTCAGCCGCGAAGATCTGAGTTACAATAGAATACCAGAAAAACAATTCTTGTAAACATAGGCCAAGTCTTGTGCTCGTGTAGTGACAAAAAGTTATGAGATCTTCTTCTGAGCCAAGTATACGCCTTAAAGTGTGTATTCACTTCACTTTATGAAACAGAATGGTTTCTCTCGGTGTTATAGATCGTTAGTTTAGAATAAAAATATTCTGGTGACTTGGCCATTATACGCGTCAAGCTTTAACCTGTGTACATACCTTAAATGTGTTGCTTTATCAAACTTACAAATACATCAAGCCAAGATTTCCCTCGCTCTTTTACAAATGTGACAAGTATGTATAACGCCTTCAATTTCAGTAAAAATTATGACGTTGATAATGGCCAATTCATGAGATTTTCCCCCCCTAAATAAACGATCTATGACACCGAGAGAAACCATTCTGTTTCATAAAGTGAAGTGAATACACACTGTAAAGTGTAGACTTGGCTCAGAAGAGTATCTCATAACTTGGTTTATTTATGCAAGAATTGTTTTTGTGGGATCTAATTTCTTTTTGTAAGTTTATCGCTTATTCTGTATCGCCGCTCAAATGTAATGAGTCCATTTGTAAATCGATGAAAAAGAACATTTCGTAATTGAAGACATCAATATACCGTACGTTACCAACAACTCCCCACTGTGTTAAAACAATGAGTGTGCGCCGTAGCCGAGCAATGCAGATTGGCGCTGGTTTAAGTACCTCCGTAAATAAATTACTAGTAACTTCCAAACTTAGCATAGGAACAAAGTAAAATTTAAGATATTAGTTAAACTTGCTGATCTCTAAGCATAAAAAAATTCTCAGGCATATATTTTCTTCCGGAGCAAAGCAATTAAACCTCAACTTAGTGCCAGAATTTTTCATGTTTGGGATTGTAATTAAATAAATTCGGGGGGAAAACTCTAGCATTAGACTTTTCTTGTGATTTTGGGATGAAACCATATATGTGCACCAAATTACTTGTTTCTAGGATTACTTGAAGTACAGTGTAATTTTGATGTCAAGGTGTAGTGGTCGAAATAATACTTTGAATTTCAATAACTTCAAAAGTAAGAAAAGGAAAGAAATAATTTGACACAATAGTTACACTTAGTAAGCTTAGTAAAATCTGATGTATTATAAAGTTATTAGGTAGAAAGCGATTTCACGTTAAGGGTAGGTAAGGGGTAGATATATGGAAATTTACGACTTTCATACATTTCTCATAATATGTGGGTAAAATGTGATCTGTGTACCAAATTTCAGCTTTCCATGGCTACGGGAACTACCTTACAGTTTTGATGGTCACCAGTCAGTGAATGTGTGAGTGAGTGATAAATTTACTGAAGTTTGAATCCGAATAACATCAGAACTACAAACAGTAACGAAGTAAAATTAACTACGTATTTTAAGATTGCTCGTATCTATGCGTAACAGAAATTTTAGACATGTAGCATGAATGCGACAGAAGATATTGAGGTTCAAAGATGGCTCTAGTAACTACGAGAAAAGGGTAGGCAGTGCCGCCGTTGACTCGACTTGGCGGTGTATGAAAGTGCACCCAAATTTTAGTGTTAAGGAATGCCAACAAGATTTCGCCCATACACATCTATCCTGTGTTACTGGAAAATTATGGCAGAAGGGAGACAAAAGGTATTGACCAAACGAGAAGAAAACCGTTTATTTGTGAAACGATCCAACGGTCGCGTAGGGTACGGAAGGTAATGGTTAAGTGACATTTAAGTATTCTGTCTACATGAATTCGTCTGATTCAAATGTTCGTGAACGGTAGATATTAGATACCTTCCTACTGGCTTTTTTAAGTCAGACATGAGAATCGCAAACGGTGTAACTTCCATACTGCAGTAGTTAGACCTAACGCCCACTTTCTCCCGCAGCTATTTATATGAATTGATCAAATATATTCTTGAAACCAATTATACTTCTTGATATTCAGCCCAAAGATCGCAGAACCCACTGATAGCACCACTGGGCAATTACTGCACATACTTCGACCGCCACAGAAGACCACTCTCCATTTTGGAACAAGAATAATTATAAAAAAAGCAGCACCAGAGAAGACATACCGCAAGAAAAGTGACGGAGACGTATGAAGTTTGAAGGAAATGTCTTCGGACAACAACCTTCACCACAACCTGCCTGGAACTTCAGAAAGGCACTAATTGCTGAGCGACGACGACGACGACTTCTTGATATTGACACGGTAAAAAGTGACTGGATGGGTTTTTTTTAGTAGAGAGTGATGTTCGAGATGTGCGATTCAATTCAGAGTGATGTGACAATTGGTGAATATTACGTGTGTGCATTTTGACTGAATGTGTGATTGTTATAGATAGTTATTGTTTTCGAAAGTGACAAGAAATTACGTGTTGTATCGAAGTTGAATAACTCGACAGTATTAAGCTCGGCCACCCATCAGTACGTGACCAGAGGAGCCGCACAGATGGGTGACGAGGAAAGGCTGCCTTGCACTTCCGCGCCGCGCGCGTCGAGCGTCTCAATGCCAGCGGTCGTTGTGACAAGTGCGACAACGGATAAGGATATGGCAATGGATGAAGACGCTACACCAGCCGCTGTGTTTAACATTCAGCGTATACACGGTGATGTGTACTCGGTGAGTAAAGAATTAACACCAAGAAAGCGTCCCACTACTCCACCAGAGAGGACATACAATAAACAGCCACGTGCCGTCAACTACAGAAACAATGAGGTGAGCAAATCTAGTGGAGTCAGTCTAGCAGTGTCGAAACTAGGTACAGCCAAGAAACCAAAGAAAGCTAAGGCACAAAACAAGAAGACCATGGAAGCCACCGACAATACTACAGCCTCGGTCTCCGGGCGGAATGGAGTAAGAGGGCGTCGTTCCCAGGGTCCCAAGAGCAATGAGGATAACCACACTTGCCAGAAAAGTGTGGAACCAGGTGACGAGGGCTTTGTCTTCCCTCGCCGTACAGCGAGGCCACCACCAACGCTTGACCCGGAAAGGATGGAAACAACCAATCCTTTCGAACCAATTCAGGACGATTCATCAGAGATTACCAGAAGTGCGCATATCCCGCCAATTGTTGTGCAGTTTGAAGAGAATTATAAAACTCTGCACGACAAAGTGGGTGACGTCGTGAAAAACCCTTTCTCAGCCAAATCGGCTGGAGGGGACAAGATAAAATTCACACTTACAACCGTTGAAGACTTCACAGCAGCCACCGAGATGTTGCAAGCCAGCAACATTCCTTACTATACCTTTCCGATTGGAGCAGTGCCACTTCTGAAGGTGGTACTCCGTGGGATTCCCCGGACTATGGCCACTGACGACATCAAACTCGAGCTAAAAGATATGGGCTTCAATGTCCAGACAGTGGTTCAGCTGCGCCGCCCAGGAAGCAATGAGGTCATGCCTCTCTTCCTTGTCGTTCTTCCTGACATCCCTGAGAATAGGTCCATCTTTAAGGTGGAGAGCATCTGCCACCTCAAGATTCAAACGGAAAAGCTGAGAGCTACAGCTGGACCTGCTCAGTGTTTTAATTGTCAACGTTTTGGTCATGTGGCCAAGCACTGTAAAATGCCTCCTGCTTGTGTAAAGTGTGCCGGCCCACATGAAACAAAACAGTGCACGTTTAGAAAAGGACACGACGCAGCTAAGTGCTTGTACTGTGGGGGCGGCCATGTTGCGTCCTGTAGAGGCTGTCCAGTGTACAAGAAGGCACGAGATCGCCAGAGAGGCCTACCAGCCAATAGTGATACCGCCAAACAACACCGCAAGAAGGATCTACAGCCACCGGCAGAAAATTTACAGAGTGTCTCCGCTATCCAGCATCAACAAACAAATCCTTCCTCTTCGCCGACTGGCAAAGAACAGACGAAGCCCACTAGGATGACTAGGAAGCATTCAAAGTACCAGAAACACAGAAAATCCAGTGAGACTGACGGTCGCCTCTTTTCGGAAGTTGCGGGTCCACAGTCGGCCACTGCTGCAACTTCTGACTCCAATCTGGTCGACCAACAAGAACATAAAAACCCGCAGAGCTCCTGCACAGAAGATCTGTTAAACAACCAACCACGACATTGGCCTCCCTCAGCTGCTCCAGTCTCGGCGGAATCTGAAGGACTGAGTAAAATATTGGAGACTGTCCTAAATATGTTGGTCAGTCTAAACAAGCGGCTAGACCAGATGACCACGGACATCTGCGCTGCAGTGAAGACAGCTCTAGCTACTCCCAAATGCAGTTGTAATCTTCATTATGGATAGACGACCCCAATTCAATAGCCTCTCTTTCTGTATATGGAATGCCAATGGCATTCATGGACAGACCGTGGAATTCCGGCAGTTCATTAGGGAACAAGACATAGATCTATGTCTTGTCACCGAAACCCACCTAAAACCGGGACTTAAAGCCTCAGTAGCCAACTATTGCTGTTATAGATATGATCGTCCAACTGCAAAAGGTGGCGTGGCTATCTGTGTCAAGAGAAACATTCCACATCACGAGATCTACATTCCGCCGCTGCAGTACATTGAAGCTGTCGGCATTGAAGTGGCCACGACAAGAGGACCACTGACCGTAGTTTCTGCCTATCGGCCTCCTAGAAGGGAAACAGCAGAGGCTGATTTTAATACCTTGGCAAACATCAGAGGCAAGCTGTTCATCGGAGGTGATCTCAACGCCAAACACACAGACTGGAACAGCAGAGATAACAATCCTTCAGGTAACATACTACGGAGAGTCGCCAACAGACACAATTTGTGTGTGGGGGGACCCGAAGAACCCACCTACCAGCCAGCTCACCGCGGACGTCCGGACGTTCTCGACGTGGCAGTCACTAAAGGAATCACCGGATTCGTCGTGGCATCCACGCTGAACAGGCTGTCCTCTGACCATTGCCCAGTCATCGTGGAGCTAGAGTCCGACCTAATCCTAAATGCACAACAAAAGCTGGAATTCGGGAAAACCGATTGGGGCAGATACCGTCAGATAGTCTCAGCAGCACTACCGGACCGCCCGGCAGAGGATATAGACTATGCTCTGTCCTTCTTCGAGCACATTGTCAAGGAGACATCAGCAGCGACGACTCCGAAGAGGTGCCTCACCAAGAACACTTCACGCCAGCTCCCGCCCCACCTCCTAGCGGCTATTCGGCACAAAAACCGAATAGCTAAGGAGTGGAAGTTGACGAGGAACGCCGACACGCGAAGACTGCTAAACCGAGTCCAGAGAGAATTGAAGGTGTCACTGGCAGAGCACCGGAGCAGAGAATGGGAGGCTCGTGTTTCGATGCTGACCCCAGGTGATGGGACGCTGTGGGCAGAGACAAAGAAATTCACTAGGCAGCGATCTCGACTCCCGCCCCTACACGGCGAACGGGGCCCAGTCTATCGCCCAACCGACAAGGCAAACACCCTAGCAGATTCCTTCGAGAGGAACTTCCGGCCATCGGAAGTGGAAGACCAGTTGCAAGTAGAAGAGGTACATCGCTGCCTAAACACCTATCTGCAGGCTGAGGAAGGGGACGACGAGGAAGAAATTGACACCATCACTCCGGAAGAGGTTGCGAGCTGCCTAGCCACACTTCACCCAGATAAAGCACCTGGTAATCGTGTCTTCAATAGCTGTCTCAAGAATCTACCACCGCAAGCGTCAACTTACTTGGCAGGAATATTTAACAACATTCTTCGCACTCAGCAATTCCACCAATGCTGGAAACATGCTGAAGTTGTAGCAATTCACAAAAGCGGGAAGGACCCGCACCTACCTCAAAGTTACCGGACAATAAGCCTCCTGCCATCTATAAGTAAAGTCTTTGAGCGGTTATTGCTCAAGAGGCTAAATCATTACATCAAACGGAACGAGATTATCCCCCATCTCCAGCTCGGCTTTCGCCGCAATCACTCCACCACGCAACAGCTCATGTGGGTGGTTGAAGCAGCGACAAGGGCATTCAACGAAAAACAATACTGTGGCCTGGTGCTTCTGGATATCGCCAGAGCATTCGATTCTGTGTGGCATACAGGTCTGCTACTCAAATTATACCAACAAGGCTTCTCAGGCAGACTAGTAAACCTCCTTATGTCATATCTCACTGGCCGCACCTTTTGCGTTCGTGTAGGCGAGGCCACTTCAACTGTGAGGCGAATCCTTGCTGGGGTACCGCAGGGCTCTGTACTGGGACCAGTGCTCTATGCGCTTTTCAACGCTGACGTGCCGACCGCTCCCAGAGTTCTTACTGCCACCTATGCCGATGACACGGCATACTGTACGGCAAGCAGAAGCTGTGCCCTAGCAACTAGGCGTCTGCAAGAAGTCCTTCGATCAACGGAGGACTGGGCGAAACGGTGGAGGATAACCATCAACGCCACAAAAAACTCAAGCCATCATAATCAGTAAGAGACGCACTCAAAACCTTCCATCACTTCGACTTCACAACGAGACGATCCCGTGGGAAAATGAAGTCAAGTACCTAGGAGTCACTCTAGACCGGCGACTGACTTGGCGATCCCATATTCAAGATATCAGGAGAAGGGCAAGTGCTAGATTACACGCTCTATACCCTGTGCTGAACAGGAATAGCCTTTTGAAGCCCGCCACGGGAGTAAACATCTATATCACCCTGGTAAGACCAACTATGGAATACGCTTGTCCCGTATGGGGCTATGCAGCTGCTTCGCACCTTCGGCGCCTTCAGGTGATACAGAACAGGGCACTAAAACGGGCCCTCCACTTACCGAGCAGATTCCCGACTGCAGTTCTGCACGAGACTACTAACATCCCGCTGCTGACGGATCGCTTCAGACAGCTGTCTGCGACGTTCTACGAGCGCGCCCAGAAGACCAGGAACCCGGAAGTCAACTCGCTCGGGCAATACGTTACAGGTATTGACCGTCATAAAAGACCACTCGCTATTCTAAACTAAGAACGCCAACGATAAGCCATACCAAAAGCAAAGTGTTGCTCCTTCTAGATTAAGTTGAAGTAAATGTCGAAAGACAACACACTTCAAAATACTCTGCCTGTGATTATCTGGCAGTAAATGGCGTGGCTGTGTGTACTTCCTGATTCAAGGTATTTAATCGTACTCTGTTAATGGCTGTCCTTTTTTTCTCTCGTCCATAAAGGATCACAAATATGATATTTAAAGTAATTCCATCAAAGGATATTTTCTCAATGATAAGTATTATAATCTGTCACGTTTCTTACTAATGCGGACGCTTTCACAGGTTTAATACACGCGTTTTCAATGAACTTGATAATACTCACCAGGAATAGGAAATTATCCAGTCTTTTTTATTACAGACATTAGCTTCCTTCTCGCATTCCTTGTTCCTCTCTATCCTAGGGCTGTTGATATTTTTAAAAATATCGGATTTTCGATATATCGATATTTTAAAAAGTATCAATATCGGCTATCGATATATTGGAAAATAAGTATCGATATATCGATACTTTAATAAATGCAATTTCATAAAATCAAACCTTGTAAAAATAATGATAAACAGTCATTTGATTTTGTTCTTAGTCAGGTTTTCAGTTTCTAATGGTTTCTCTTGGTGGCGATGATTGTTCATTTTTTTAAATTTAAATTGACCATTATGCGTGTCATAATTTTCATAAAAATAATAAAATTTAAAAATTTGAAAGAGGTTGGAGGCAAATCTTATTTTGAAGATTGATAAGCAATACAGTTGAGGCTTTTATTTAGGTAGAAGTTTAGGTATCATCGTATGCATTATGGTCAAGTTACATTACTTTTCTTCATAAGATTTTTTGGTGGTATTTCATTTAGTTTTGTATGTTAATAGCTTATTCTGAGTTGTTTTAATTTTCTTGCTCTCTAACGAGCAACTATGTGTTATTTATATTTTCCACTATTCATGCTAACACATTGGAGTTCCCTAGACAATGCGCACGCTCATTTCAAATAATGGGATCGCGTTTGATTTGTGCTGGGCAAGCGATGACTTATCGACATTGTTTTCATCGTCTGACTAAACTTGGTACCTATAACTTCCAAATTAATTACAGAAACGTAGTAAGATTTACTTAAGCTTGCCGATCTCTATGCGTAACAGAAATTTGAGGAATATAGTGTCATTCAGAGCAAACGAAAAATGATAACTTATTTTTAAAAATATCAAAGGCGATATTCAGATTTCAGTATTGAAATATCGATATATCGTCCAAAAAGTATCACTCATAAATATCGATACTAAAAAAATAATATCGATATTTCGATATATCAATATATTATTAACAGTCCTCTCTACACCGAAATGGTCGAGCAAACATTGGGCCTGTTAAACTGCCAACGACAGCTTTTCCTCCCCCTGTAAGACAGAAATGAAGGTCACCACATCTGGAATCGAAACCTTCTCCTGCCGAATGTCCTACCTGTCCTATGTGTCCTGCCCAGTTGAATTTGTTATCAAAACACACACAAATACACTGATCAGTCAAACGTTATGGCCACTTGCTTATTAGTGTGTTGGTGTATCTTTGGAGTGCAATAGCACAGCGATTTGGCGTAGAATGGATTCGAAGAGTCCTTGTTAGGTTTCAGGTGTTGTCTGGCACCAGATGACTACGCACAGGTCACGCAATTCCCTTAAATTACGGACCGGTGGTATATGGGCGCGGCAACTGGGAACGAGCATCTTGGAAACGGCGAGGCTGGTCGGCTGTTCACGTGCTACTGTAGTGAGCATCTATGCAGAATTGTTGAAAGACGGCTAGACCACGACTGGGCGACAAGGTGGTGAACGTCCACGCCTCATGACAGAACGCGGAGGTCGCAGGCTTGCCCGCTCCGTAAAGCGGGATAGGCGCCAATCTGTGGCAGACAGCAGTGTGTGCTCCGAAACACTTGTGCTTGCACCAGCATTGTACTCTGCTGTCACATATACCACAGATCGCCGCCTATCCTGCTTTACAGAGCGGGCAAGCCTCCGACTGCCAAGTTCTGTGTCACCCAGTCGTGGTTTCACCGTCCTTCGACCACTCAGCGTACATATTCACTACAGTAGCACGCGAACAGCCGACCAGTCTCGCCGTTTCCGAGATGCTCGTTCGCATGTGCCGCGCCCACAATCCACCGGCCTGCAATTTAGGGGAATCACGTGATCTGTGCGTAGACATCCGGCACCAGGCAACTCCGGAAACCTAACACGAACTTTACGAATCTATACCACTCCGTATCGCTGCTGTATTGCGCTCTAAAGATGGACCATCTCACCATTAAGCAGGTGGTCATAATGTTTTGGCTGATCATTGTATATTTAGACTGGATTAAACTCTTTATAGCATCAGTTATTGACAGTTTCATATTAAGTTTCTGTAATAATAGTCGGCAGAGCTTTTTATTGATTACAGTCGCATCAAGCTGGTTTTGAAAACCATAACTCACCAGCTATGATCCCCCTGTAAGACATAAATCAAGGTGACCACACCTGGAATCGAAGCCTTCTCCTACCGCATGTCGGGGCGTAATATTCCCATTGATCCATCAGTCACTCATTTTCGCACGTACCCTTCGTCTCGGTGGTAGATAAATGGCTTATAATGATGTCGGAATCTCTTAAACGCGTGTCTGCACTCCTATTAAAACTACCCCTGAAGCGAGCTGTGACGGGGACATTTCATTTTTGTCCCGAGTGGCTCCTCCGGGATTGGCCCCGCTCCTGTCTCTTCCAGTTCGTCGCCGCGGCTAATTCTCCTCCTGCGAACTTGGAGACGGTCGCCATCGATTGGATTTCTCGACACGGGATGAGTGGGCTCCTGTGTCCTCGGGGATTAATCCTGTTGGCTCACGTCCGCCATCTCCCCTCGTTGCCTAACAACTTGTCAGCACTGTTGTTATGTAATTTACGAAGACGCGTTGACATATCAGATGCCCACATTCTTCTTTGAATTCATGTATATAATTCCACAGTGCTGCCAACTGCAAAAAAAAAATATGCCAAGTCTACATTTAGAAAATTCCAAAAATAGATGTCCAAAATTTTAGAAAAATGCTGAAAAATATGCCAACAAAGTAAAACGCCCTATCAGAAAAGTCTCTAATCAAAATAAACTCTACCATTAAAATAGTATTACTTCTATCAAAATGAAATCCTAGCAAAAAATAATTATTCCAATAAATAATTCGACCAAATGTTATTTCTACCTAGTAACATCTCTACCTTTTACGAACCCTACAGCATTAAAACTCTACCATAATTATCTCTACCGTAGCGTTCTCTACAATTGCAATATGTGCCATAAATATGTCTACCACTTCTACTCTATACCAATTACAAGTCTTCCTACCGTTAACATATCAACCAAATCATAAACCCACTGTAGCGTATCACCAGGGGGGGGGGGGAATTATTAATTAATTCTTAATATTTTACGCTATATAGGATACTATAATTGAATATCAAAATGTAAATCATTCAAATGAGAATTGGATGATTCTGGGATTTGAAAACTGTCACAAAAAGACATTTTAATAAAGATTTTCACAATGGCATCTACAAATCTGAGCGTATTTACCATTACGTTAATAAACAAGAGGTTTTGCAATTTTCTAAGCAACGCTCAGACGTACAATGAGCCCTTTAAATGCAAGCAAACAAGTATAGTTGTACTTTAAAAATCTCACAATTATTCTAATACAAAGTATGTTACCAGTTATGATGATAGCAAACAGTAATGAATTTTAATAGGTTGGGACGCCACGAATGATTAACCTGCATTCGACAGTTACACAGTCTAGCTCAGTGGTTTTATCAGATCAGAGCAAGGATCTTTATCTCAGATGCACTTAAGGGTACAGTACAGTTTCACGGAAGTTGCAGGCTGAATGGCTTCGTAGAAACACATTACCGTTCCACGGCAGGTAGCGCTGGGCGGAGATGGCCACCTGGTCGATCGTCGTAACTGGCCACGCCAGCAGTATGCGGCAAGTCGCAAGTTAGAAGTGCCTCAGATGGTCTCCAGGACACAAGTCAGCCCAGCACACATGGACCCCAAGTCGCCAGTGACTCGTCTGGGCTCCTGACTGGAAGGAAGTCAGGAAGGAAGTGTTTCGTCTTTTTCTGCCGCCACGGAGGTAAACTCTGACTCCGCCTCTTGTGGCTCGAAGACGACATAGAACATAAAATTCCCCGAATCTTAGTACTATGTTCCCTATGATTGGCTGACCATCTGACGTCATGTGATTCTGTGCTTCTCTTCTCCACGTTAAGTTTCGGCAATCTTCGGGAGCCGATGCCTCCTTCGGGAGGAAGGAATTCTGTTTACCACCAGCCCGAGAAATCCCTAATCCTCTTAACATTCTGCCCAAAAGGCGCCAGCCCGTCTGCCCTTCACTGAAGCGTAAAATCCTTGCCTTTCACCCTTCCAAGCACATCTTTCGAACATACAGTGGACATCCCAAGAAATGGAAAAATATTCTATTCCTTTACTTTATATACAATAAAAAGTGATATGTAACGGGGAGCTTAGCGAATCGTTACACCACCAAACTTAACTAGAATAATTCTACACCCTTAAACATCTTAAACATAAAAAACCCTACCTTAATGTAACTTTACCATTTTATAACACTACTGAAAAACAATTCTACTAAAATTTAACCCTACCAGAAAAACTAAACTTGTCTACGTATCATGCAATGAAAAAAAAATAAAAAAATAAACAGAAAATATTAATTAAAATGAGTCCGTAAGACACGCATCCGATATGTAAGTTATATCTCGAAAATTATCTGAAATAAAACATAAATAAATATTTTAGTTAGAAATAAGAATAAACAATAAATGTTTGCTGTTTCGTAACAACCGAATTATTTAAATTTGTTTAAAAATGTCTTTGTTAATTCCCTTAGTGGAGACGATTCCTTTAAACTTGTAAAATGTATATTTATTTTATTTATTTTTTATTTATTTATCAATCTTGTTTCATGGATCCCTGCTGAGGAAAGACCTCTGGGATGTGAAACATGTCATGGTAAACAATCAACTTAAAAGTAACAATAATTAATAAAACATCGTTGTGGTAGATTATTGTAATTAATAAATTAACAATACCAAAATGATATCACTCCAAGAAAATCGTTGATTTAGCAGGAAAAAAAGCTAAAAAAAATGCTATATCCTAAACTGAATTTTTTTCGTGGTAAAACACTCGAAAATTACTAAATTTAGCCATAAAAATGCTAAATTGGCAGCAGTGCAATTGGATGGAAGATATAATTTATAGACTGCGTTATTTTGGCTGGCCAGATAGTGTTCCTAGAGGATGAAGATGGCTTAGTTTACATATTTTATCGGTCAACACGTCAGTAGTCTTTTTACGTTTCTTAGCTTTTATTTACTAGTTGTATGACACATAAACTACTATTTATACCGTATCTCGATAAAAATACAATAATTTACTTTTTGCCCGTGTCTTTGGATGATATGCTCATATTCTTAAATAATATCGCCCGAATTTTCAGACCGAAACGACAATTTCTTCGTGGGTGGTTTTCATTACGGAGGAGTCCTTTGGCATTTTTTTGCTGTCATCAGTTTCTCAACTGGTTTGATGCAATCCGCCATCCCTTCCTGTCTTGTGCTAACCTCTTCATCTCTATATACCCCTCACAACCCACGTCCTCAATTATCTGCTTCATATATTCTAATCTCTGTCTTCCTCTACAGTTCTTACCTTCGACTGTTCCCTCTACTAACAAATTAACCAATCCTGCATTTCTCAAAATATGACCTACCATACTGTCTCTTCCACAAAGTTTTTTCCTCACCCATAGTTTCCAAAACTCTTTCATCAAGTACATTATTTGCCCAATTAATTTTCAGCGTCCTTCTGTAGCACCATATTGGAAAACTTCATTTTTACATCTTTTTAGTATATTTGAGGTCCATGCTTCGCTGCGATAAAGAGCTGTGCTCCATACATAGAGCTTGTAATGTCCCTTGATGACGGTAAATTTATGCGTGTGAATTCCACGTTTCTTTGGCATCGGCGAGAGCAAGGTGACTCATAGTAGAAAGTTGAAACTAGAGAAACGATGCTTCGGAGAAAAAGTCAGGTGGCGGAACACCTCTGTTGGGAACCAGCGAATCAAACTGTGTTACGAACTTTTAGAAACCATAAGTTTTTTGTGTTGCATGAGGAGCGCCAATGGAGATCGTGGACGACCCGCCAAACGCTGCGACTCGCTGAAATTTCCCGCGTCTGCTAAAACTGGGGAGCCTGCAAGTTTTCAACGGAGCGAACACGCGGGAGAGACGACATTGTTTCTGGCCAGCAAACAATCCGCACCGGCGCACCCCGGGAGATCGCCGGACAGGTCACTACCTGCGGGGAGCCAACTCGCCAAGTGGACGTTACCAAGTGACCTTCACCCAGCTGATCAACAGGGTCTATGAGACTCTGTTTTATCTGCACGTCATCTGCTACGGTAAAGAACGCCGACGATGTATAGACACTCTTGCGTCATTCAACCCTAGGCAGCGCTCTGAGATGAGAATCATGCTCTAAATTGTTCAAAAGAAACTTTTAATATTCAGTTCTGTTCAATAAACCAATCAATTTTATATTCAAAGAAAGTAATAGGTGTAAACCCTGTTTTCAATAACTTCCTTTCCAATCAACCAGTATATCATTTGAATTGATGAAGATTTGTGTTTTTATTGGTAATTTTAAAAGTACAATTTATTGCTTTGATTAAAAGTATTTCAGAATTGGAATGTCGCTTCTCTCGGATAGAGAACACTTCCATTCTTGGCGCCTACCCGGGATTAATTTTGCAAATTAACTTATTAATGCATCTCATTATTTTATTCTAATTTTAATAACGTCATAAACTAGACGTTACAAGCTTTAAAAAGTTTTTTTCTGACCCCTAGATCATTATTTGAAATTCAAAGAATTTTTTTTTTCATGGGCTCTTTTCGTTAGTGTTAGCCTACTTGTAATTTCATTACTTCTTCGGCCATCAGTTGTAATTTTACTTCCTAGGTAGCAGAACTCACTTTTACTATAGCATCTGATGTTATTCTTATATTTAATCTACTAATCGACAATTATATGCATATATTAACTGTTTGAGATATTTTTTTTTTTTTGGTGCTACCAGAGAATTCTTAGGTTAATGGAAACAACATTTGTGCAATAAGTGTGTATTCGGGAAACCTGCAACAAGCATGAAACTAGTTTAGTCGGACAGTAGTACGGAATGAGTGAACAAGTGAAAAAGTCAGTCTGCAAGGAATTGTGTGTGATAACCATTCTGTTTGCCAGTGGCGTAGCTAGGTTAACAAGGGCTCTAGAGCTTTGGGGGCCCTAAACTGAGCTTGGGGCCCCTGAACTAAGCCTGTGAGCCCCGGTGCACGGCACCGCCTAGCCCTCCGATAGCAACGTCACTGGTGCCTGTAGCAGTGAATTCAGTTGATGACAAAATGCAGCTGAAAATTTTGTGATGATGTGCAGTAAATTCACGTGACAGAAATCTAGGGTACTGTATTGGTGGGCGGTCCGACATTTATAAAATCATAAATGAATACTGGAAATGCCACGACTGGCACTTTTTTTAAATCATATTGTAATAATCGGCATGAAAAAAAATCAAGAGAATAAGTTTACTTTTTATCTGTGTGCGATGGTGAAAGTAGTGAGATCCTGATGTCTGCCGTAAACCTGTTTATTGTCTTTTCTTCGATTTTTGTGCGTTTTTTTTTTTTTAATATTGTTTTTTGTAGAAAATTTTAGCAATATTCATAGCTACCATCGCCTTATCCAGAGGCAATAGAACTCAAGGTGAGTTGTTCTAACTAATGGTGACAAATTTAAAGGTTCCACTAATAGCAAATTTGCTATGTGGTCTCATATGTGGATGAATTGGTGGTCGAAATCTAGTAGTTATTTAAAACGGATTCTTCTTCTTCTGGTCTCTATTTGTTCCGGATGTCGGCAATCATCTTGGCTGTCTTGTCTCCGCTAGTTGACGCTTGGAATAGTTCCGGTGGTAATTCCCCAGTCATGTAATTACCACTTTTTTATTTTATTTTATAATTGGAGTATAAAATTCCTCCGCATTTTCTTTTCCGATTTTCAATTTTTAAGTTTTAATTCCTTAAGCATTTTTGGCAAATTATTCACTTAGTAATTCGATCCACTCCCAGACACCCATGCCAACAAAACAAAATTTCCCACTCCCTTATGCATGAAATCGAGCGCAAGCTTGTGGTCATGGTCGTCTTTCCCCGTCCATGCACTATTCCTAATTCTTTGACCAATATCCCTACAAGCCCCATCACCAACATGTCATGTAATTTCCAGCACTCTCTTCATCCTCCTCCTTTCCTCCAATGACTCCCAATACAGCTCCTTTATCATATCAGGTACTGACTGGGTCCTGCGATAATTTGCGCAAACAAATCTAGCTGCTCTTCTTTGCACACCTTCCAACTCCTGAATTTGATAACCAAAATGTGGGCCCCAAACCACGCCATCATTTTCAACCAACTGTCTGACCAAAGTTTTGTAACCCAACTCCCTAATTTGTCTGGTACATTCTCTCATCACCCTCTCCAGCAAATGACGGATTTTGAAACCTTTTCCTACCACCTGCCCAATGTGCTCTGCCCAGTTGAGTTTGTTATCAAACGTAATGCGAAGATATTTACACTTGAAGCCTTTAAAAAGTAATTCTGACTCCACCCTATAATCATAATTAACCCTTAGTATTTTTATCTGTGTACTTAATAAGCTGACATTTCGTGACATTTTTCTTCATTCCATGCTCATCTACCCATCCAGGTATTCTATCCAGGTAACCCTGTGTCAGGGTCTGATTGGCCAAGGCTAGTGGGCGTGTGTGTGGATAGGTGCGCTGACGAACTAACCTTAGCGAATTACAGTTCTGCTTGAAGCGTCTCTTCTGTTCTTCTGGCAGCACCACTAGAATCTTACCATTGGACTGTTTGGGCTAATGTTTGACACCACTGTGGATTGACGGGCACAGACTGAAGGTTAGAAATTGATATAAGTTCTTACTATATGAAGAATGAAAGACTTGCAACTGAACCAGTTTATTGGCCTCTAACACGGAGTAGTACAGTTTATAGCGTGCCGCAAAGTGGATTCCAACTATCACTAACTTATCTAAGCCCCGAAATGAAATAGTTAATTGTTAGGCAGATGGTCGCCCGGATGCGAGGTGCATGGGAGGGTGGCAGGCTCCTAACAGGTGGCTATCGAAGTATGCTCGACTACTCTCGCCGACTGCCCGACAGTAAAGACCCTACTTGCTAGCTAGTACTTCCCAAGCCGCCTCGGCTGACCTACAATTACGAAGGGGACTTCACTCTAAGGTGCTGACTGCAAGCGTGCAGATTCCTGTCTGGTCACTGCTCGACCGCGCTCAGCATGGTCAATGATCGCCGATTGCCGATAGCTCGACGACTGAATATTCATATAATTCCCCAAATAGTAATGGTCTTCAAAATGACCTCTTACACCTGCAACTGTTCAGTCTTCACCTGTTTTGATCCTATTGAATTCTTTATGTCATCTGCGAAACACCTAAATTCTGACCGTAACCCACCAAAACAATCATTCATTAGAAGGTGTTTTGGAACTCCAGAATTTCAGATTTCTTAGCCAGGAAGTTATTTTCCTACCAACACTTAATTTTCTTGGTATTTTCTCTTGTAGAATAACCTGCAGGAGTTCGTAAGGGATATTATTTCTGATAATGTGGCCAAGGTACTGTAACTTCTGTGTTTTTACAGTGGTCGGTGCTTATATATATATATATATATATTTAATTTGCGGAGCATTTCAGCAGTTTTGGTGTGTCTGTCCATTGTATCCTCAACATTCTTCTATAGATCCAGATTTCTAAGGATTCAAATTTTTTTCTGATAAACTTTAACCGTAATTATTCTTATAAATTTGTATCCCTGCCCACAGAGATGAAGGGGTAAATTTCAAGGTAGAGTACTGCCTGCTCCACTACGAAGCCAATCCGCTCGCTCGTTCCCCCACCACGCCGCCCCGTCACACTCGCCGCCTCTTGGCACACTCACTAGCTGCCCGTAAATTCGGGTCCTTCCGGAGAGGCTTGCACCACAGTGCAATAACAATTCTTTTCTCGGAATAAAAAGTGTAGGCAAAAACACAACCGCTGGGCTGACGACCTGAATGTCCACACCACAGTACCGTATCATGTACGGAATGGAAGCTACAATGGCAGTTCTGCTTTGTATTATTGGCATATCCCAACTCTCTATCTGTCAATTCACTGTTAGGAAACATGGTTCTTTCACTCTTACTTTTGTTTGCTTATTGTTTTCCTTTTGCAACGTAAGCGGGCGGAATATGCTATGTTCATTCAATATCTTTTCTTCGATATCGGTCATCCAAAGACCGCGAAAAGTAATCTCGTGCATTCATTTCGATGCTTCTTTTCTCGACTTCCAATAGTTCTTCAGCCTTGCACTTTGCTGTTTCCTCCTCTGTTCGGTTCATATGTTATTATATTTCCTCTTTTCCTTCTCCTGGAAACCACTGAAAATTTGGATCAATCTCCTGAAAGTTGTTGTATCTTGTACTATATCTTCTGTTATTCTCAATCATATCTTTCTTTACTCATTGGATCCACTGGATGCCCTTTTTACTCTTGTAAACAGGTTGAAAATTCTTTTTGTAAGTCTGTTATCCATTCTCATTACGTGACAAAAAAAATTGAATCTCCTCTTTCTGGTTGTGCCTGACATCCTTTCAATTTTATCTTCTTTATTCATCCGGTGCCTATACTCTCTTTTTTCAGGGGCCCTCAAATTTTCCTCAAGATTTTCATCTTTTTTCTCTATCTCTTCTATTTCTCCAGTTTTCATAGAGAACAAACATTCGGAGGCGTACAGATCTTCTGGTATTATTACTGGGCTGTGGTGCTTGATTTTAGAATTCCTTGAAAAATTCTCCTTATTGTATGTGTCTTCAATCAGTTGGTATGCTAGTTCTAGTTTTCCTGCTCTTGATATGTTTGCTTCCTTATCAAGCCCATTAATCTGAATAACTTGACCTAGATATTTAAATTTATTGACCTTGTTAATTTTTCCATACTCTGTGTTTGGTACTGTGGGTGAATCCCTAATATTGGTATTGCATTTAGTTTTTCTCAAAATAAATCTAAAGTCCGATTTTTTCTACTATTTATTTCAGATGATTGATTACCTCGAGTGTGGTTTCTATACTTCCAGGGAGAACTGCTTCGTCATCAGCGAAGGCCGAATTCAATTTCATTAAGATGTAGTACGAATTATTTTGTATAGTAGGAAAAAAAGGTATCCGGTTGTTATGTTGGTACACTACACAGGTGCTCCGGAGCAAGAGTAGAGAGTATCTTTGGAAGTATTGAGATGTGTGTGTGAGGTGTGAATCGCCATCCTTAAAAGAGTAATTGTGTTTTTAATCAGAAGAACGGCAAGCGGAACTATGTGATTTTTTTCCCAACAGTATCAACTTACTAAGTGTACTGTAAAGGAGATTTATGTCGGATAATAGACACAATAATGAAAGGAAGTATTTACGTTGTTTTGTTGGAATGTATTGTGATTACCTGAAGTGAAATGAATAAAAGTGAAATAAAAGGAGCGTAACTCGAATAACTTGAATCAGAATAGGATTAATTAACCGCTTTTTAATGCTGCAGACGGAATGAGGAAAATAGCAGAAACAGGAAGGGAACTTTTATGGAAGTAAAGGCACAAGTTGTTACAGAATTGTTTTTACTGGGTTGATCGAGGATATCGTTATGAATTTTGTGCGCCTTCTATGATTAATTTGTATATTAAATGGACAGAGTGGACTTATTTAATTTATGTTTAAACAAAAGGACAATTAAATTTGAATTAATATGATACATGGAAATTCGCAAAGAAAAAAAACATTATGGAAATCCTGGAATTGGCAAATTGTCCACCCGAATTAGGGAAAGTGAATTAATTACGAGGGGTGTTTTTTTCTTAAATTTGCACCCCCTCTCCCTCTTGGTGAGATTTTATCTTGTAACTTTAATTTTTTTTTTTTTTTTTTTTTTTTTTTTGCTGTCGTCAGTCTTTAGACTGGTTTGATGCAATCCTCCATCCCTTCCTATCCTGTGCTAACCTCTTCATTTCTACATACCCCTTACAATCCACGTCCTCAATTATCTGCTTCATATATTCTAATCTCTGTCTACCTCTGCAGTTCTTACCTTCAACTGTTCCCTCCACTAACAAATTAACCAATCCAGCATGTCTCAAAATATGACCTACCAGCCTGTCTCTTCTTCCTGTAAGCTTCTTCCATAAACTTCTTTTCTCACCCATCATTTCTAAAACTCGTTCATTTCTTACTTTGTCTGTCCACCTAATTTTCAGCATTCTTCTGTAGCACCACATTTCAAATGCTTCAAGTTTCTTTCTTTCCGGTATTCCTAAAGTCCATGTTTCGCTACCGTAAAGTGCTGTGCTCCACACATAGAGTTTTAAGAAGTTCTTTCTAATTCCTAGATCAATATTTGAAACTAAAAGGTTTCTCTTTTTCATGAAGGCTCTTTTTGCTAGTGCTATTCTGCTTTTAACATCATTCCTGCTTCGGCCATCGGTTGTAATTTTGCTTCCCAAGAGGCAGAACTCACTCACTTCTCCTATTGCATCCGATCCTATTTTTATATTTAATCTACTAGTATTGGTATCATTTCTGCTACATTTCATCACTTTTGTCTTGCTTTGATTTATATTCAGTCCAAAATCTTCCTTCAGTATTTTGTTCATGCCATTCAATAACTTCTCAATATCCTCAGCCCTCTCTGCTAATAAGACAATGTCGTCAGCAAATCGTAGCATACTGATTTTTTCTCCCTGAAAACTTATGCCACATGGAAATTTTTCTTTGACTTTCTTTATTGCTTCTTCTACATACAAGTTGAATATTAACGGGGATAGACTACAACCTTGTCTCACACCCTTTTTAACTGATGCATGTCTCTCGTGATTCTCTACTTTTATCACAGCCACTTGATTCTTATATAGTTTATAGAGGGTTCTTCTGTCTCGATACTTTAGACCTGACTTCTTTAAAATTTTGAACATCTTGTCCCACCTAACATTATCAAAAGCTTTTTCTAAATCAACAAATGCCATAAAAGTATCTTTGTTTTTCTTGATCTGCCCTTCAAGTATTAATCTTAAAGACAGAATTGCTTCCCTTGTACCGCGATTTTTCCTAAACCCAAACTGATCTTCACCTACTGTCTCTTCTACTACCCTTTCCATCCTTCTGTATATTATTCTGGTCAGCAATTTTGAAGCATGTGATGTTAGACTAATTGTGCGATAATTCTCACATTTGTCAGCTTGTGCTTTCTTTGGAAGTGTGAAGATGATATTTTTATTAAAATCAGTTGGAATTTCTCCTGTTTCATAACTTTTTGATATCAGCTTGAATAATCTTTCGATTCCTTCCTCTCCTAGAGATTTAAGAAGTTCTGCAGGGATCTCATCAATTCCAACTGCCTTATTTGCTTTCAAGTCATTCAGAGCTTTATTAAATTCTGTCCTCAAAACAGGATCTCCTAAGTCATCCATGTCGACATCGCCTTCCTTTTCCAATACACTATTGCTCAAATCTTCCCCAACATACAGTTTCTCAATGTATTCCTTCCATCTGTTAGCTCTATCTTCTGACCTTAAAAGAGGTTTCCCATCGGCAGCTTTAATGTTCATACCTCTTTTCTTCATTTCTCCAAAATTCTGTTTGATCTTTCTATATGCAACATCTACTTTTCCTGCAACCATTTCCTTTTCTACTTCTTCACACTTTTCTTGTAGCCATTTTTCTTTTGCTATTTTGCATTTCCTATTTATTTGATTTCTAAATTGCCTGTACTGCTGTTTTCCTGCTTCATCCTGAGCATTTTTTTACCTTGTCCTCTGATCGATCAGCTGCAAAATTTCTTCTGTGATCCAAGGTTTTCGGGCAGCTTGTTCCCTAAAGCCTAAGGTTTCTTTGCCAGCTTTCATTATTTCGGTCTTTAATGCATTCCATTCGTCCTCGGTTGAGCTCCTTTCACAGTTACTTCTTAGACCTAAGTCTACCATTTCTGCAAATTTTTCTCTCGTGCTAGATTGTTTCAGTTTATTCACTTCCAGTCTGTTCTGCTTATGCTGCTTCCTTATTTGCTTGAATTTCAGCCTGCACTTCATTACTATCAAATTATGGTCCGAGTCTATGTCTGCTCCTGGGTACGCTTTACAGTCTAGTACTTGATTCCTGAATCTCTGTTTGACCATGATATAATCTAGCTGATATCTGCCTGTATCCCCAGGAAGTTTCCATGTGTATATTGTTCTTGCATGGTTCTTAAACAGTGTGTTCGCCACTACTAGCTTATATCTTTCACAAAATTCTAGCAACCTGCTTCCTCGCTCATTTCTTTCTCCTAGACCAAAACTTCCTACAGTATTCCCCTCTTTTCCTTCTCCCACTATTGCATTCCAATCACCCATGATTATTAGATTTTCCTCCCCTTTCACATATTGGATTAATTCTTCAATTTCAGCGTATATATTTTCTATTTCTTCGTCATCTTCCTGCGACGTTGGCATATACACTTGTACTAATGTGGTTGGGACGGGCTTAGTTTCTAACCTCATCAAAATAATCCTGTCACTAAATTGTTCATAATAACTAACCCGTTTCCCTACTTTCTTGTTCATTACAAATCCTACACCAGTGACTCCATTGACAGCTTGTGTGCTAATTATCCTGTGTTCCCCAGACCAGAAACCCTGTGCGTCCTTCCATTTAATCTCACTAATCCCAACAACATCTAACTTAAGTTGTTCCATCTCCCTTTTTAAGTTTTCTAACCTACCTGCCCTATTCAGACTTCTAACATTCCACGCTCCGACTCGTAGAATGTTTCTATCCATTCTGATGACTCCTCCCTGAGCAGTCCCCACCCGGAGATCCGATTGGGGGACTATTTTACCTCCGGAATATTTTACCCAGGAAGAAGCCATCATGATGTATGTAATTTGAGAGGATTACATGTCCTCGGGATACCCTTTGTGTCTTTAATGCAGTGGTTTCCCGTTGCCTTCTGCATCCCCATGCCGTTGATCATTTCTGATTCATCCGCCTTTAGGGGCCGTTTCCAACCCCAAGGGCAAGAGGGTGCCCTGAACCGCTCCCCCGCTCTTCCGCCCACTTTTCAGAGGCCGTTGGCAAGCAGTGGGTGACTCCTTATACCGGGAATCTTTCAGTCGCCAGAGCCTCGTCCGTGCAAACAGGGTGCACCACGTGAAGGAGGGTGGACATTACAAACCAAATTCTGCCCAACTGTGAAGTATCCAATAAATCGGCCAATCCTGCACCTTATCGTAATACTTCAGTAGTAACACTATCTTCATTCAATGATGATTTTAGTAGCTCACAATGATATTACTATATTCCCTACAAAGTTATGTATTGGCAAACATGTACTGTATACCTATGCCCAAATACTTTATTTTACTAATATCTGTCGAGCCATTGCCCTGTGATTTTTCCAGTTCAAAGCTTACAAAGACATCTTTAAATCAAGTGGTGTCTTACAACTTATAGCAGCCTTCAGACAGCCTTTAACGAAATTGTATTTTAAGAGGTATGTGTAGCAAGCTGGGAGTGATTAAATATGGTTTTGTATATTTTTCTTGTAATTAATTGTGAATTTGTGTAAATGAACATGTAAATAATATCCTGTCGAGCCATTGCCCTGTGATTTTTTCCAGTTCAAAGCTACAAAGACATCTTTAAATCAAGTGCTGTCTTAACTTATAGCAGCTTCAGACCCAGCCCTTAACGAAATTGTATTTTAAGAGGTATGTGTAGCAAGCTGGGAGTTGATTAATATGGTTTGTATATTTTTCTTGTAATTAATTGTGAATTTGTGTAAATGAACATGTAAATACTATTTCAGTACAGTACAATGCATGAAACATGATTAAAAGTTTGTATTCCAAAATTGAGTGAGCTGCGATTTTACAGGACAATTTGCTACGTCTGGACTGATTTATGCAAGTAATTTTGTTTGTAAATTTCTTTAATTTTCATTTCCATGTATTTCATGACAATTGTGAATGACTTTGTATTACCTCTGATGATTTTAATATGATTTCGATTGTTATCTGCACTGTTACCATTCGAGAAACACGGGTGGCTTGACTGTATTATTCTGGAAATTTCGGTATTGACTATATAAAGCGAATGGCAGAGACGAGCTTTATTTTTGAAAGTTTAGTTGTCAACAATCAAGTATACTGAAAGTTATAATTGTTGAAGCATTGTTTATGTTCACACTTAGTATCTTTGGATCAAAACGAAGCTTGTTGTGTTAAGTTGTTGTTAGGTGCACAGAAAAATAAGCAAACTGAAAATGATCCTTTGAGTGGCCTTTTCAACGAACCAGGACACTACCATGGCTTCTGCGACAGGACAGGACTTTAAGAAATCATAATAACAAAAACTGTTTACTAAAAGACGAATTTGAATGTTATGACCAGATATTTCCTAATTTATCATGCAGGTTGTATGAAAATACACCGAAGAATGTATTCTGTTAGAAATTAAATAAAAAGTAACTCAAGATGAAGCAGATAAGAAACAAAATGGGGTATTAATTGGTTCCTTTCCTCCACCGCAGACATTGTTACAGACTTGTGAGTACCTCGTTACTCTCCAAACTACCAACAAACTATATCTAAATAATGTGAATTGAATCAGTTGTATCACTTGTCATTGCAATGCTGTGCCTCCAATTTCAGTATGTGGTGATTCTACCTTCTTTATTCTAGTATAACTCAGATTGTCTTGTTGCATTGTTTCTATTAAATAATTTCAAAACATAATAGTACGGGGACAAAATATTTGGATATATTCTAATAAAGCCCGATAATACCTTGTGGAGTGTCAAGTAACGGAAGGAATAAGTGATCATGACGCAGTTCTGATATATATTAGAGGATTCAGTGAACCAGCAGTCAAAATCGAAGAGGGAAATAGGTGCAATTACAAAAATGCACAGATTTCAAATCTTACAAGATATTTCTGAGAACAATTCAACAAATGGAAGGAAGGCACAAGTACAGTAGAGTCAAAGTTGGAAGAGTTCAAGGGACAATAAGAAAGGAGGAAAAAATTTATTCCAAAGCAGAAAATAAACGAGGAGTACCTGTGTACTCTAATAGGAAAGTGAGGAGTTTAAATTCATTCTGAAGAAATCTGAAGGAAATAAGAAAAAAAAAAAAAAAACATAAAGGGGCTGCAGAAGATAATATTCACAGATATCTTAAAGATAGCTGGATGTGACATTGTACCTTATCTTGAAATATTATTTAAATTGAGTGTGGTCACTTGCTGCTTACCACAGGACTGAAAAAGTGCGATAGTAGTACTGGTACGAAATGAGGGGTGAGAAATAGAGTTGAAAATTACAGGCAATCAGTTGACTTCAGTGGTAGGTAAATTAATGAGAGAGAATGATATGCAACAACGTCAGCAATGTATGTAAGGAACGTAAAAGTACGTAACATGGGTTCAGGCAAGGATATTCATGCGAATCTCAGTGGTGGGATATATGCAAGATATTTCAGATGAAATGCACAAGGGAGGCCAAATGATATTGTAGCACTAGATCCGTCTCAAGGCGTTTGACACAGTGAGCCATAAAACAGTAGTAATAAGGTAAAAAACTATTTGAATGGATGAGAAAGTGATTTGCAGGGTAGAAGAATTTTAAAAGGTAGAAAACAGATAGTTAGGGTATGAAATGCGGTATCAAAGGAAGTGGAAGTAAAAATGGGAGTGCCACAGGGTAGCGTATGGGAACATTGCTATTCATTAGTCTAATGAATAATTGTGTTGATTGTTTACTATCTGAAATTAGATTGTTTGCAGATGACATAATCACATAAAAGAAACAAAACGGAAACATTTGCAGGGTGATCTGGACAGGATATCTAGTTGGGTTGTAAACATGGTGAAGATAAATGCAAGAAGAGTCAGCTTATTAGATACACAAATAAAAGACAAAAAGGTTAATATGAATATAAGGTGGGGAATGAATTGCTTGCTGAAGACTTGAAATGTAAATATCTTCGCATTACATTTGATAACAAGCTTAACTGGCAGATCACATTGGACAGGTGGTACGAAAAGGTTTCAAAATTCTGCACTTGTTGGAGAGAATGATGATGGGATGCACAAGAGAAGTAAAGGAATTGGGTTACAAAACTTGGTCAGACCATTGCTCGAATATGGTAGTGTAGTATGGGACCCACATTTGAGTATCAAATACAGGAATTAGAGAGGGTGCAAAAAAGGGCTGCTAGATTTGTTTCTGGAAAATATCACAGAATGCAATCAGTAACAGATATGATAAAGGAGCTGGACTATGATTCATTGCAAGTCAGGAGGAAGATGAGGAGGATCATGGGAGTGTACAGGGTGTATACTGGTGATGGGGCATGGAAAGATATTGCAGTACGTATGAAAAGTAGTTCATGGAAGGAAAAGATGACCATGACCACAAGCTGCACTTCTTTTCAAGCACAAGGGTGTGGGAAGATTTTCTTTTTTAGGAAGGGTGTCAGGGATTGGAATAATCACCAAGGAAATGATGAATAACTTACCAAAAATGTTGAAAGAATTTAAAGTTAAAATTTGTAGAGGGCAAATGTAGATGGGTGCAGGATGGGGAAGTTGGGTGTGTTGGGAAATTGCTACCGGAGCAACGTACTCCACTGCATAAATTAAATTAATTAATTAAAAATATATCAGCAGAAGAAATCACTTACTACAGATCTGAAAGAGTAGCATGCATACAACACACACAGTATTAATAAGAGCAGCAACATTTTTAAGGGCTAACCCTTTGTCTGCCGAATAAGAGGATGTACACTGACAGGAAGTACATAGAATTCAACATGACTAACAAAACTGTTCCATCCAAAATGTGATATTAACAACATATAGTCAATGTATTTTAGCAATGATTATCAAATATTCTAAATATATTCTACTGATACAATAAACATCAGAATTGTTTAAAAAAATGTATCAAGAAAATGCTATAAAATAACAATCATTCAACTGCAATTATACTTGCTATATACTCAAATTAATAATTAATGTAAACACTTATAATACTACAAAAAATATTACTTTTAGCCGAGGATGTGTTTTTGTAGAAAAAAAATACATTATTTAGTAATATTAACAACTTACCATAACATGTAAAATACAACAACCGTAATCTCACTGCTTGTATAGCAGAAAAGTTACCTCTGCCTGTTGATGGAAGCGGTGGGAGCAAATCCGGGATGTCATCAGCAGACAGTCCTTCAACACTGTCTACAACAGATTTTGGTCTCAGTTTACGACCATGTAGGCTCTTGCGTTTTGTCGATAAATGAGGAGTTGCCTGTAAAAAGGGTTTTTGATAAATTAAGTGTTTATATATGAAGTATTAATAGTATTATAAAATAATATGAAGCATGGTTTAGAAAAAAAGAAGGATTTTTTGCTGAGAATCAATTTTATCTCTGATGGTAACCTAAATTTGGTGGAAGCGGATATAAAGAAAAAACAATTGATACATACTGAATTCACAGTACCTTAGCCCAAGACAAAATGACTAAGTGCTAAGAAGAGATGTCTATTTGTTACAAATAAAGTACTTAAATAACAGCGATTGTAAAAATGATATCAGTCAGTATAGGTTAAAAGTTGAACTAAATGATATGAGCAGATATGAAGCATTTATATTTATACTGCAGTCTGTCTATGACAATTTCAAGTTTGTTGTTGTTATTAAGGCTTTATGGCACTTCAACGATGTCAGCAGCAAACTTACTACAATCAAGTTGACAATGCAGCTTAAGCAGTAAGGCGACTATAAAAATGTCAGAAAAAGTAAATACTAAAAACCAGCTGTATCTACACTTTCGTCCACACGGTATTTGAGATTTGTGCGTTAATTCACTGATTCAAAGAGTTTGGATATTTCCACCAACTCTGTTTACATAACTGAAATATGTCACAATTAACACAATGTTAGAGTGGCAAAGAAACAACATGATGTGTGGATTCTGTTAAACAAAAGTAT